>CM038792.1:84405420-84512318 GCA_021764765.1 Vicia sativa | reverse complement strand
ATTGAATTGTTTCTGGAACTGAATTAATCGATTCACTTTGTTTAGATTTGACCTAAATTAAAATTATTGATTTAGAATTTCCATTTTAAATTGTACGGACTGTTAGCAGACAATTTTTCTTGAACTGGAGTATTTATTGGAGTATTTATTAAAGAATTGACTCATCTTTCTCTGTATGAAATTAGTATGAGATACACTTACATATTCATTCTATATGATCTAATTCATTCTTAATTGGGACACTTATTTTGACCTTCCCTTTCATCATAGGCATTAAATTTTTACTTTATAAAGAAATAGACTATATTATAAATATACTATTATAAACTTAGTGATTACCCAATTCACCTCATAACCTTCTTTATCCATTTCGAAATTTATTTTTAATTTTTACCTAAATATTCTAAAAATAATAGTGTACCAATATATATTTTTGATTTTCCAAAATATTTTTGAGTATTTCACGGATACGTCACACCCTTATGGAAATGATCAAAAATCCACTAAAGTCCCACCCTTATGGAATGGATTAAAAAATTCACTAAAATTTATAAATTAAAGACTTAAATAGTATGTTGGTCCTTCTAAATGATTGTATTTTTCATTTGTCTTTAATTTATTTTTTAAAAGTATTTCTTGAATGTTAAGAATAGAAGATGGGGCTTGCTTTAAACGGAACGTAGTTAGGATTTTTTTTTGCGTTTAAAGAAGAAATACATTGCCCCACCCTAATTTAACAATGTTATCTCGATTTCGTCATGTATGAAACGATATATATATATATATATATATATATATATATATATATATATATATATTACCTATAGATTCATATATAAATCCCCGAATCTATAATAAAATCAAAATAAATTACAAACAATAATAATGTTTATAGTACAAATAGAGAATTTCTTAACCCACCCTATAACCTTTTCACGCACCACGTATAAATTATAAAAATATCCCTATATAATATATAAATATATTTCTAATGCGCAATAATTACGTTCATTTTTTAAATTTTCTAAAATGTACTTCCGGTATAAAACTTCAAAAATACACTCGATTTTCAACAACCATTATTTTCTTTTCTTTTTCCATTCCATGTTAAAAAGAGTTGCCAAATAATTTCGCACACTTTTAAATTTTAATCTTTTCCGGCCTAATAACTCAACATTTCAAATGTCCAATAAGTAGTAATGCTTTTCAACAATTCTAGTACCCTAGTTGATCACCGGAGACATGATGCATCGGATAAAGCAGGAGAATGCAACAAACATGAAGTGTGCTAATAGGATTGCAAACCGAAAATGTAGAAGTGCATTTCTGAAATTTTTTTGAAAAAAAGAATGAAGTGGTGCGCATCGGAAGTATATTTCCGATTTTTAGGGATATTTTTATAATTTCACGTGGTACGTGAAAAGATTATGGAGTGGATTAAAAAATTCACTACAAATATATTACTATGTATGCCAGACCTACCCGTTTCTACGATGCATCCCATACTGCAGTGTCGTCTGTGTCTCAGTAAAAATGACATCTACAACGTCCCTCTTAGGAGAGCCTTTAAAAAAAAGACTCTCCTATCTATACCCGCTTATGTAAGATCCATAATACATCAACATGTAAGAAACATATCAACATGATATGTCCTAATATGGTCCTCCCTCTAATTTCTCTGGATGGATCTGGAGTTCAGTGTCATATAAGATTGTGACACTCACAATGTAAAAATATATTTTTACATTGTCAATCAATAACAACCATGTAAAGTGGCAAATCACACTGATTGAATACCTGTGTAATATTTTTTTACATTGACAAGACACTGCTAAGACTGCTAATCTAAATAAGAAAATTTGAATCCAAAATAGAGAGAAATATAAGGAAAAATAAACTTATAAAAAACATTGAAGTGACGAGAGATAAAAACAGATAGACAGAGTAATATGTAAAAAATATATATTTTCTTTTAATTGTATTTAAATAATAATATAATTTATAATTTATTTGTGTAAATTGAAGCAAGAATTAGTTAGACATACAATTTAGTTGGAAATGGTAATTTTAAGACCAATTTTATCTTCCATTTGTATTGCTGTCAACTTTTAATTCAGGGGCAGATTGTTCTTTTCCCTTTAATTTAGTTATCTTATATTATAGACAAGATTCCACAACATTCAGTTTTAAATGAGGGTTGAAAATTGAGAAAATGCCTAGTCAGTTTTAATAGAAACACATTTCAAAACAGTTAAAATCCCTTTTCCTAGTAATTTTTGATAAATTGATATCCATATATAAGTTTTCTAAACACCTCCATCATCGTATGTAGTAGCATCTCATCTCATACAGTAAAAATATTTGATAGCAGGGATCTTGTGAATGGTTCTAGTTAATGTACTGTATTTTTCTAACTCATACATTTTGTCCTCAATTTAACTGAATTGCAGCAAATAAGACATGAGAATCTAGTGTGGATTACTTAACTTGGCCATAATGGTATCATTACAAGCATCATCGTGTACCAAAAAAGTTTCGGTGCACAGCCAATTAAATGGACGTACAGGAACAAAGGCACGAAACAAATCATGCAAATAGATGAAAATCATAGGCGACTTATCACAGCTTCCACTTCAGAAGGGGTATAAAGATGATATGCTGGAGCCACCCTGGCAATGTCAACGTTGTTGGGAGTGACCTGATGTGAAAAGTCCAGAGAGGAAATAAGTTATATTTTATTCTCCATTTCATTTCAGTAGAGGGAGACAAACAATTGCAAGTACATGCGTTTAGTTTTAACTTTACCTTCTTCCATAACTTGCTTGAGAATGGATAAAGCAATAGTCTCAGCTTCTTGAAGAGACAAGTCCTGCACAACATAATAAATCAACACCAAACTCAGCTTGTTTTCATGTCATCTTGATGCCTCTATACTGAAAGATAATCTTTCAGCAAAATGTTGCCAGCCCATGAACAGAAATTCCAATACAGTTGTTATTAAGGACTCTATATATTGACATGAATGGTTAATATTTTCTGTGCTAATAGCTTTCTTTTACTGTTTAAACATATCTTATCATTAACAAGATTTGTTTTATTTTGTCATGAACTAAATGAAAATCAAGTAAATCTTTACAGAAAATTTGTTGCAACTTCAGATAAATATATAAGTTATTTGTAACAGCATTGAGGTAATTAATATAAAAGTGCCCTCTTCTGAATCTATCCTGCCATTCATGCTGGATAACAGCACTCCTTATTTCCAGGGTAGAGTGAAAATCAAGTTAATCTTGTTGAAAATTTATTGCAACTTCAGATAAATATACAAGTTATGCAAATCAGCATTAAGGTAATTAATAAAAAATGTTCTTTCTCTTCTCAATGTAGCCTGCCATTCATGTTGGATAACAGGACTCTCATTTCCAGGGTCTGGATCCTTTGTGTGTGGATGGACATCTCGATTTATTTGTGTATGGAGTGAGTTATGATCCTCTTCATTTCTCAAAAGAAATGGAAGGCTCCTCTTGAAAAGAGGTTGACATAAATAATTTGATTTTTGAAGTATGTTTAACGATGGTGGGACCCACCTTGTGATAAAACCCACTGTCTACTTTTCTTCTATCTCTCCAAATGGAACAATCTATTTCTTTGAAAATTGGAAAGAATCACAAATTGAATCTATTTCTCAAAAGAAATTGAAGGATATATTTGGAGTGAGAAAGAGAGATGGTTTGTCAAATCTTTTCATCATTTAATTTTTGAACTTTTCCTAATCTATGTTCTCTCTCCATAATAGAGCCCTCCATTTTTTTTAGAAACGGAGAGGAACTCATCCCTGACAGGTACATGCGATAATAAAAATCCAACAGTTGTTTAATGAATATTTGTAAATCTCTAAAAAATAAAATGTAGCTGAAATGCTTTACTCCATAACCCATCATCTCCATTCCTTCTCTGCCACAATGACCATCCACACGGCCCAGCACTAAGCAGATCTCTGCTAATCTTATCTTCCCCAACGCATTGGTACCAACCACCTTTCATTCAAATTTTTTGTTCTTTTTATTGACTTTATTTTTCCAAACTTCTGTGTTTTTACAATTTTACTAATGATTTCAGATTTGGGGGCAGGATTTGCTGTTATTGTATTCGGTGAATCTCTTGTTAGTGTAGCATTCATATGGCTGTACTCCTTATTAACCTGTAGCTGCAGCAAGGTGTCAGGAGTGGATGGGTGGCTGGAGTACATGAAGAGTAATGACCAACAAGGAGTTCTTCATCTAAAATGTTTTTTTATTTAAAATAATAATAATCTCATCCCTTTTTGTGTTAACCGTGTTAATTCCGTGTGCCCTCTCTTTTCCACATTTCAATCCCAACTAACAATTTTAATGCTACGAGCAGATTGAAAGATTAAGAAACAACCGACATTAAGAACAATTACCTTGTTGTATTGTTCTTGCAGAGAACTGTCAGCACCTTCTGATCCTGAACCAATAGCTTTTGCATTGCATTGCCAGAATGTGCCAGAAGGATCGGTATAATATCTGCAAATCACAACAATTGCATTCAGTAAAACAAGCCCAGAATGTAAAACAACCAAACTGTATCATCTAGTGAGAGAAGTAATAGAGCCTCTGCCTACAAAACAAAATACCCAGACTGTGCATTTATTTTCTGTTTTAACAATGATCTCCATTAGTATGTGTTGATAGGCATGAATGTGAAAATTGCTTACAGTTTTAGGGTTAATCTCAAGATCTTATAGGAGGTAAGATACAACTACCCCAATTGTTTCCCATAAGGTTCAAAAGGTGCTAAATTGCTACCCTGAACTGGTTTGATGGAAGAAACTAAAAGATCGGAATATATTTTGCTCCTATAGTTGAACATGCAGAGTAGACACCGAACCACAGAAAAAAATGTATTTGCTAACAAATGGTAAGAGTAGGAGGTGTATTGAAACTATAGCATCTTTCTCTTGAAACCATAAAGTAAATTGATAAGAAAAATGAAGGACTACATGACTACGAAATAATTGCAACGATCTTCACAACTATCTTGAGAAAGAAAGGAAGAAGTGATGAGCAGAGGACATATGTTACTTTCAAGGAACAGAGTGAAACAAAAAAGTGAACACTGCCGGAAAATAATTCTTGGCAAATATGTCCGGTTTAGAAATGATTCAACATCAAAGAAAAGTCATTAGAATCACGTGAATCGCATCAAAATATCAGTTTGATAAGTGCTACTCGTTAGCCAATTTTGTCCGAAACAATTCACTTCAAAAAGTAAATGTAACATATAAGGAGCAATAAACATCAACTCAAAAAAAGATTACCAATACCATAGATTCAGACAAACACAGAAAACGAGCAAAAGGATGA
Source organism: Vicia sativa (assembly GCA_021764765.1). NCBI lineage: Eukaryota > Viridiplantae > Streptophyta > Magnoliopsida > Fabales > Fabaceae > Vicia > Vicia sativa. Next base: position 84,506,931 of record CM038792.1, on the reverse strand, counting down.
GTCCATCACAGGATCCACATGTTACCATTGCTTAGATGGAAAAAGAAATACTTACAAGCTAGGTCCATTCTCGTCATGGCCAGCAATGAGGAGAGACACTCCAAATGGTCGAGACTGTCGGGGAAAAGAAATGGTGTTATCAGGAAAGCTCACAAGTTTTGAGCAAGCAAACCAAAGAAACACAATAAAGCTAAAAGTTTTGTACCATTGATTCTTCATCGCCTTCACCAAAGCGCAAAGCTAGGTCACAAAGAGCTTGAGTTTAGACTCTACAGTCATGGGTTCACCGTAAGAGAACCTATGATTCTATGAACAACAAGAAACCAAAATACATCAATGACCAACCAATAAACTAGCTTCAATATCATAGAAAGGTAAGAAACAGTACCTGAGTTTCCACTGGCATGCTCGACAAGTGTACGAGCATCAGCAATCAATCCACTCATTGCACAACCAATATGGTCATCAATTTCCATAATTTTTCAACGCTGCTAGGCTCCTGAAACCAGAATTTACACTAAATTAATCTAGCAAATTTCTTGACATTGCAGCCACAATAAAATGATAAAATTTAAACTAAATTAATCAAAAATGAAATAAAAGGAACAAGAAGAGACCAGTAGAGGGAAGTAATACGCTTTTCAACTGCAAGGACAACACCCTCTTTGGTCTTCAAACCGATTGCAGTGGATCCAAGCTGCAATCAAGTAAAAGCCATTAAAACACAAACACTATAACAAACCATTTTCAGGCGAGATCGGGGAAAAACAAAGAGCATACCTTGATGGCTTCGATGGCATATTCAACTTGAAACAAACGGCCTTCAGGAGAAAATGTGTTGACTCCTCGGTCATACTCAGTTCTAATTCGTTCAGAAAATATGAATAAATTAGAGCTAGAAATGAAACCCTAATACAATTGGGAGAAGATGGATTATCTATGGAATTGAAATATAGCAAGAGAGAGAAACCCTGAAATGAAAAAAATTGTGCGATAAAAGAGAGAGAAAGAAAGAAAGGGTTTAACCTTGTGAGAAACATTTTGGATTCGATTTGATTATGACTGCATAAAAATGGCGGAGGATTGGCGGAAAAACAAGAGAGAACAGATGCTTGTGGGTTCTCTGTGTGTGCTCTCTTCGGTCTTCACACTCAGCTTTGTGAATCACCAATGGGCTCTTGTCTTGCTCAATGGGTTAGTAAAATTCACAAATATTTTTATTTTAAATATTGATTACTTGAATAAGGTTTTATTTTGTTTCCATGACCAAATGTTTTAAATATTAATTAATCTCATTATTGATGATTTAGAATACTAATTGAGTGGATATAATCGAGGTTTATTTAGCATGTGTCTGAATACATTGTTAATACAGGAGCAGATTGCTCTTTTCCATATCATTTTGTTTCCTTATATTGTGTTATAGATAGATGATTTTAATGATTAATAATCTGTTTCGTCTTATTTATTATTTATACTGATTTTAGGAGGAAAATCAACACATAATCAATTTTAATGAATACATATAATTCAATGTATGTCTAGAGGCAAGACTAATATTGTTTATCAAGACTATTGTTGTTTTATATTTCACTCTAATCATGTCTACGATCTTTTGAACTTTATACTAATATTTTCTTAAAAACAATGGGTAAAAAAAGTTGTAACAGATAAAAGTATGTATACTAATATCTTGGACATAAATTTATTCTTCCTCCATGGGAACTTTTTTTTTTGCCACACGTTTTCTTGGAAATAAAACAATATTCTCAAGAATCTTTTATACCCGTGATTAAAAAAGCTTCTCTTATTTTTAACAATAGATTTTCTCTTATTTCCAACTCGTTTGATTGATTCTTAATGGTTTCATGTAGTTTTGTTAGTAAAACCATGAGGCTTGCAAATGTTGGGCCAGAGGCAGACCAAAACTTGATAAACGAGACAATTTTCATTAAGTTGGTGATCAGAACAGAGGAAAAACTTGATCATGACAGCCACATTATAGTTAGAGAAACACTGACAATGCTGCAACCAAATCCCTATTGCGACCTATCCCTTCTAAGTGGAAAAAAATCATAAACATATATAGTCTTGTAACTGCAAAACAAATAACCAAATTGCATAAATATACATCCTACCTGTAGACACAGAATTTACAGAGTTGGTTGCAATATACATTATAATGACAGATCAATAAATTACAACATAAAAATCCAATAGAGCCTATTTAAACTCGCCAATGAAAGAATGAGTCCAAGTTAAAAAAAAGGGGCACTACGATAGTAAAGATGTTACTCGGACAGAGTTATCAGCTGATCCAGTCAAGAAAATGGGCAAAGTTGGATGCCAATCTACAGCAGTAATAGAAGCACCGTGAGAAAGTGTTCTCCAACCATTCAAATGATCCTGAACCTGACAAGATAACCAGACATTGTCATTTTCAGTTAACTGACAAGATAATTAAAAATATTCACACCAAAATTTACTTTGCTTTTAGAAGTCAAACTAAAATACAGATAAGCAGATTATAACCCACCCCTTCAAAGGGAAAGTCTAATTATAATGCTTGCAGAGGAAATCAAGAAACATCAACCTGATATATGGGTGCTCTAAGTGAACTGGATGTTACCAAGAGTCTCCTCCCATTTGCATCTAATGCCATATCACGTCTATAATAATTTGAATCATTATCGGGGTAACAAAACCTACAAAATGCAAAGAATAACATGGTCAGAATTAATTGTTCAAAACACAAATAAAAGCAAGGATAAAGGAATGGGGATACACCATTTTTCCTCATTTAGCATGAATGAGCTAAAATATTTTCATCAGGAAAAAATGCATAGGTTATACCGCCTATTCCACAAATGCATTGAATCTGTGTGTGGATTATGTGATTAGTTTCAGCCCCCTAATTTGAATTGAATTGTCACGCGATTTTATAGTATTAGTAATACTCTAAATAAAATATACGTGTGTATACGATTTGAAATTGTGTACACATGTTCTATGAAGAAAGACGGTCCTAAGAAAAGACCAGCCATATATGACATCCCTTCATTTCATTTATCTAATTTTGCAATCTTTGGCTGGTATTGGCACACAAATAGAAAAAGGAAATATTATGAGTTTAATCATGAGGTGTCAAACTTGAATATACCTACTACAGTCTCTTGACCACAAGATTTGACCTTGGTTTTGCAAGCTCCACTCAAAAATCTGTTAACAAAGAACTAATTACAACAAAGTTTGCAATCTATTCCCACAAACTGGAATAACATCAAATTAATAGTACTTGCCTTCCCATCTGAGCCGAAGCTAAAAATGCTAGTCTCATCTGGTCCAAAAAGAATAGAACTGATGGAAGAATCATGTGCAGGCCAGCCAGTGATTTGTAGACCAGCAGACATGTCTTTGGGTTTGTTAAGGATGACATGATTTTTGTCAAACCATGTGACTCTTCTAGACATTCAAAATGTGTTTTCTTATGTTCAAAATTAAAAAGAAAAAACTGCAAAATTGATCTCATGAGTAACTTATACAAGCTATAAAACAATTTATTAATACACATAAGCAACCAAGTGGAAAGGATACCATATTCCATCAACAGCAGAAGCTGCTAAAATCTTCCCATTGTGATTGAAACAGAGAAGTAATTGCGGTGGATCTTCCAAGAGGAAGAACTGTCTTTATGGAATCCAAAATTAAACATAGCCATTGAATGGCTTAAGTATTATATACAAAGAAGCACATACCATGGCCTTCCATGTCTTCATGTTCCACACAGTGAGTGAAGCGAAACCCAGGTTGTCACAATAGTTGGAACCAGACCTACAGAGACAAAATGGACCTCATAATTCCTTGCAAAAACGTATCAACAGTGTGGTATTAACAAAAATACAATGGAAAGTATGTTCATTTAGTGGGTAATAAAAGGCGGGGATACCCTGACCAACACTATTTCATTTTCAGCATACATTCATTATTATGTCCAAAATAAAACAGAGAATGTACAAATATTGGACTAACATTGTGTTTAACAGATGATCAATATTGAAATCACCAAATTCAACAATTTTACTATTTCAGTAAAAGGATTCGATATTTAAAATTTTGATGCATACCCTCCAGATGCTGCTGCAGACACAAAAATAGGTTCAACAGGACTGCACTTTATGTCCAATACACTGTAAAATCACATACACTTGTGTCAGACAAATGAAAGCAATACACAAACCCGAAAGTTTTATACACAGGAAATACCTTGAAATGCTTCAGTTGTGTTAAGGTCGCAAACAACTCTCTTTGCGCCCACATTCCATGCCTTAATGCACGCATCAGATGTACCTATCAGAAGCTTTTATCAAGAAGAACAACCCAATTATTTTAACTTACAATGTAATATAATCAATATAATGGAATAATTTCAATCACAATGATAAATCAATTCACATACCAAGCGGTCTGATTTGCATTCCCAGTCAAGTGACAGAATTTCAGTGCCACAATATATGGTTGCATTTCTAGACGCTGGAGTTGATGCATCGTATGTCCATATCCTTTATCGAAAGATGTAGATAAAACAATAAAATAAGACCAAATTTCTTGAGAGTATTTGAAAGGTAAAGAAAAAAAAACATTATTGAAAGTAGGCATTATAAAGTGCTATTTCCAAACAAAAATGTAGTACAATAAACTTTATTTCTATCTATTTAATTTCTTATAAATTGTTGACAATGTTACTATAAATACATCCACAGAGTTTTTCAATGGTGGAAAATGAATGCAGACTACAGCTAACAATCTCAGGACTAATAACTAGATTAAGACCAATCTATTTTTCCACTTAATCAAAAAATTTATATGTTAGTTTACATCACCTCCGAGAGAGGGTACCTGGCAGTTCCATCTAGAGAAGCACTAGCAATATTGTTTCCAGATGCAGAGAAGCGGCACCGGCTGATTGGACTGGTGTGCCCCAAAAAAGTCTCCTAAAATCCATAATGATTTCATATTTACACAGTTTTTGTAGAAAATATAATATGCTCTTGATAGTTGGGAGTAAGATAAAAAATGTAGAACAAAGGGAGAAAAAGAACACAAATAAGGCTCTATGTACAAATTTTACCTGGTGCTCTACATTGACCTCATCAAAGTCTTCTTCCCTAGACACATCCCCATCGTTTTCTGCCACAAAATTAATTGTTATTTTTATTTTATTTCCAAATATAAAATCAAAGGTAACTGAAATTGCAGTTGATATCTCAGCCTAAAATCAATTTACTCAGCATACAGAAAATTAGGCGTGGTTTTAGTTCAGATAAAGTGCATCAAGATTAGGAGCTAATTAAGTGAACACAATGCATCTTGAATTTTTTTCAAATAATAATATAATAGTAAAATTTGGTTGCTTCTCTGTCTCAGTGCTAAATAAAAATACAAAGCTTTCTTGTTTCATTTCCATGAGTGCAACAGAATCCACATTTTGTAGGGTCCGAACAAATACCATCATTTGAAACCAAAACATATTGTCTATCTTCATTCAAAATCAATATATTGTTTTAGAGCAATTTATGCTTACAAGTTACAGCAAGCAGTGTAAAAGTAATATCAAATTTATCTCAACATTGCATACAGAGTCATACTGTAGACAATTTCATTTACTTTTCAGAATTCACTAACTAGCATTTAACATTATCTACCTTTTCCATACACTGATGACTAGTTAACTAGTTACTCCTATCTTGTTAAAACAATAATTCAACATCATAAGTAACATGTCAGCACATGAATCTTAATAAGTCTATTTATATAAAGTAGCCATCAACTTGCTTAAAACACAATGATCAAGCAACTACTTAAAGTCACTTCACACAGAAGAAGCGGACTTGAAGTATATCTGTCTGCCTATATGGGGACTGTCATGACCCTTTAAAGTGGTATTGCCAGCCTTGCCATTTCCAAGATAGTCATTCGATAAGAAAGTTGAATTATCGCCAGACTTAGAGCTAACAAACTCAGACTGAAAACTTCCAGGCTCACCCCAACTAAATCTTGGCCAATCTCTGTTTGAACTTCTAGTGAAAAGTCTCTGGAGAATCTTTTGACATATGAGTACTTTCTTCATGCAAATTGCTTGATGGGCTAATATTTCCTTCCATACTTCAACAAATTAATTAGAAAGGTAAGCAAGACTTATTAGACTTGAGCGTTGAATAAAAATATGCTTACCTTTAAACTGCCTTAATTGTGTCTTTCTCATTGAGTAAAGCCTGAAGTCCTGACAATTTAATATTTAGCAGTGTGATATCACTTTGAGTTGGTTTAGCATTCATCTCTGAACTAATCTTCAGTAGAGCAGGTAGACGTGATTTTATTAAGGATAATTACAGAGGGTCTTGATGAAATTATGAATGTAGAAGACATGAGAAAATCAAACAAAAAAACATAATATATAAAACGTTGTATGTATGAGATCGTAATCATCAGTGCTATCAAATAGCAGTGCTATAGTGCTATAACAAAGCAGAATTTGAATAAATCACTAGTGTTCCACAACCTGCTATATAGTTCAACATGTTGTCCTATAGTCACTATTGCAACGCTATAGCACAGTAGTACAGCGGAATCTTAACAAACTGTTATTTTCTGCATTCCACAATTGACAACATTGCGTAACACCCAGGGCTCAAGAGGGTTATGAGTTATGAGTGATTGTCCGTGCAAAAAGATGAAACACAGATGAGAAGAACCTCTTGGAAGATTTCTAGGTAAAAGCAGTGTATATGATTGTACATTTGAAACAAAGCTTAAAAAAATATATTTTTGTCTCACTCAAACTTTAATTCGGGTATTCATGTATCCTTTAATCTAGAAACTTTCTAGGATCAGCTCCTTGTCCATCTTTTGCACAGGAAATCACTTATCTATCTCCTAGTCTAGTGAGTCGGCCCAGTTTGTGTCAATAAACAACACCCTACAACTATCAGTGTGAAGTGCTTCATAGCAGTAGCATGATATCGTTCTGTGAGTTGTTTCATTTGCCTTTTCCCCGTGAATTACCAACATACTGAGCATGATTCAACCAATCACTAATTTTAGTCACACCCTTCAACCTACTTTTGAAACCATTAACAATTGTAAAATCAGTAATATAGCAAAAACCATGTTACCTAAGAATCTGTAATTATGCACCCAAAAAATATCAATATGAAACAAGAGAAACTGTTTTTCTTTCAAACAAATGCCATGAAGGATAGAGTAGCATTGAAGATCTCACTAAAGAAGTTTCTAACAGAAAGATGCAAAGCCTGATACCACTCCTTGAGAAAAATACCGAAATTCCGGATCCAATTGCGGATTCTTCACATAAGGAATTGCTGCAATGCAATACAAAATCTCATCATCACATTCATACATTGAAAAGAAAAAAACGCAAGAATCCTAAAAAAAAACGCACCAAACCATTGAGTCCAATCCTCCTGAGAACTCTGCAACAAATCAGGACCATGAACAGTGAAAAACTCAACAACCCTATCCCTCCGATTGGATTGCAAAGCGTGAACGACGTAGAATCGTAAAACAGAAGCTTCCAATTTAGAAAGTTGAAACGAGTGTGGTTTCGAAGGACGAAGAGAGGTAATGTTTGAAGAAACCGAAGCGCTGCCAATTTATCGATCTGAAACTTGGGAACGTATAACGAGAAGATTAGGTCAAGAATTTTGTCGACCTGAAAGCCTTTTCCGACGTCGGTGCGCAATTCGGTTTCGTAAGCTTCGAGAGTGTTGGTGAATCCTCGGAACACGAGAAACTCTCTTACTAACTCCTCGGCGTAATGCATCTTCTCCATGTTCTGCAATGCGGCGTTGAATCGGAAAGTGTGCGATTGGTGAATTGCGCCGGTGAGGGGTTGGTGAAGTGTTGGTCTGGGCGAGTCGGCGATCTACCAGATGGGAGGTTTTAGGACACAACGGTGGTGGATACACGTGCGTGACACGTGATAAACAGAATGGTAGTTACTACACTAAATTTCTTTTTAGGGTTTTTAATTGCACTTGCTATTTAATTTTAAATTCTTAAATTTCTAAAAAGCTCCTCTAGTAAGTTTTGATTTCGAAACTCATATGCATTGCTAAAATAATGTTTAAAATTAAAGTGTAGAGTTTTGGATGTGTTTTGAATGAATTTTTAACTCTCTTTAATTATAGTGTGTTTGAATTTTAAAATTGATCGAATTTAAATTTTTAAATTTGGATAATGTTGTTTGAGCATTGAGTTTATTTCATATGAATTTTCAGTCTTTTAATAATACGCAAGTTTGAATTTTAAAACTCATAATTTTGATCTTATTCATATTTTAAAATTCAAATAATATTATTAATGTATTTAGTTTTTCATTTCAACTCTTTTTGAAATATGTGTCAAGGCCTAAATTTTAAAATAAAATTTCTAAAAGGGACATTTTGAAAATTCTATAATTTGAGTAATACTTAAGAGTTAAGAAAGAGTTAGAAGTGTAATTAACAACCCTTTATTTTTGAATAAGGACCAAAAGTCCAAAACTAAAAATTTTATTTTGAAATCTTCACACAATTAAATTTTTTTTTTTATAGAAGTAATTCAAGTGACTTCAACGGTGTTAAATTCTAACAAAGCCTAAATATACATTAACAATTAAGTAGTAACAATTTGTGCTAAAAAATTGATACAACTTTTTATACAATTTTTACAACTAAACATAATTTGAACAAAACACCAAATCTATGCTTTTTGAGAAAGTAAAAAATTACAAATTTATCTATACTACAATTTAAACACTATCTCGGTGACATAGTGGAATTGCTACATGTTGCATGAGATGTAAGATGACTAGTAATGGTGAATGAGCTATAGTGATTATACTCTCTTTTCATAGCTTTGTAGACATGATCCAACCCTTCCTCAATTAACTCTAGCACTGTTTGTGGCATGGGTGGCATATTTATGATATTTGATTCTTGACCTTCAAGCATTCTCACCACTTCTCCCATTGGTGGTCTCATTGAAACATCATCCTGGATGCACCAAAAGGCAACATTCAAAGCTCTTGTTAATTCTTCTTCATCAACTGCCCCATTTAATCTTCTATCTGCCACTTTGATAGTTGATCCACTTGTCATCTCCTATAATAACCAAATATTGTATTATCACCGTTTAAATGACTGAATTGTGAACAATGACACTTCTGGTTCACAATTCATCTGGTTGAACTATCAAGTTCGGTTTTTAAAACATTATGATTAAAGAAGTAACCATAAGACAGTAGAATTATTAAATTAATACTATATGAAATATGAAATATACCTTGTAAGCCCAACCAGGATAGAAGAAGTCTTCTTTGTCAAAGGACAAATCAAGATTTCTTCTACCACCAATGATTTCTAAAAGAAGCATTCCATAGCTGTAAACATCTGCTTTTACGGTTATAGGTCGATTACTAACCCATTCCGGTGCCAAATAGCCTCTAGTGCCTCTTACCATTGTTACCACATGAGAATGTTCCCTTGCCATCAATTTAGCAAGTCCAAAATCAGATACCTTAGGACAAAAGTTTTCGTCTAACAATATATTTTCTGGTTTGATGTCACAGTGTATTATCTTGTTTCTACACTGCTCATGAAAGTATGCAATCCCTGTGTGTATTTTTGGCTATATCAAACGTGTTTGCCAATCGAGTAATCTATCCCCCCGAATTGTAGGAAAATCCACTGATCCAATGAACCATTTTTCATAAACTCGTAAACTAAAAGCCTGCAAAACAAACATTGCTTAAGCCAATCAAAGCAATGGAATTTGAGTTCTTATGATGAAATTGTCAATAAAATAGTACGCACCTCTGAGGTCCCTCGGAACAAAAACCACATAAACGAACCAAATTCATATGATGCATTGAGCCAATTGTTTTACTTCGGTGATAAATTCTTCTCCATGAGGCAAAATCTTATCAAGTTTCTTCACTGCAACTAAGGTACCGTCTCCTAAGCTTCCTTTATACACACTTCCAAATCCACCTACAAAATATAAACAATTAGCAACAAATTATACTGAAATCAAAGCGCCAAGAGTCAATTCAATATAGGACACACATATGACATACCTGTTCCTAGAAGCTGCGAAAAGTTGCTTGTCCTGATTTGCAAAGCGCGGTAAGTAAAATTCACTGGAGCACCTGATAAGACCAATGAACTTTCCATCTCTCTTTTCAAAGTCCTTTTTCTATGAACACTGTAATACAGTAACATAGTGAGTAAAATAATGAGAACTATCATGCCTAGAACAATTGAAATGATCACAGCCTTTTCCTTAGCATTCCTGCTCCATCAGAAGAACTGTTGTTATTAGACCTTCCTTCTTGTCCTTCCGATGTCCACGAACTATTTGCTCGAACCTTCACAAACAAAGTAGAGCTCGTATCTTCAAAACCGCCGAAACTTAAACTCCTCAACACCCAACAAAAAGGTCTTTCTTCATTTAGTCCATAAACAGAAGCAACACAATCACAATCTGATAAACATGCATCACCGCATTTTGAAACAGAAGAGACATCACTCTCACTATAATTAGCTATTATTGAAGATTCAGAAAATAATAATTAGTTTGTTGCACTGTCGAAATCCTAAACTTGGATGTCATGTTTTCGTTTTTTCCATTAGTACATTTTCCAACAAGAGATGAATTCTCATAACACTGTCCATCTCTTCCTACTTTAGAAGTTCCTGGTAAACAAGTGCAAGAAGCATTAGTCTTAGTTTTATCCAATTTACAAACCCCATTACCACAAATTCCACCAATATCACATGGATTTGAAACTGCAGCCCACTGTGACACCCATTGTTTTGATCCATTAACGCTTCCCATCGGTATAATCTCAGATTTCCGCTTCTTCGAGAGTTAGTCTCCTAAGAACGGTTAACGGTGTAGATTGATGAATTGCAGAAGCTAAACCTGCATCATCATTATCATTCTTATAAACATAAACTGCACCATCAGATGAATTTCCATACACAATTCCAAAGCTTCGGCTTGATCTAAAACCGCTGATAACTTCTCCAGTTACATTGGAAATCTCAGGACCTTGCCAATAAGAATAGTTTGCATATGATTCATTTTCATCAAAAGTTTGATAACTTTCTGGAAGATTGTAAGTTAGTGCAAGACTTAAAGAAGTTGGTTGCTGAAGCATTTTGAGAGCATAGTAGCCACCATGAGATGAAGATTTTGATGAAGTTAACTCTGAAGAAACTGTTAGAGGCTGGTTTGGGAGAAGTGTTTGAAGGTTGAGAAAACTCTGCCATATAGGGTGGTTGTTTGTGCTGTGAAGAATGAAGTTACCAGATTCTGACATGGTTGCTGATTCTACATTAGCATTTGAAGTGTTTGAGGCCCATATGGTGACATTTTTGTCGACGAGAACAAGGTTTCCTGTTGTGTCAAGCTCCAAAATTGCTTCTTGAGATGTAGGTGAGTTTCTGTTTGGATTGAAAAAGAAAATTAATCAGTTTATTCATTAAGAATGTATGCAAAAGACTATGATAGTCCAACGTGGACACAATACACGTATCAGATACTATACATATCTGATATACACAGATACGTCAGTCATTGAAAAATCTATGATACAATACGAAAGAAAGACGTACCTACTGGGTGACCAAATGAAAGTTCGATCTCCTGGGAGGCTAGCAAACCAAATGCCTAACGTGTAGAATCCATTATCAGTGTCTGATGGAGTGAAGCCGATAGCGAATGTTCCGTTATCAGAAACCCAAACTTGATTCTTACTAGCCAATAATCTTGAGCCTAACTCTATCTCACTTGAAATGCAATGACTGGAACAACTCAAGAACACAGTAAGAACAATCCAATAATGCATAAATGAAGAAGCCATGTGAAGTTAGACTTGCATGCTAGTGTGATGAGTTGGTGATTATAGATATTATAGTAAAAGAATCAATGTAGCTAAATGGTTTGGATTTGGCATGGTGTTTTATATATATGTGGAATGTGATTAATTAAGTGTTGTAACTGGAGAAGAAATATACAGAAATTGGACACGTGGTTAGTGGTGGCCTGGTGGGTGAACTATAAGTTTGAAAAAAATGTGGCTTAGATAGTGGTCGGCAAAAAATAATTTAATATTAATAATATGGTGGCATAGCATCATTGCTTTTTGTGGGTTTTCATAGGTTTAGTAAGGTTTGACATTATTGATATGTATTTGCAACTATGTGAGGCTGAATGTTTGTTTTTGCATTTCACATTTCACACTTTGAAAAAAAAAGAAGGTGTCTGCAACATTTTCAATTGAGTAAAAAGGTACACTTATTTATGAGGTATACTTGCACTTATTTGTCACACTCTCTTTCATGGTTGATATATCCATTACCCCCTCCTCCCTTCACCTATAAAATTCTCTATTACCACAATTAAAAAGTTATATATATATATATATATATATATATATATATATATATATATATATATATATATATATATATATATATATATATATATATATATATATATGAATATTTTCTTATTTTACTTAATTAAAATGTAATTACTTGGAAAGAAATGACATAAGAAATTTAATTAAAAAATAAAGGATAATTGATTATATACCTGAAATGACACTTAAATGTAAAAAAATCAATTTTATAAAAGTGTCAATTATATAGGAACGGAGTGAATAATAAATATGGGATGTCCACAAAACTACCATTTTCATTTTGTGTGTGGTTTTGCACTTGAATGAAAAAAAGTTATAGGTAATTCATGATTGTAAATTTGTTGTCATATGTGCTTTTATCATTGACTTGCATAATTTTTATGCTTTCTTTGATTTTATATAGGTAAATGAGATGTCCGCCCAAAAGTTTAAAAATGATGGACTAATAAACGTAGTTAATGATACAAGTTTTAAAAATTTGTTCAGAAAATAAAAAGAGAAATGAGCATCATAGGTTTGAAAATTTTGTATTTTTAAAGTTTAAAATTGCAAAAAAATATAGGGAATTATTTTATCCACTACATGGGTGAATAAAATGAAAATTTGATTTTAATTTCTCTTGTATTTCCAGATACATTTTTTAACACCCAATACACACAAAAGGTGTTGCAAGTGAGCCACATCCCAGATATGTCAAAACTAATTTGAGATGCATCTCCAAAATCACCATCGATGTCATTGATGGTTTTAAGTTGATTGAGTATCAAAACTTTGAAAAACCTCCTTCCATTCTCAATCAACTTTTGCACTCCAAATCATCATTTTTAGTTTTATCGCCACAAAAAGAGCAAAAAAAGAAGTGTAATTTAACATGTATTTCCTTCCACATTGCTTGCATTAATCTAGATTTTGTTGTGTAAAATGAATGTCATTCCAAGATGCATCTCGAAAGCCGCACGTGTTATAGATATGCACTTCAATTGTTTCAAAATGAATATGAATATTAAATCTATTTTTCCTAAGCTCGACATAGATATGGTGCACCCCGATACTTTTCTTAAAGTTACCGTGACAGTGGACGCTAAAGCGTATGGCTGGATGGTGGTGTTAAATGGGTGATGTCAAAGATGATGTTAAAGTTGGTCGATGCTCTAATTAGATGTTAAAAATGGTTGTTGTCGAGGTAGACCGTGAACAATTTTTACAATTAATAAGAGCTGTTACATAAACATATGCTTCTAATGAATCCTGACCTGAGGCCATCAAATTCGGGTTCGATGTTGTAATTGGAGGTCTAATAAGGGTTTTGATAAAAGATGTCGATTGTAAATATATATTTATTTGTTAATAATATGTATTTATAATCAGTATATAAGTCTCACATCGACTATATAATGCAACGAATTGTAAATCTCTCTCTCTATATATAAATATGTTATCACATGGTTTGATCTCAATATCTCCTAATATCTTACATGGTATCAATGAGGTAAAGATATAAACCTAATAAAGTTATCGCCACACAGCTTCTCCTACAACACCGCTGCTGAGTTTTTCCTCCAAAGACTACCACAATCTTCAGTAGTTCTTCTCCATTACATCGATGTCACCAGATCTCCTCCAACACAAGCCCACCACCATAGCAGCCTCAAACACTCCTCTCGCCTCCGTCAGCTCCTCCTGAAGACCACTGCTCACCTGTCGTAGTCATTCTCTCGACCACCGGTACGGTGTCCCTCCTCGTGGTTTGCCGCTTCCACGCGCCTCTCCATCAAAGTTCAAAAAGTTATGCTTGGGCACCATGTTTTCCTCTTTCAGTGATGAGTCCGAAAGCATGTTTCTACCAAGGTCAACAACCCTAACTAAGTCGTCCTTTCTTCCATTAGACTGAAGTTTCATTTAACCTTTGTCATTACCAACATAAAAACGACATCCACTTTGTTCTGTAGATGTAGAAAGACTACTACACCGCTGGGATAAACCGTTTAAAGTTCACTGCGTTTCACAAAGTGAGTCCATCATCATTCTCGCAACTATGAAAAGGAAAATTTGCATCCACCGATGTTAATATTGAAATGCCGATAACCTCGATTCCATAAGGCTCAATGGATTTATTCTACCATCTCCCTGATCTCTTACTGCCACTGTTTTGAAAAAGGTCCCCGCCATGGATGCCTCAATGTTTAGTTGATAATTTTAGGCAAACCAAAACTCGTGTGTTGTTGCCTTAAGCAGACTTCTCATCCATCCGCACGGAAGAAGCCTAATGTTTCTTCCTATTTCCGCTTGCCAAGCAATCCTCTTATTGGAGTAACGCTGGCATATTTAGTAATCACCATTTAGTTCTTCGTGGTGTTCGGTCTTTGAGTCATACTACTGTGGTTTGTTACCTTATTCTCCAAAGTAATCCACAACCATCATTCTTTCAAGATGATCCATTCTCACCTCGAAGAATCCAAAGGCAAAATGCATAACACTGTTCTCACACCTGATATTATTGTCTTAACTCCAATGATCCATATCAACAAAAACTCAAATAGTCATCATAACAAACCACTCTATATCCAACCACAATCAAGAACAATCTGTAACCACAATAGATGTACAATGTGGTGGTTCAGCGTTCGATAATCCCTGAAGCAACCCTTTCTCATTTCTCTCAATCATGACAATGATCAAACATGGTTTCTCAAAAAAATCACCCTCGACGGAATTTCTTAAACCACCATCCACACCCAACCGACCCACCGGGCCCGGCATCCTAGGTCAAGACTGTATCATGAACCGACCAGGATTTTCAGATTCAAACGCTACGGATAAAGAAGAGAGTCGCCACCGACTTTTATTTTTATCCAATTAAGGGAAGGTAAAAGTAATGTAGCACCTTCGTTAGATTCTGTTCGTGAGAATGTATACGAAAGTAAGCGTATTAGCACCCCTTTCATCCGGTAGTTATCTACTATCATTTCCAGATCACTTTAAAATCAGGCTTTCCCGTGTTCAATAAAAAATGTTTGAAAAGGCATTTCGCTGACTTTGCACCATTCATGTAGGAGCATACAGTGTTCTGAAATGTTTCGCTTTTGAAAGAAAGTTCAACTTTGAAAAGAGCTGCTATGCGCTGAAGAAAAGATTTGACAGAGTAAGCAACTGTTATTATTTACCCACTCAATGGTCGCTTTTGTACTTGCTATCTTTAGAATAAGCGCTAAATTCATACCATTGTCATTATGTAATCCATTCGCTGGATGTACGGACATTCGGCGGACATCTAATGGTCATAAGGCAACTGCGTGAAGTATCCTAGCACATTCTGCATGACTATCATCATTTTCGTGAGAATACAATCGAGGGTCAAGATCATGTATTCTAAGCGACATCGCGGGTCTTATGATCTTTGTATCAAGGTACCGCGACATTCTGTTCATGATGAAATTAAGATTAGAACACCAACGCTTTGAGGATAATGCATTCATTCGAATCACAGCGCAACGAGAGAGAATTACCCCAAGGGTGCAGGAGAAGAAGGTTTCAAATCTGTATATTTTATCTGAAGATTAAAAGCAGCTTACGTCCAATTATTATCTTGCCATACACGCCCATCATCAAATAGCTTTACAGGCTACAAAATTAAACTTGGAATGTAAACGCGGAAAGATAAACTTACTATTACAAGGCTGGTAGAAAACATAATTTAAAATGTGAAATAAAGTCCTAAATTAAACTATTACATCCCAATGGAGAATTACATTAGCTTGAAAATAGATAAAGGATAAAGTAAAATCGTCTGAACGATCAACTGCATTTAAAAAAAGAATCTAAAATGCATATGAATCAATGTAGAAAAATGTTAGAAAATGCAAATTTTAATATGGAAAAATTAATACACGCTTGAAATAAGATAAATATATTAAAATAATTTTTGGGATTTTTGAAAAGATTAATAATTAAAATGCAATTAAAAGTGAATTAAAATGCAAAAATATAAATAAAATAAATAAAATGCAAAATTATATTTTAAATTTATTAAATTAAATAAACATTTTATGGAAATAATGTAAAAAGAAAAAAAATGTTTTTGGTAATTTTTTAATGCAGAATAAAAAATATGAAAAGAAATTAAATTGAATAGTAAATATTAAAAATAGTCGAAAATGAAAATAATCGAAGTTTTGTAAAAAGGAAAGAACATTGGTTCTGCTGTGATTCGAATCGAGACCTAGGTTCAGACTTTGAAACCAACGCCGACCAACCGAGCTGGGGCTTAACCGCTTGAAACGGAGTTGGGATTATACGCCGCTCAGACGCTCCATCTTCGCCAAGAACTTCATCGTTTTGCTGAATTCGGTATTTTCAAGGCTTTACTTCCTCGTAGCCAGACCTCTCGCAAACATCAAAAATGCAACACATAATATAAATTATTCAAGACTACGGTTTCGATTCCTCCACCATCCCGAACTCAACAAGATAGGTCTTATTTGTCCAATTCAGTCTGCTTTAAGGAAACCCCAATTAAGCAAGAAACCCTAACCATGGGTGGATTTCGATTTAGTCAACGAAAACACAATCAAACTAGGCAGAAGTTGCCAAACTTCATTCTAAACATAAACAAACAACAAACACGTTAAATACGCATGAATGTTTAAAATCGATTTGAAAAGCTCACCGAGTTCGATTTCAATCATGGTTTTTTATGATAAGTATCCGACGATTTAATGGCACGAGGAACAGATGGAATGCTCAAATCAAGCCAAACCACCTAAATCCAAGGTCATTGGCTGTTTGAGAGGTACCTGCTTTTTTCCTGAGAATAGGGTTTCGAGCCAATTTTTCCGTCCTCAGAATTGACGATCAAGTATATATGCTGGATTGACGCATTGTTTGGAAAGATTTGATCAATAATCAACGAAAATCAATTTTGATTTTTCATGAACTAAATTTTCAAACTTTGGTCCAATTTCAATCTAATCTTCCCATATTTGATTCAATTTCAAAATTGTTGGCATTTATGGGTTAATCGACACAAGCTGTAATAAAAGTCAATTAATTAATTTTGATTTTATACTTTATTTTCAAATTAATTTGTATTTAAATGAATAAATTCCAAATTAAATAGAAAATAAATAGAAAATCGCAATATTGGCTTCAGACATTCCTACTTGCAACGAGGAATAAGTCGATGAATAAAAAAGTAGGTCCATTTTGCAAAAGATTTGACTTTTGAAGCATCTTCAGTACTCTCTTCAAAATCGCCTAACTCGTATTGGTGTAACTTGCTTAATTTTCCACATTGAAAGTGCCTTGGACTTTTGGAAAGCTCTAAGAGTCCCATATAAACAATGTCTGGTTTCATATCAATTGAGTTACCATGTTTCAATATCTTCAAATCAAAAGTCGATTTGTTGACTTTTGAAAATGACCAGAATGTTTTGAGCTATACCTCCAAATGAAGCATTTTTGGACATTCTCAGAGAAGCATTTAAGTTAGAGAGAATCGAATTTCCTCTCAAAAAATGAGCTTTGTGGAAAATTGGAGAAAGTATGAGAAAGTTAAATCACCAAAGTTCATTTGACTTTTCATCTGTAAAACCCTAATTTAGAAAGTTCGACTTTCGAGCAAATCTCGAAGTTTTCGATGAATCATGATCAACCTTGATCAAAATGATGAATGTAACTTCAAAACAGGATGTCGACTGCAATCGTAAGTTTTGACCGACAAGCTACCATAGCTTGACTTTTTGTCCAATACACCCGATTTCTTCCATCCGAGTAACCGCCTCGAGGAAACTCGACTCACAGCTTGAATTTAATACGGAGAATCAAGCATACGAGGAGGCATCACACCATTGAGATGTTGGAAATCCACCGACTGAGAGATACCAAACCCAAATTAGTCGGGATTGGCTCAGGAGTAGCTATCTCGATCAACTCTCGAGAACTCGAGTACATAAAAAATGAAATTCTGAATCGTACTGAGGGTACAAAAATATTTTACGAAGGTCTCCCTTGCTCAATCTTCAGATCGAAGGTTGACCGACACGCCGCCTTTCGCGACCGAGGTAAAATTTATATCGAACACCGAAAGCACACCCAAATTTGCACCGCTATTCGGGTCGAAAACGCTGAACTGGGCCAGCATGCCATCTGGAAAAGTCGAGACTTATCGGGAACCAGTCGCACGCAACCGAGGTTGTTAATGGGGAGATGACTCGAGACGGGCTTGGCATGCCATCTAGCGTCGATTATTGGAGCGAGTCGATTTACAGAGATTTGAAATGAAGTAGATAGGCTTAAGATGCCATCCAGGGAGCCTGATGTCACTGTGGTCTTGAACGAAGTTATCGTCCGTGTTGATTTTAAACCATATATGCAGATCAAAAGTTGAAATGTTAACAAATAGCCTGGTATCGGGCTTAAGATGTTATCCAAGGCAATCGAGTCGATGCTGCACTTTACTATTGCTGACACAAGAATCGTAATAAATCTTCAGGCCGACATTCGAGATTATAGTCGGGCAACACGTGATAAATTCCAGGCATCTGCAAGTCGATCCATTGCCTCACCTTAGAGGATAACCGGAGGGTCTTCGGCTAGCCTGCTATTTGCTCGGGGCTTAATCCTCGACCAATGAGACAACCGCGCTTTGGCTCTTTTCAGATAGTCATTATCTTGGCTTAATCCTGACCCATTGAGGATAACCATGCTATTGTATAGTTTTCCACGACCGGCTTAATTGACCACTGCCTAGGACAACCAAGTATGGCCTTTCAGACAAGTTTTCCACGATTCTGGGGTTTAATCCTCGACCTGCTTACAGGCCAAGCGATCATACTGCTTTTTAGCAAAATGTAAGAGAAACTTTGATGTAATATTTGGTTTTATGCAAAGTACGATGCACGAAAAAAGTAGATGAACGATATATGCATGAATTACGACTTCAATGAAAGTAATGTGGGCCGGATGATAATGTCGATATTTCAAACATATCCATCTTCACGATGCTATGTTCTTTTCAAGATTTCTACTTCCGCTTGGACGGTGTGAGTAACCCCGCCAAGGAGTAAGAAAGATATCCTCGATTCCTCCGATGACCATCCCACCAAGTTTGGGCCTAGACATCGCCGGCGGGCGTAGAGATCGGTAGCTCCCGTCGAGATCCTGCCATATGCACTCTGACGAGAACTGAGGCGATCCGTTGGGGACTTTGACGTAGATCCCGCCGAGGAAATTTGAGGCGCCCATCGATTTCGAGGTAGATCTCATCGAGAATATACGGGAGCCGGAATCGGTCAGAACTGGTTGTAATCTCCGGCTGGGGAACGGACGAGGTTCCTCCGATGCACTATCTGGACCAAGTCTCAGTCCTGATACCGCACCCTTCCGCTCGGGTCACCTTTTCGATCCGGTGATGTGTCACAATGTCGTGAATAAACTTCAGCTAAAGAAGCATCTTCAATATGAGGATCTTGCTGACACCATGATAGTAAACATCGCCCATAATTCCAAGGAATAGCTTTACTGTGAGGAATATGGAACTGCCTTTGAGAAGTTGATGATGAGCCACTACAGCATTTAACGCAGGAAATTCTTATCATGTTAACATCAAAGATACTCGAAATCACCGTTCCCCATCCATGACCTTAACATCTTCAATCAGAATTTTGTAACCTCGTGAACAAAGTGGTACTCACCATGATCATATTTCCACTGGGTCGGCCCCAAGGTATCCCACATGCATGGCACGCCGTTTCATCGCCGATCTTCAACTTAGACATTTCTTCACATAGCCGCATTGCGTGTGGTTTCTTTTAAATAAAGATCTCACCGTATCCATCACAAATCAACACGCCTTCAACCGCACAACCATCGTGCGATGGGCACCAACGACACCGCATCCTCGGATCGACAACTCTATGCAACGAAATTCTTCTGCACACCAACGTAGGATGGTCGTCATCTATGTCAAAACATAAGTATCGGCCACCAACAAAGATGGAACCCTCACAATGATTAGCATGCGCATCGATCATCTCTGAGTCCAACAAGAGGTCAAACCTCAACTGCCACCGATCATATCTCGAATTGCCTTCGTGAGCCCAACAATAACGTTGTCGTGCCCTGCCATCGGAAATGGTAGCCACACTTGTAGCATTAGGACTGCACTGGAGAGGAAGGTTGACACCGGCGGCGATCCCTGCTGCAGCCTCCGCTCACGCGGTCGCAAGGCTCATGGCAGCGTACGCATCAATCAACCTCGGCGGCCTGCCACGCTGCCCTCGCCGAGGTCAGGCTCAAGTGTGGATCGAGATCAACCACCCCCATGATCGAGTGCACCTCGGTCTTGCCCCTATTCAATTACACATGATCGGGCTTCTTTTTCTTACCACAAAAATATCTTAGCAAGATTCAAGATGACTCACGATCTTCCTGTAATTCTTGATACTACCAAGCGCCTGGTCAATAATATCGCCCTGGAACTATTGAAGAATTCCAATCAGATGATCAAGAATCAGGCTCTGCCGTTGTCCCCATAAACATATCAACCAACTCCCTATCGGGACAAGTGGTGGTTCAACCTCCGCCCAGATCTCCACTTCGAGCATACTCAACTTCTCATCACGGACCCATGCATACGTTTCAGCTGCACGCGAATGTGTGTCAATTCAAGATCAGACCATATCGTCTGTGAGAAAGCATCACCAATCACTCCTGGCACGGACATACTATTATTCTCACCGAGCAGACCATTCCAACTGGTTCTTATTAAACTTTGAAAATAAGTATCCACAACTTTCGGCCATCAGCTGGGATTTGATCTTCCTGATATGGGGACTTCAACGCAATTTTAGCACATGCCATCATATTTGGCAAAAAGTAGGAACTTTGAACTGGAGGAATCACAACACCAAGAACAAGATTCAGATCATCAAAGTTTAGCTTGACATCTTCGTTTTCCACAAGATTCGCACGACTCTTCAAGTCGTCATTTTACCATCTTCCTCGTAGCACCGCCATTATCATAATCTTTTCGTGCCTACTGGCTGCCTCGGCCTCACCCTGCTACTCGCTGCCTTCCTGTACTTCTTCCGAGCTCATACGTTCAACACCACCCACCACCTCGTAGCTGGGTTCGCCCATGCAGGTGAGACCAACAACCCTTCGTTGACGAGTTTCTTCAAATCCCTTCGCTGGACCAAGTCAAACATCTCAATAAACCGAGCATTCGAGATGGAGATTGACTTTTGCCTTCAATAGCCAGCTTTCATAAAATAAATAGCGTATAAATGAGAAAACCAATCTCCAATGTACACTGATGCAATGTTGCTATCTTTATGCTAATGTTTATCGAATGCAATGCAATGTTTTCAAGGACCTAAAGATTTAAATTTGTTAAACAAGCAATGAACAAACATTTATTAGTACTTTTCATTATTCTTTTTCTTTTTTTTCTTTTTTTTTAAATTACAAGAGATGAATAAAACAATAGAAAACATCCTAAAGCTCTAAGTCTCCCATGCTTCCTCTTGGTGCCGATGTAGGCGTTGATGTTTCGCTCCTCGTGAAGTAGCTTGGTCAACTCTAACACTTTCTTCTCACTTGCATAGCAGGCTTCAAAGTATCCCTCTCTTCTTTTAAGTTGAATCAGGATCTCTTCAGTCTTCAAAATCGGTAGGCATGTCGGGATGGAGAACGAGACATGAATAAATCACCTATAGCAACGGGTTCCATAATTCTTGGTAAAGCAGCGTGAATGGCATCATGAGGTTTTGAGCTCGAGCTCGCACCATTTGAGGTAAGGTTCCCAAGGAATGGAGTTAGGTGCCCCAAAGTCTTAGTATCGTCTTCTTTACCATGCTGACATGTATAAACCTTCGGTAATTGGAGGATCGTGATTGTAATCGAACACAACATCTTGGAGAAGCATATCATGTGGACCATCTCTTGAAAAAAACCAAACTGACGTAGAGAGCTAGAGAGGGTTGTAAATACCTCCCTTATACCAAGTAGTGGTACATTAGAAATTCTCCACAACGCTGATGAATGTGAAGTCCTTTTGAGAGAAAAGATTCCATGGATATCGGAATGAGAGACCATTCCTTTGAGACCATCTCAACCTTTCATTCTTCAAAGCTGATGGAGGAAGGTGCGAAATAAACCACAGAAATAGCAGTATACAACACATGAGAGTTCCTTGTCGCTTAGTAGTACAGTGTGGAGAGTAAGTAGGTACTTTGGATTGGGTAAGAACAACATTGGCATTGACATCTATGATTGATCGAGTTAGGAAATAGAACAAACCATAAATTAGCAAGCCACAATGTTTTCAAATGCATGGAAACTCATAACTTTGAGGAATTCTCGGGCTTTCTTAATTAAGAACTTGGAAAGTAAACCCTTAACTCCACTTAGTTTCCCATTGGCTTGATATCGGCGCTTAGGTGTAAGGCGATGCGATGTCTTGAACCAAGAACCTTTTCCAAACCGATAAATGGCATTTGGTCGAATAGGTATCCAGTAGCTTAGAGAACTCTTCAAGGTAGGAACCAATGATAATGCGGAAATGTAAAGCAATGGTGTTTGGATCGAAGCTGAATAGGACATGCATCATATCTTCTTCAAAACCGGAGATAACCAAATCAAGTAGATAACCATGTCTTTTGATGAACTGAGCATGGTGAAATTTGAAACCAATTCTTTGAGTTGAGAAGGATACCCATGAAGTTGATTCGGATAGTCTTTCTAGAAGCCATAATCCCTACAAAGCAAGCAGCAAGATAAATCCCTAGGTCCTTGAAATAGTTAGAAATGATATGCAATGCGGATGATGTCATGATGTCATGTTTAGCACACACAACAATTCACACAATGAGCCTAGGTTAAGGCTTGAGAGGTATAGGTGATTACCCAAAGTTTGAGTTGGTTCATCTGTCCTATAATAATGTAGGGTTCTAGGAATCTCATATCATAGATCTTTCGTAGGCGCTTATTTCAATCTGACTACAAGTGGTCGATCGAAAATGTCCCAAAGTCTAATCTCAATGGCGTAGCATCGAGTATCAACCAACCTCGGTCTACACACAAGCCGCCATCTCACTACCTTCCAATGGCCAAGATGGGTCAATTAAAGGTTCTAAAAGTTTAGTTAGCGCTTGATGACACCACGCGAAGCCAAATACTATCTTGACTTAGGAATGAAGAGTATCGGGACAACCAAAGTGTCACGCTAACGTAGCCATCATGTTGACCGTTTAGTTATCGTCTAGCAGTCGCGATGATCTAATACTACTTACCTAAAGGAAGGATCGGTGTAGGATCCCCAACAATATAATACCAAAGCAACCCTTAAAGATAAAGCATACAAGTCAAACAAAGCGATAAAAGTTATCTAGAAATCCCTAAGGTAATTCTCTCTTTTAGGTGTAGTCCCGTGAGTCGCCGGTGATTATGTAATACGGTGAGCCCACTTTGTAGGATTTTTGTCAAATGTGCGGATAGCAAGAGTCGCCACCGACTTTTATTTTATCCAATTAAGGGAGGTAAAAGTACGAGAAAAAGACCTTCGTTAGATTAAGAGTTAAGGAGAATGGTTATGAAAAGGGAAGCACCCTTTCCATCCGTAGTTATCTCACAGGCTCTTAGTTACTCTAGATCACTTTTAAAAATTGCTTTACATGTGTTTGACAAAAATGTTTTGAAAAGGCATTTCGCTTTGACTTTGTAATGATTCATGTAGGAATGTATACAAAGTGTTGGAAATATTTCGTTTTGAAAAGAAGTTTGAACTTTGAAAAAAGTGTGTAGTGTAGAAAAGCATTTGATAGAGCAAGCAACTAAAGACTTATTTACCCACTTTCGAATTGGTCGTTTTGTTGTACTTCTACATTCCTTTAGAATAGCGCTAGCCATACCATTAGTTAGTAGGTAGCTCCATTCGTTGGATGTAAGCGGGACATTCGAAGGACATCGGATGGTCATAGAAGGCAACTTGTAGGAAGTATCCTAGCACATTCGAAGGACTATCATCATTTTTCGTAGGCGACAATCGAGGTCAAGATCATGTATTGAGCGACATCGTGGGTCTTATGATCTTTGTATCGAAGGGACTATGATGATTTGTTTTGAAGGCGGTGCTAGAATACCTCTACGTTCGAGGACATGACCATTTGAATTCGAAAACGAGAGAAATTACCTAAAGTGCGTGTGTGAAAGAAGTGTGTCAAATTCAGATATTTTATCTTGAAGATTAGTAGAGCTATGTCCAATTATTATCTTGCCATACACGCCTAATTACTAGCAATTTATAAGTGCGAAAATTAAAATGCGGAAATGTAAAATCGGAAAGATAAATCCTACGCTATTACATGGCTTTAGGAAGATACATAATTTAAATGCGGAAATAAAATCCTAAATTAAACTATTACAACCATGAGCAATTACATTATTGGAAAAAAAAGAATGATAAAGTAAAGAGAAAATCGTCTGAATCGGATCATTGTCTGAAAAAAATCGAAAATGCAATATGAATCGAACAAGAAAATGTTAGAAAATGCAAATTTTAATATGAAAAAATTAATACATCTGGAAATAAGATAAATATATTAAAATAATTTTTGGGATTTTTGGAAAAGATTTAATAATTAAAATGCAATTAAAAGTGAATTAAATGCAAAATATAAATAAAATAAATATGCATGCAAAATTATATTTTTAAATTTATTAAATTAAATAAACATTTTTATGGAAATAATGTAAAAAGAAAAAATGTTTTTGTAATTTTAATGCAGAATAAAAATATGAAAAATTAAAATTGAATAGAAATATTAAAATAATGAAAATATGAAAATTGAGTTTGTAAAGGAAAAGAACATTAGTCTTGCGAGTTGAACTCGGAGACCTTGTGTTCAGACTTTAAAAACCATGTAACCATTGAGCTAGGCGTATCAGTGTTTGGAAGCGGAGTTAGTGGATTATCTGGCATCGTACCGTGTTGCGCTCTGTCTTGGCGCCAAGAACTTCATCGTTCTTGTTGAATTACGGGCATTTCGTGGACTCAAAGCGGCGCTATGACCTGTAACATCAAAATGCAACACACATAATATAAATTATATCTAAGACCTGGCTCAGATTCCGAAACCGTCCGAGAACTGATAGTATAGGTCTTAAGCCTCGATTTGTCATTTTTAAGGAAACCCGATTGAAGCGAAAACCTAACCATATGGTGGATTTCGATTTAGGTCATGAAAACACAATCAAACTATGCGAGAAAGTTGCCAAACTTCATTTCTAAACATAAAACAAACAACAAAACACGTTAAATATGCATGAATGTTTAAAAATCAATTTGGAAAAGTTTGACAAACCGGTTTTAGTTCAATTCGGATGGATGGTTTTGATGATGTAAGTATCTGGATCGATTCTGAAGTGCTACGAACAAGATGGAATGCTCAAAATTGCTTGAAACCACCTAAATCAAAGTACTTGTTGCTTGAGAGGCACAGTTTTTCGAGTTTGAGAATAGGGTTTGAGCCAATTTTTCGATCCTCTTGCAATTTATGCATCAAGTATATATACTGGATGGATTTGGCATTATTTTTGGAAAAGTTTGATCAATAATCAATGAAAATCAATTTTGATTTTTCATGAAATCAAATTTAACTTTGGTCCAATTTCAATCTAATCTTCCCATATTTGATTCAATTTCAAATTGTTGGCATTTATGGGTTAATTGGATCACAAGCAACAATAAAAGTCAATCTTTCAATTAATTTTGATTTTATACTTTATTTTCAAATTATTTGTATTTAAATGAATAAATTCCAAATTAAATAGAAAATAAAATAGAAAATCGTGGCATTAGCTTGGACATTCCTACTTGCATGAGGAATAAGTTTGGATGAATAAAAAGTAGGCCCATTTGCAAAGGTTTGATTTTTGAGTATCTCTCTTCTGTCATCTTTCAAAATTGCCCGACTTGTGGATGGTGTAACACTCAATTTTCCACATTTTTGAGTGTTCTTGGACTTTTTGAAAGCTCTAAGAGTCCTATAAACAATGTCTTTGGTTTCATATCAATTGGATTACCATGCTCAATATATCTTCAAATCAAAAGTTGACTTTTGTTGACTTTGAAAATGACACAATGTTTGAGCTATACCTCTCAAATGACATTTTTGGACATTCTTGTGAGACATGAAGTTGTAGAAATTGAATTTCCTTCAAAATGAGCTTTGGTGGGAAAATTTACGAGAAAGTATGGAAAGTTATGATGGGTCAAAGTTGAGTTGACTTTTCATCTAGAAACCTAATTTAGAAAGTTTGACTTTTGAGCAAATCTTGAGTTTTCTTGATGAATCATGATCAACCCTTGATCAAATGATGAATGACTTCAAAATGAGGATGTTGACAAAAATCAGAAGTTTTGCTGTATATTGACCTGATTGACTTTTATCCAATAACAATTTGACCATACGACAATTGCACGAAACTTGACTTATCAGACCGCTTGAAATTTGACATGGAGATCAATGGAACCATATGAGGAGGCATGAAGATCATTGGAGATGTTGAAATCCCACCTTGGAAACTGAGAATACAAACCTAGTTTTGGTTGATTGTCTAGGGAGGTTTGTCATTGACTCTTGAGAGTCATGAGTATAGTGTACATTTCTTGAATGGATGGAGGGCAAATTTTGCAGGGTGTAATAAGCACCCAGGGCTCACATTACTACAACTTAATCGAACCAATATTATCGTTGTTATGCACACGTGTCCCTTAATCTGCATACATGAAGTGTTACATGGAGATTGTATTTTTGTCCCATACAACATCATCACAAGGTAATCTCTCGTCTTATTCTAATTTGAGTCAATTAAATCAAAATTAATTGTTGGAAGTGGACAAGGTATTTCAATTCAAAGGTGCGGTCATAGAACTTTACACTTCACAAACAGATCTTTAAACCTTAAGCAAGTTTACACATCACAAATTATTAAAATTTGATTTATAGACAACTCACTATTGTGACAATAATGTTTATGTTTCCTTTGATCTATTTGGTTTCTCAATATTTCACTTTCAGAATGACGGTTGTGTCATGATATTTAATAGCCTTGGCGATCTCTGTCCGATCCTCTTACTCGCACTTTACTCGTCGGCTTCAATCTCAGCATATTCGTCTCGATCATCCCGTCACTCTATCTTGCATACTCTTCATAAAAATAAGTTCATTATTAGTGAACATTTGAATACTAAGACAAAATTGGTAATTCCATGTGTTTGGAAAACATGTTAAGTTACCTTTAATTCGTCTAAAATATTACTTCATGCCTTTTGATATTTTACTGTGATTTATGGACATCACCGATTATAAGCTCCTCCATTCTTATGGAACAAACCTCTCTATTACGATGTGGTTCGAGGACAAAGAGGGAGAGGGGTGGTTGCACCACATGTAACACCCGAGACTGAAAAGGGCAATGATGGTCGCCACATCGGAATGAGAGGGGTCTTGAGGCTATGCAGGGAAGGGATTGCATGGTTGAAGGAATACATATTGGGATTAATTAATACTAACTATATCAACAAGATGCATCTTCTTTCCGGTAGCTCATTCCATAAAAACTTCACAGTTACGCATGTTTGACTTGAAGCAATTTTGGGATGGGTGACATTCTGGGAAGTTTCCTAGAAAGGTGTGTATGTGGACAAATCATACCGAAAATACCGTGTTGGTTTGTGGTGTGTATGAGGACAAATCATACTTGAAGTTTCCTTGAATGTCTATGTCACCTTCTGAATCACCATAGCCATTCAAATTGATTGAAAGACAATTTCTGATCATTGTCTCATACGCAATGACAATTAATAAATCTCAAGATCAATCGCTTGATAATGTTAGATTATATTTGCCTACTTCCATTTTTAGTCATGAGCGTTTATATGTAGCACTTTTAAGAGTTATGAGCAATAATGATTTGAAAATACTAATACATAACAAAACAATGAGTCATGTATGACTACTACAATCATTGTACAAAATGTCTTTCAAGCACTAAGTTAGTTGGTGAATGATTTTTCTTTTTCTTTGATGCTTCAATACTAATCTTAACTATGTTTCTTTTTATGTTGTTGTTTTATGAATATTGAGTTGAGATAATCAATTGTATGTTTTATCACTTCAACAAATTTTTAATTGATTAATCATTGTAAATGTTTTGCTTTCAAAATGTTTGATATTGTCATACTTATTTTTTAACAGGTATAGTGATTATGTATGAGACTGCATTGAAGCTGATAAATCTTAATGGTTCAAATGGAGACTTTTGATGATTGGTATATTTTACCGTTGGTAATATTTTACACCTTAATTTTATATGATTCAATACGACACTTGGTTAATTTATGTATTTTTAAAATTAAAACTTCAGATTGTATATTTTTCATTTTAGATATTGAAATAACTAGTATTTCTTCATGCAATTGTAGGATGAAAAAAAAACTGTTGAGCATATTACTAGAATGATTAAGTGTGCTGTTAGAGCTATAGGTTAAATTAGTTGACAAATGTATTTTGCGTTGTTTAAGAACATTTTATTTTGAAAAGAAGTCACAACTTTACAACAATACATAATTAACATCTTGACCTTTCAAGATTTGTTTAGCCATATTTTCATCTTTTTAATAATACTACTTAGATCAATACATTTATGTATTGATCTATGTTTGAAATTCTGTGAAAATTTATGGAATGTAAAATAATTTTCATAGTTGATAAATGATAAGAAAAAAATTATTTTTTATATTGATTAAAACATTAATGTATTTGGACTGCATATAGTCTAAATATATTAATTTTTTAATAAACCTAAAAAATAAATTTTTTCTTAAATTAAAGACGAGAGGTAGTATATTGCAGCGTGTAATGTGAATTCAAACAAAAAATATGATAACACGGTATTTTCTAACTATATAATAAAGAGTTAAATATATTTTTAATTCCTACAAATTTTAAAATGACATTTAATCCTTATAAAAATTAGTAATATTTTAGTTCCTATATAATTACTTTTACACGATTTTAGTCTAGTAAAGAGATTAAAATTGGATGTGAAAATAATTTTATAGAGACTAAAATATCTTTATAAAGACTAAAAGTCAAAATTAAGATATTTACAAAGATAAAAATATATTTAACCCTATAATAATTATATAATAAACTAAATCTATTATTATCTATATATAAAAATCAAAATACTTGTAAAAATCACAAATACCCCTTTGATTTCAAGTTCAAACTTTTTTGATTTCAGGTTTAAAAATAACTATTTGAAGGCTTGCTTCAACCATATTCATTTGACATTTAATATTTGAAAATTTTAACTACCCAACTATTAATATTAACCGATAGAGCATTATTAGTTATTGATTCACGTTACAATTTAAAGGTGGCTTATCAAATTTCAAATGAAAAATACATTTCACACTACACAATTAAACCACGAGAAATGCAAATTGTATTGTGGCTTTATTATTGAGTAGTGCGATTTGATTTTTATTACTAAACATTATGAGCAAAATTTTGAATCATGATAATGAAATAGGCTTATGCAATATATCTTTAATGGTTTAGTTTGGATCTGATTTTATTAAAGTTTGAGATTTATATCTGTTTTTTTTTTTCACATATTGAATTTGAAGTTTTTGAGGTTAGAAGAGGTGAAGTGGCTTATTAGTCGAAGAAGTTTGGTACGTGATCGTTATTGAATATATGTTGAAATTTGTGAATGAATTTAAAATAAGGTTTTGTGTGTTATGAAAAGTGTGAACTATTTATAACAAAAATTAGGTTAAAATTGATTTCAATTCTTAATATATTTAAATTAATTGCATTGATTTTTTTCCCAAAAATAAAATCTATCTTAAAAGTACAATTTTAAAAAATTGAACAAAATGATTTTTTTAATAGTTATTTTGCTATATTTTTATTTAGCAACCAACTACAACAAATGCAGGACAAACTTTGTTTTTTTTTCTAATTCCTATATAAAATTTAATAGTAGTATTAATAGAATTTGATATTGAAACATGAATAATTTAATTTTTCAATTTAAAATATTTTCACTATAAAAATAATTTTAAGGATGTCTTTTTAATTTGAACGGTATATACTTATACCATGCTTTGATACTAATTTGTTTTCATTATTTGATTTTTTTATTAAAATTCAAAATTCTTACTTGAAATAAAATATATTTTATAATTATTCAGATTTTTAGAAAAAGGTCGATAAAAATCAAACAAAAAAATTTCTCATAATTATTATTTATTTCTTAATTTTAATATCAAAAATGAGTTTTAGTTTTTAGGCTAAATTACAATTTTGGTCCCCCTATTTTGATGTTTCGATTTAGTCATTCTATTTTATTTTTAAATATTTTTGGTCCTCATCCTCTTTGACTACAAAAACGCTATGTGTTACTTGAAATTTTTAACTTTCTTCAATAATGTATTGATGACCTCATTTGAGCGTTTTGTTAGTTGAAAAGTGTTTAAAAGTGACTCATAGGCATTTTTAGCCAAAGTAGGGATGAGACCAAAAATATTTAAAAATAAAATAGAAGACTAAATCGTGAAAAACAAATAGGACCAACTATATTTAACCTAGTTTTTTAAAGTCAATTTAGATCGGTGAAATAAATATTTTTAGGTTATTTCTTTTATTCATCATATCATTAATATAAATATATATTAAATTATTAATATTGTAATTGATTTTTGAATATTTTTAGATATGATTTTTTATTTACTTATTGATATCTAAACTAATAAATGTTAAATAATTATTTTTTTATTTATCTATTTATAATTATTCGACATTCTTATAAATTAGAACAAAAAAGATTTATGTTTTTTTTCTCTTTTCTATATAAAATTTAATACTTGATCTACTTAATTTTATTTTATCAGGAGATGGGTGGATTTACAATATTTTTAAAATCAACTCTTCCTTATTTTATAATTAATTATTAGAATTTGATATTGAAATATTGGATGAATGTCATGTGGAGGCGTTGACATTTAAATTTTTATTCTAAAAACATATGAATAATAATCATAAAAAAAAATGGTAATCATGAATATATAATGATAAAGAATAATCATGAAAAAATAATGATAAATGGTAAAAATTTATAAAATCATTAATACAATTGTTTTTAACATGATATAAAGTCTTGATTTGACTAAATATTATTTAAATGCAAAAGTTTATTTATTTATTTGTTATTTATATATTTTAAAAATAATTAATAAATTTACTTATGATTATCATAATATTTTATTTTAATGAAAAATGAAATTTTATTTCTATCTTTATAATATAATAAAAAATATTAAATTTTTTTATGTTTATCTTTTTTTCTATATAATATAGTTAGAATATTTATTTTATTTGACAACAAATTAAAAAAACCCACTTATGGTTATTATAACATTTTACTATAATAAAAAACAAAATTTTACATCTATCTCTATAATATAATAAAAAATTAATATAACTCAATATTTTAACTAATTTCAATTACATAACTAATTTCAAGATACCATGGAGTATAACTATTCATTTAGAATTGAAATTTGACGGAAAATTATCATATATAGTAGATTTTTAAAATTGTAAATATCGTATAATAAAGATTTAAAATTGATATTTGACGGGAAGCTATCACAAATTTTAATATAAAATAGTGTATGTTTTATTGTTTAGGTTCCTCTTGAGAGTTTGTAGTACTACCCCCTCCGTCTTATAATAAGTGTCTCATTTGAGCGATGGACGTTTTTAAAAAAAATAATTGGATGTATTGAATTTAATGAAAAAATTAATGTAATTTACTAAAATACTTCTATTAATTATAATTGATAGAGTAATTGAATAAAGTGAAAGTTAATAAATAGATATATAGTAATGGAAAATAATAATAATTGATGCATTGAAATTGTAAAAGGACAATTATTTTGAGACAAAGAAAAAAACTGAAACAACATGTTATTAGAAGAGGATTATACATTATTCACGTTTAACTTCTTGCTGGAAGTTTGTAGTATCCTATTTATTATACATCATAATATTGTACTTCTTCTTTAATTTACAACATGATATGAGACAAATGAATAAAAACACACGAGTATTTAATTTTGTACTTAAAATTAATAATAATTTATTTAGAAAAATTATATAGGTAAGTTAGCTAATTTAGTGTGTCATAATTAATTACTAATTCAAAGTTCAATACATTTTAAACGAGTATATAATTAAAAAAATATTTTTTATTTATTTTATCAAAATTAAGTATTGTTTTTCCATATCTATCTTAATATTTACGGGTAGATGTAAATGTATCTATAAGATGCCATCTGTAGACTGTTAATTTTAATTTCTATTTTAAAATTTTTCTTTTGTTATTGTTTAATATAATTGAAGTTAGATAATCGATCGTAAGATTTATTATAAGTACAGATAAATGCTTAAAAAATAAATATATATTATTAGCATATATTTGTAACTATGTGAATGTTAACTAATTAAAAAATAAATTCAAAATATATAAATAATAATTTGATAGACAAGTTTAATAGATATACCAAAAATTTTAAATTATATATTTAATAAAAATATATATTCATTATATCATATATTTAAGTATTTAATTATTTTAAAATTTTTTATAATTTAGGAAGGAGTCACAATCCATCCTTGCATTTGAAAAGACGAGGTTGATTCACGGTTGAGATTTCCGACAAAGACATCATTAGCATCATCAGGTACGAGTGGAAAGTGAACGATCGGTTCTGGTTCCATCCCGATGTTAAAAAGTATCTCTGAAGCGTTCTAGTCAATTCAATCTCGTGAGGGTTTTGGTTTTGGTGTTGTAGCCAATTGCCATGTCCACCACAATTTCTTCTCTCACCTTCTCTCTCCCTCTTCGCCACAATTCTAGGGTTTCTCGTTTCAATCCAATCTCTTCTACTATTCCATTCCAATCATTCACCCTTCCTACAAACGTAATCACTCTTTCACTCTTTCTTATCTTACTTTTTATTTCTTTATCTGACCTGAATCTTTTTTTTTCCTCCAGAAATGGAGAGTTTTGTGTTTTAAGCATGAAGACGTTCCGTCTGAAACTAATGGCTCTGAGTTTAAAGAAGATAAATTGTCGGAAGATTTCATCGAGCTTAAAGGGGATGCTGATGACTCCAAAGACTTGAAGAAAGACTGGCTTGCTGCTCTCCATACGGTACTGCTTTTGTTTTTTATAATCATGTTTTATGGCGATAATAGGCAGTATAATGAACTAGGAAATTATAAGCAGTGACCGTTTGAGGAGACTTTAATCTTATCTATTCATAACTTGTCATTAATTATGTGTCAGATGAATTATTTGGAATCATCTGTATGCTATTGACATTTTAACTGTTTTGTCTGACAATTAGTGCTCAGCTGCTTCATTTATCTATAACTCCATAACCTAATCATTCTTGAATCTGAGGGTTTAATGCATAAAGTGCTTAGCATTCTATTAAAATAACTATAGTAAATGAAGCATAGACACTCCAAACACGACCTCAACAATGTCACTGACACGGCGTCGACACATGTAATAATTTGAAAAAATGAATAAATTAAGCGTAATCATAAGTGTCGTGCGGTGTCCGACATGAACACAAACACAAACATACCTTTTTGTAGAGGTGTCGGTGCTACATTATGGAAGTTAATCAGGCTTAGGTGGAAAATAGACTTAAGTGATTTAAGCACGTAGAGAAGATTTGTAGATTCTGTTGTAAGGAGAATAGATTAGATGGAGAGGAGTCAAACAACTAGAGGTAGATGAAAATCTAGAAAAACTATATGAGGAACTATTAAGGAAGATCTTGAGATTAATGAATTGGATAGAAACATGGTATTGGATTATGATGCAATTTGATTCATGTAGCTGACTCCATTTAGTGGGATAAAGTTTGATTGTTGTCAGATCATGGTTGTCCAAATCTCGATCTAGATCTTAAAATCTTCTGATTTTGTGATCTTAATCACCACCAACGATTCAAATCTTAATAGAATTGTGTGTTGTAGTCAAATTTTGATGGAACCATTGATTATGTGCGATTTTGGCTAGTTCTGTCCATGATCAACTGTTTTCTGACCACTACTATTAAATGCCGAGAAAGATGCCAAATGACATATGAGCAACATTTATGGTTTGGCAGAGTCCATTTTCCACTATTGATATTTGACATATTTCTTTGTTTTAAAGAGTATTGTCAAATATCAATAACGGAAAATATCGAATCACCAAAAAATGGATATGAGAAATATATATATCGCGTAGCAAACAAATATCGGGAGCCTCAAAGCAGTTAAAACAGAAATAAAAACTAAAAAGTTGAAAATTTAAAATCGAAAATTTAAAATCTAATAACTAAAATAGAAACACTACACCTAGAAATTTAAAAGGAATCAAAGCTCAAAAAGTTAAATAGTTCAAACTAATAACTAGTAGTTCTTCTTAGTCTAACTAATGATAAAAGATTTGACTATTCACCTTTTCCCCCTCCTCAACATATTCATTATTCTCTTTTTCATTAAGTTAGGCATTTCCTTCAGTTTCTTCAATTGAATCATCTGAATCAATATCCTCAAATTTTGCTTCTGATTCTTTGATGATAGGATCTTCCACTTCAATCACTTGTTGCTTTCCCTCCTAGATGAAGAACCAATTGACTTCTCTTTGTTTTAGATGCAGTGCTAACAACATTAGGGTTGAGAGTTTCTTTTCTCTTTTTAGTTGTTTGCCTAGTATATCTTGTAGGCTCTCCAATTCCTAAAGCTCTGTAAACATCTTCCCAATTAAGGGCATCCTCATCACCATCAACTTCATTACCATCCATCATCCTAATGCGCCACTCATTATACGAGTCTTCTATGTCTTCAAGTGAAATTGGATCAATTTCACCTTTATAGTTGTATCTCTGGAGTAAAGCTTGATTATATTTGACATACACCAAGTTGTGTAGTCTCTTATGCTCTAGCCTGTTCCTTTTCTTATTTTGTAACATTAAAATTAAATAATTCACTATACTAGTTGTAGAAACTAGAAAGAAACTAATAGAAAAGTAAAATTATTGATACTCGTTGTAGAAACTAAAAAAGAAACTCTAATAGAAAAGTAAAATTATTGAAAAAGTTCTCTAGACTCTTCATCGAGGGCAGCTTCTTCGAATGAACTAGTCTTAGTATATATAGTACCAGGCCCTTGACTCAGTAGCCCACATTTTATTTTTTCAATGTTTCCACCTCTTTAGGTTCTACTTTTCCACCTCTTCACCTTACCATCTTTAATGTTTCTACTTTCCACCTCTTTACCTTACTCTCTTCTAATGTTTTTAAAAGTGATTTATTATAAAAAAAAAAAAAAATTTTATGGCTTCCGATATTCCATTCATAACCGGTATACCGGAAAATCGCCCATATTGCGAGCATCGCGAAATTGAAATGTTATACCAGCTTTTGTATCAGATAGCTAAAACTCCTCTATGCAATACCGGCGCTATACCAGATATTTACCATCATTGGTTTTAAAGCAATGGCTAAAGTAAAATTTTGTTAGGAATTAGGATATATGGATAGTTAACTAGTTAGACTTGGATGGAGTATTTTGATTTGTAAAGATTGAGTGAATAGGACAGTGGTTCTATTCTTTTGTAGATGGTGGGGAATTGCAAATCAAGGCAATCAAATTTGCCAGTCCAGAGACTGGTTGCAGCAATGAAGTTTCAGCATACCTTTCACCACTGTCAGACACACTTAATTTGTGTCCTGCATTTTCAATTTTCAGATGCAACCTTCAGGATAGTATGTCAGTTAAGTAGTTAAGGTAATAGTTAGTGTGGATAGGAGACATATGAGTAGTGAATGACATTTAAATCCACAAATGTTGCACACATAGATCAGTTTCTCATTTTTTCTATAAAGCTATTTTTTTCCTAAGGTTCTTAACAGTTTTTAAGTGTAAAGGTAGTAGGCTGTCACAATCATGAACTGAAAACACATTTCACTATTCTTATTTCAACATACAGTCTATGATGTTTAGAGGGAAAAACAAGACTTAGCACTTGTAAACACAGTCGTGTGAGCATGAACAAAGAAGAAAAACAGAAGGCAGAGGAGACAGAGAAAGAGAATATATGAAAGCGAATTGATGTTTTAAAAATAGCTAAATAAATTATGGGGTTTTCTCATTGGTAATTAGCAATAGGCTAGAAAGTTAATATGTTTTTTCTATCATTATATTAAAACTAAATCAAGGACCTAAATTTGGTGCAAGTAATAAATATAAATGGACACACACATATATGTATTTTGATACTTGTTTCTTGCTTTAATGTATTAGCTCATGCCATTCTGCTTTTTTTCCGATTGATTTGAATTATTCTTAAAAGAAGTTATGACATTATCCAACCATCAGACGTCAATCTGCTTTTAACTTTTCATTATCCACCTCTAATTTACTGTTTAACAATGGAAACATCTTTTGTGTCTGGGGATTAGTAAAAATATTGTTTGTTTTTAACATTCCAGATCATAAATACCGTTCTTGGTGTGAAACCCTGGAAAGTTCCTTGGACTGCAAAGACCATTATTCAGGTAAAGTGTATCCTTTCTTATCATTGTTTATCATTATTAATCATCAATGTTGTCTGTGGTTCAAGCATATTTGGCATCTGGATTGGAGATTCATTCTTGTCTCCTCAACGTATAAATGACTATTCCTATGTTTCATGTGCTAAACTAAAGACATGAAATGGACATTCCAATCAGCCTCTGATTCCTCATGGCTAAGAATGGCCCTTCCTTTTTCAGTTGGGATAACAGAGGATTTTGACTTCCTAGAATGCGATCATTATACATCCGTAGCCTATTTTCTTTCTGTCAAATGAATAAGAGTGAGTCCCTTCATCTTAGAAAGAAATAATGATTTGAGGTTAAAAATTATCTGTTATATGCATTTTACCAGTTTAAATAATTCAAGTGAAAAAAATCTAAAATAATTACATTAGTTGATTTGACACGGGTTATTGATGTCATACATACAATTCTGTTCCTATTTCCTGTACAAACATAGTTGTTTTTTATATGAAAGCAAACTAAGTTGAGTTTTGCAGGTTATGCTCCTCTGGATTGCCTCATTCTGGTTGGTAGGTTCTTGGATAGTTCCATTTTTAGCTTACACAGCAGGTTTTAGGAAGGAAACTCTTTCATACAGAGGACAAGCATTGTACAGTCTCTTGACGGATGTTGCCGAAGGCGTGGTCGGGATAGCTATACTTCATCGTTGTCTTGCAAGGTTTAAACCACTCCCAGCTGACTGGTTCAGATTTGAACTCAAAGGGAACTGGCAGTTTGATGTCGGTTTAGGCTGCCTCATGTTCCCCGTCATCAATCATCTGTCACAAATGAACCTAAATTTCTTGCCTGTTCTTCAATATGCGCCAGTTACAGTCTCGAGTGTAGAGCAATCAATTGTAGCACGAGACCCTGTGGCAATGGTCCTATATGCAGTGGTAGTTTCAGTCTGTGCCCCAATATGGGAGGAGATTGTCTTTCGTGGTTTCCTCCTCCCATCTTTAACGAGGTACATGCCTGTGTGGAGTGCAGTATTAGTTAGCTCAATAGTATTTGCGTTGGCACATTTTAACATTCAGAGGATGCTGCCCCTTGTATTTCTTGGCATGGTGATGGGTTCTGTATTTGTACGGTCTAGAAACCTCTTGCCATCAATGTTGTTGCATAGTTTGTGGAATGCTTTTGTATTTCTGGATCTCATGAAATAGTATATATTTTTGTTACTTTTCTGTACATCTGATCTTTTGTTTTCAACTTTACACATGGAGGTACGATCATTTTCTTCTCCTCTCTTCTCCCTTATGGACACGAGCTAAAAAATTTGAGTAACTAAATCCTTTTCACCCAACGGAAAGCTTGAAAATTTCAACTTTCAATGCCTATTGTTGACATAATTTCACGGTAAAAATCTCAAGTGGTATTCTGAAGTGGTATTATGTGACATCTGAATAACGGAGAAAATACCAAGTTTGCATTATTTAGCAGTACAAAATCAAATAATTGTTGATAGCATCGCAATTGTGAACATCTTTTCATCTAGGACCCACATTAGATAGTTATAGAAAGAACGCATGTGGTTTGCTTTATACTTATAGCCACATTTTACGAGCTGATGAGCTGGTTGTCACGATTCTCCGTTTTGAAATTTATCTGCTAACGGTATTGTGTATTTGGGGTCCTTGGTGCTTGCAAGAACGGTGTAACATTCTTTTCAGACTTAGACTGTATTAATGAAAGTTGTATTTACATGCAAATACCTATTGTCTTAAACGGAGACATAAAAGTGGGGACCGATTGATTTCTAGTCATTTGCTATGCTGGCTTACTTAGTTTTGTCCCATGAAACTTTGTTCTTGTTTACTTTATCCTACCAACACAGGGTCCCTTGTCTGCCATTTTATATTTTCTGAAAGTTGCTTAACAAAACCATTTCGTTCATTTTGGGATGACAATGACATAGCTTTTATATACATTTAATTTAGGGGGTATTTTTGTCTACGATGTCTCTTTTTCTTTGGATGCAAGGCGAGTTAGAAAAATTTCATTGAAAGCTATGTAGTTATGTCATTTTGGCAATTTCATTGAAAGCTATATAATTATGTGATTTTGGTCTATTTTCATTATCATTTCTATGTGTATAAGGGCTTCCCCAACTTTCACGAAAGCTATGTACTCCTAGTTCTTTAATATTATCATCCAAATCGTCATCCCTATTACACTTAATGTATTTACGTATTCTTAACCATCTATCATTTGTCTCGTATAATATCGCAAGTCTTACAATTATTTGATAAAGTTTTTTCCTCAACGTGAATGATATTTTATGTAACATAAAATTCATGAGGCTGCTATCTCATATTACAACCGTGAAATTTGAATGTGATGATTTACATTTCCTTCTAGTTTTTTTATCGTTTGTATTGATGGATCTAAGATATATTGATGGATCTAAGATATTTAAACCGAGTAACTCAATACTCCAACTTTTAAGCATAAATTAGAAACATTTATCTTACATCTCATATATCTTGTCTTACTCTGCTTAGGAGAAGATCATACACCTCTAAGACTCTTCAAGTCTCAAAGTTCTCATTTAAATCCTCATTTGATTCTTCTTGTAGGACTATATCATCTAAATAAATTACATATCGATGTTAGCTCTTGGATGTTCCATAAATAATACATCTAAAATTAAAGTAAAAAAGATAAACATTTAGAGTTGAACCTTGGAGCAATCCTACACTAGTCAATATTTTTTCATACGTATCTTCGATAACTTGAATATAGGCAATTCTAATCCCTTTTTCTCTAAGGTTTTTTCACAAAATCTCATAGACAATCTATCATACACTTTTTCCAAATAAATGAAAATTAATTGTCAGTCTTATTGATCGACCTGAAACTACTCAATCACATATAGTAGTAAATAAACTATTTTCATGGTCAATCTCTCAAATATAAAATCATATTGATTGTCAGTAACTTAAATATCTTTTCTTAGTCTTTGTTCAATAACTATTTCCCATAATTTTATAGCATTGACTCATAAGTTTAATTATCCTATAATTTGCACAATTTTTTATATACCTCGTTCTTATAGATCGGAATTAATTTTTTTTTCTTCCATTCATATACATTTGGTTTGGTCTTATGATTTCGTTAAAAAACTTGATGAGACACTCCATATGCTTCAATCTCCAAGAACTTTTTAAACTCAATAGGTTTTACTCATCTCATTGACTATAGCATCTTTTTAAACTCTTCTTTTATCTTGCATTTTTGATTTTGATGATACTAGTTATAACTTCAATCTCCTTTATTGTTGGATTTCTTAAAGTCTTGAGTATACGAGTTCTTTCTTAAATAAATGATACTTAAATGTTTTTGATCTCTTTATTTTGTTTTGACACTACTTTTTATCCGTTTATTAAATTTTGTTTGTAAATACATAAAATTGATTTTCGTTCTAACCACTGTGTCCACTACATTTATAGAATTTTATGTAAAAAGCCATATATTCTATGTTCCAGAATAAATCTTATTCTAATGGATAAGTTTCTTCATTCATATCCATTCACAAAAATATGAGAATCATTGCTTAATTTTCATGACATCTAGACAATGATGCAACAATTCTTGCTCATTTGACACTATATCCAAAATTTTCATATTGATTGCCGACTGTCTAACACAAGCCTTTCTGTTTATTCCAAACACACTTAAAACCTCAAAAAGATTATTTGCATGACCTCTCAGCTGTTAGTGGAGGAAAAAGCCTGAAATCTCCTTACTGTAGGAACCTAATGATACCTTCCTTTATTCTTTAAGATTCTGAAAATATGTTAAAGTTGTTATAGATAACAATAACACCACGTAACCCAATTGGTAGTGAAGTTATGATTTAGCTTATCAATTTGTGCCTTGACTTTTTAAAAAGAGAAACAACATGTCTAATGCTTTTTCAGTACATCTGTTTTCATGTTTTGAATTCTAAGCTAGACATGTGGCACAATGCAAATCCATTTCATTCATAATAATTAACCATTCAAGTAATTTTTTAGAGTAACATTTACTCTATAAATAAATACTCATTACTCTTCTTTTACTATTCCTCAAACAACAACAGTTTAGTGTATCTCATACATATGATAATGTTCTAATGAAACACTTTTATAAGTGATTGTTTAGGTTACATGCACATAATACACATAATAGTACAATTATTTTAAAATTTCTGTTAAGCTTTATTTTGCAGGCTTGTAGCAGTTGAAATGTTTTAGTCAGTGTCACTCGTTAAAAGTGGTTATATCCATCCAAATATTAATATTGCATATAACAAAATAGCAGAACACATAAAACTTTAAATATAAGCAACCACATTGCAAATCTTAATTAATTTAGTACACATAATGGAGTACTTTAACTAAATATAATATTCCCTCTAATTTGCAAAGATTCCTTATGATTACTCTATAAGCTTTTAATTTACTTTATAAAAGCTTAAAGGCAACATTGTAATTCAATAAAAGTTGGTTCTTCTTGGTTTTTCTGAATTCCTTTTTTACCATATATATGCATAATATGCATGTACCTATTTCTTGACTCTGATTTTTTGATTTGATTATTAGACTAAGTCCAGAAACAAACCAACTCTCTTTATGAAAATTTTAAAGCAACAAATGATTAAAAAGGAAAGGTGAGGTTAACTGACCATGAAACATGACAATATGATTACGGTGGGGGCTCACATTTATGTTTTGTTTTTCTTTCTACTTTTTTTTTTCTTTTTCATTTTGAAGTATGTAAATTCATTTTCTATATCAAGGTTATATTCATCTGAGTAAGCCGAATTTAAATATTTTAATTGTGATTTCGAATTTGAATTAAAAAATGTAATTAAAAAGAGAGACTCGTTATAATTGGTTGCTACCGAGAAAATTTACATACTTCGAGTAAGGAGGAATTTTGAAATTTAATTTAAATTTGTTGTAAAAGTAAGTACGATTCAATATAGAAATCTAATAATCAACAAATCTATTATATAAGATATACTAAGAGATTGATCAAACTATCTAAACTATCATTTTAAAAAAAATATTTTTCACTATACTTTGTATATTTTAGTAACTAACAAAACAACCTTAACTTTTTCAACTTTTTTGATTTCATGCATCAATTGTGAACTTCTCATTAATCCAAATTAAAAAACTTTTTTTTCCATCTTACACTACTTTCTTTTTTCCCTCTCTTCTCTTTTCATTTTATATGATTATTTAATACATTTGAATTTTAATGTAATAATTCTTTTATAATTAAATATTTAAACTTACATTTTAGGACATTTTTATCTTTTCTATTTGTTTATTATCAATGAAAATATTAATTAATCTATTATTTAACTTTAATAAAATTTAAAATATACTTTATGAAATTGAATAGTATTATTCACACAATTAACTTTTTATTTTACGGGTCACTACCAAATTATTACCATTATTTTCAAATATAATTTTTTTTCTTTCTCCATGTCACAAGTTTTTTAAAAAATTTACTTAATACACTCAATTTATTTTTACATTATGTAATTCAATTTAAATTCACATGTATATCTAAATATATCATTTGTCAAATTTACCATTATATTTTGTATAATCATCTTATTTGTTGTAATATTTTGATTTCATAATTTTTCATTGTACCTTCCTATTAAATACTAATCAATCTATTATTTAAATTTAATAAAATTAAAAATATATTTTATGAAATATAATAATACTACATATCATTCACACTAATTTTTTATCTTACGGATCACTATCAAATTATTACCAATATTGCCAGTTTTTTTAAAACTACTTAATACATTAAATCTATTTTAACATTATCTAATTCAATTTAAATTCATATGTGTATCTGAATATATCATTTGTCAAATTTACCATTTTATTTTGTATAATCATATTATTTGTTGTAATATTTTGATTTCATAATTTTTTATTGTACTTTCCTAATAAATATAAATTTTTTATATGTATATCAAAAAAATTATTTCGTCAATATTAAAATAAATTCACCTGTATGAGAGCACGAGTCTCTGACTAATTTTTTAATTGAGATTAATCATTGACAAATAATTAACAATGTTAATAGGAATATATCAGACCGATTTAGAGAAGTCCATGACACGATCTATTTAAGTTTAACCTAACCTGACATGTTTAATTACAAGATTAATCTTAGAGTTTTTAAAAATTCTATTTAATTAAATAAATCAAAATTAAACTATTAAAAAAGTTTATGAAACTTGCTTTAAAGAAATTGTTTTAGAAATACCTAACCCCCACATGACCAATTCTTGGAGAGAGATTATATATTAAGGGGTCATTGTGAGTGTATAAGTCAAAATAAGTGTGCATAAGAGAAGTGTCTTCTCTAGCTATACCTACATTTGTTCCCTTCTTTCCACTTTCAAATTTGAATTCTTTTCCTAGATTTTCAACCATGGAAACTTCACAGCCCCTTTCTATTGAAAGCTTCTCTTACAGTTGGCTAGTCAATTTAAAGCCATCACTAGAAAGCCTAGATAACTCCTTTAGAATTCCTCTTGATGCATATGATGAAGCTTCCTTCATTGAGATGGATCCAAGAATGCCACCATCAAAAAGATTCTTCATGAACTCACATGATTCCAATTCCAACATATTTGATTTTCCAACTTCACAACCCCCTCTTAGTCCTCTTGTTCATGCAGATGAACTCTTCTCCAATGGTTACCTTATGCCATTTTTTGTTGAATCTTTGAAAATGGAAGAATATGAAGCCTTAGACTCAATATTATAAGTCTCAATTCATCATCTTCATTCACGGAAATGCGTAGTTCCTCTTGTTCATTCTAGATGTTCTTCTTTGAAAAGATGTAGAACATTATCAAGGAGAATATTTTATAAGTATCTCAATTTCTTAAGGTCTTTGTGTAGAAGAAGATCAAGTGGTCACAAATCAGGTTCAAATGTTGCTAAAAGAGGTGAGGGTTCAATGAATAGGAGACACTATAATTCAGAATCATCTCCTAGAGTCAGTGTAGCTTTTTCTGCAGATGATTGGAGAAAGTCTTGTGATTCTGAAAGCTCAATACATGAGGCAGTTCTTCATTGCAAGAGATCCATAGGTATGTTGGTAGAC
This sequence comes from Vicia sativa, assembly GCA_021764765.1. Lineage (NCBI taxonomy): Eukaryota > Viridiplantae > Streptophyta > Magnoliopsida > Fabales > Fabaceae > Vicia > Vicia sativa. Next base: position 84,462,579 of record CM038792.1, on the reverse strand, counting down.
TTGATTTTTTTTATTGAGACTATATAAAGATGTTTTGGTCAAATTTTGTTTAGTATTAAATTCTAAATGGAGTATAAATTATGCATAGGTTTTCCCATCATCATAGAGTTATGTAGATTTTTTTCTAGTGTACTAACATTTGTTATTTCTTTTATGACAGAAAGAATGAGTTAAGGATGTTGGTGAAGATAAATGAGAAGAGAAACATTCAATACTATGATGAAAAAAATGATGCCACTTTATTGTTGTAACTAAAATTTTTCACTTCTTGTGGAAACTTTTTATTTACCTTTACAATTGGTGGCATCATATGGTTCATGGTAGTGCAAGTAAATGGAATAAAACAAAATTCAAAAAAAGAAAGGAAAGATTAAGAAAAACAATCCCATGTGATGTGAAGAAGCATGAGACCAAATCATCATCAGCCACTCATGTTGTCTCAATCTTATTTGCTTTAAGGATGTGTGGTTGGTCGGTCATTATTCAAGCAATGTATTCAAAATTAAAAATAAAAATAAAAGAAGAGATAGAGCTCAATTTTATATTTTTAGAATCTTGTTTTTTTTTTTTAGGATAAGCATTTTTAATAATCTTGTTGATATAGGGAGGAACACTTTGGCACTAGATGAGAATCTGCTTTTTTCTATCTTAATATGTATAGTTCCTTTAATAATTTGTTGATAAAGTTTCTTTAATAGTCTTGGAATTAAAAGTGCATGTACTATTTTGACACAAAAATTTACGTTTAAACTTAACTTATACGCCGTGAACAATATATTTACATTAAAATAATGTTATTTTTAAAAAAATATTATTTATTTTACGGTAAACAATATATTTACATTAAAATAATGTTATTTTTAAAAAATATTGTTTTTATTTTTTTTAATAAATTTTAGAACTTATTTTATAACACAAATATATATGGTTATGTCATTAACCATTTTCATAATTGTATTAACCACAAAAATATATGTTATTAATCAATTATTTTACTTATAATTCATTAATCAATAAAATATATAGTATTAATCATGTAATAACACTAAATTATAAATGTATTAACTAATTTTTATATTTTATTAACCAACTTTATTTTAATGTTTAATATTTTTTTATGTTTGAGAACATATTAACCAAATTATGAACGGCATTAACCTACTTAATATAAACTATTAACCAAAATTTGAACATTATACATATTAATTTTTTCTTGTCAGAATATATATTAGTAAAACTTAGAATTATAATAACCAAATTTTAATATTTTTATTCACCAAAATAATTTTAAAGATAAATAAAAAACAAATAAATAATTTAAAATAATATTAAAAACACTATTTACATATTTGGGAACAATGTATTAGGTGAAAGCGAGAAGGTGTTGTTTGGCTACCAAGAGGTTCTTGAAGTGATCAAGAATGAGGTGAATCCCATTGTCAAAGGTGTAACATATGAACAATAAGTAACACATAAGGAAGAGGAGAAGAAAGATTACAAAATGCTATTTTTGATTCATCATTGTATGGATGGTGACAACTTTGAGAAAGTTGATGATTGCGAGTCATCAAAGCAATCGTGAAAAATCTTAGAAAAAACATATGTAGGGGCTGATAAGGAAAGTGTGGTGAGGTTATAAACTCACAAACGTCAACTTGAATTGATTCAAATGGAGGAAAACGAGACAATCAACGATTACATGATGCAAATTACTCGATTGGTGAACCAAATAAAGTCATGTCGAGAAATTGTTATTAAGCATAATGTTGTGTCAAAATCGTTCTTTAACAATAAGGTTTGACGACATTGTAGTAGCTATTGTGGAATAGAAGGATCTTGCGATATTGAGCAAAAAGGAGCTTCAAAGATCTCTTAAGGCCTATGAGCATGAGATGGATGAGAGAAATAATGACATGGAAAAGGTGGAGATCACTTTGCAATCCCGGTTCAATGAGAAGAACAAGAAGTCAAAAGGAAAATGGCCCATGAAGAGTAAAGAGAACTTTTAGAATTTTGGTGGAAGAGAGTCTCGAAATTTGAAAAAATCAACTTGTCAAATGCATGAGAGAAGCTGCAAAAATAATGGAGGCCAAGGAAACTTTAGAGGTAAAAAGGGAAAGTTTGACAAGAGCAAAATGCAATGCTACAATTGTCAATAGTTTGGTCATTATGCAAGAGATTGCTACACAAATAAGAAGGAACCTCAAATGGATGAAGCAGGGGTTGCAAGAGAATAATTTGATGATGATAACACACTCTTGGTCAAGACCATAGAAGGGGACAACACTAATAGTAGTCTGTAGGATAACAATAACAACAACTATTCTAGGAACATTATAGAAACGTGCTACAATCGATTACGTTGGCATGCTCTTCTTCAGAATCAGATTCTTCAGAGTATGAGTCATCTCATGTTTCCACGAGACCTTTCTTCTTGTTGTTGAAACCACTTTTCTTGAACCTTTATTTTAAGGTGATTTTTTGTAACTCCCCTGACGACCTTCAGGATCATCGATTGACCCCACAGACCAACACAAGTCTTTTCAGCATACTTTGGCCTCACTCGCACGCTTTCCGAGAAACTTCCCAGAAGGTCACCCATCCCAGAATTGCTCCAATCCAAGCATGCTTAACTGTGGAGTTCTTATGGTTAGGCTACCGAAAAGAAGATGCATCTTGTTGGTATAGGTAGTACCAATTAATCCTTATAAGCCTCTTTCAACCATGCAGTCCCATACCTACATAGTCTTAGGATCCCTCTCATTCCGATGTGGCGACCACCCTTGTCTCCTTTGGCCTCAAGTGTTACATGCGGTGTAACCACCCCCGCCTTCTTTTGGACTCGGGTGTTACATGCCCACCAGTTTCCGCATGGTTCTTCCTCGAACCACATTGTACTGGGAGAGGTCTGGCTCTGATACCATTTGTAACACCTTGACTTCCCCGTGGCATATTTATATAAGAATCAGAGTGAATTTAAAATTTCAAACAACATAAATCAGGATGTCACATGCTCCAAAAACCATATAGCTCATTCAATTAGATACATAACACATGGTTAGAATAAACGTAACATAGTTGGAATCAAAACTTTATTGAAATAGCGGAAATATTTCAATTCTCAACAAAAACAATTTCAATTAATTATTCCAGAGTCCAAACTACTCCAATCAGAATCAACAACAGAAAACCAAATCAAAATAAACATTTCAAATGTTTATCCCCAACCCGAGTGTTACGTATCAGAGCTAATGACACCAAACTTGAACTAACGACTACTAACTCTTCATCCTTCATTACATGCACGTTACCAATATAAAGGCAACGACGAAATCAAGCAAAGGGTGAGATATCAAACCATATAATTGAGATTATGATAAACAATATATAGTTCGAAATCATATAATATCATCATTCTGTAATCACACGACTAATCAACACTAACACACAACTATTCCGTAACAACATACGATCATTCACAACAACGTAATTCAATATAACAACATATCAACAACAAATTATATGCGACGACATTTATCAAACAACAACTAAACTCAAAGACAAATTATATTAACAGCGAATCATATTCAACAGCCATAACAACATATATCAACTGGAAACATGAACATCAACAACAATAACAACAAGAACGACTCAAACAACAACAACAACGACAACTGCAACGTAATCAACAATTTGAATGCGAATCAACTATGCAAATTCATATGGATACATCAAAGTATAACTCCCAACGTAAACAGCTGCCAGTAATTCCGAGGCATCAAGGCGTAAGCCTTCAACGTAAACAACATGCCCCTAACGGCTCAACGTGGTTTTGCCGCTCACGGCTCAACATAATATGCAAATGTATGTATGCGATGAAATTAAACAACATACAACAACAACATAATCCACAACGGAAACCAACTTACAACATATTCATTTTCCCCTTACGACCAACGTAATCAACAACAACCATCAACCTTAGCTATCAAAGCCTCTACAACATCGTTCAACAATAATGACAATGACGAATTCACTTACGGAAACTACAACAAATCATCCAAAAACTTACCTACTGTACTTAAAGACCTTATTATAGGCTGATTCATGATTCTAGCTTTCCAACGGTTCAAACGGCATCAAAATCGGAGTTACGGTCGCGAAGATACGACCAAAATAATTTTTCAAAATTATCTTTCATTTTCTTGTACAGTATGTGTCGACGCATAAGCCCATGTGTCGACACATAGCTTAAAATTCTCAATTTTTCACACAGTATGTATCGACGCATAGGTCGTATGAGTCGGCTCATAGCTTTTCAAAATTCAGTTTTTCCAATTTCCTTCTGTATGAGTCGATGCATACATGCTTTGTATCGATGCATACATCACAACCTGCCTCCATGAGCCAATACATGTCCTTTTGGATCGATACAAGCTGATACTATGCTTCTGGTTTTTAACATCAGTACTGCATGTATCGATGCATACATGCATGAGTCGATACATGCTTCCCAATTTTACCCCATGAGCCAATACATTACAATTTGTATCGATGCATGTTGTTTCCAAACTTCTGGTTTTTAAAACACACACACAACATGTATCGATACATGCTTTCTTGAGTCGGCTCATGCAGCGTGAGAATGTCCAAATTCCAGTTTTCCCCAAAGTTTCACAATTCAATTGGAATTATTTTCAATCAGCAATAGCAACATATCATCTAACAACAGAATCATGCATTCTGTTCAATCAATAACAACAGTTTACTCCTAATAGCCAAATTCATATATTCCAATTAGGATTTTCTACGGTTAATCACATCGACATGACACAGCCTAGCGAATCATACATCCCAAAACTACCTAGTGCCCATCATATCCCCAATTATAGAGCAAGAACCTCACTCTTATCTTGGATTTGAGGTTGCTCTATGAATTCTTGATCGTTCCACTTTTCTCCGTCAAAATCCTCATTCCTCTTTGGTCTACAGTTTTTCTTTTCACGTTCTATTCTCCCAAAAAAACCCTATTCTCTGCATTTAATTCTTTTATTCTTTTAATCTCATAATAATAATAATAATAATAATAATAATAATAATAATAATAATAATAATAATAATAATAATAATAATAATAATATCCTTAATGGGCCTATTATATTCACACCTCCACTTCGCTATCCGCCACTCACAATCCAAATTAATTTAATTAAATACAATTATTCAAAATAAATAAATAATATTATTCTTAATATTATTACTCCAATTTAACTGATTAAATCCAACTTTAAGTTTTTAATAATCCAAACACACCTCTTACAATAATATCGATAAATCCAATTACTCCGATAAATTCTCAAACTTCGTCTAAATCCAATAATTGATTTCTTATATAATTTAATTAAATAATTAATTAAATTCGGGGCATTACAATTTCTTTCTTGAGCATTGGACATTCATTTATGTAGTGTTCGGGCTCTTTGCATATGCACATAACTTCTTCATTTGCTCTTTCTCTTTCAGATGTTTTTGGACAATCTCCTTTATTTATGGATCCTCTGAAGTTGTTTTGTATTTTTTTTATCGATTTTCTTGACTCTTTTGAATAGAAGTTATAATTTATCTTCTTCATTATAGACTTCATCGTCAGAGCTTTTACTTCTTTAACTTGGAAGACTCTATTCTTTTCTGACTCGGTTCTTTCTGATCTAGATCTTAGAGCAACATATTTAACTATTTTCTGGGGCTCATTTTCCTCTAACTCAATTTCACATTGATTTTTGAATTGACGAGAATGGTATCATAAAGTGTCATGATAGAGTTTGTATTCATGATGTTGGAGATTTGAGGAAGCGAATTCTTGATGAAGGACATTATAGTGGTGTGAGTATTCATCCTAGAGCTACTAAGATGTATCAAGATTTGAAGAAGTTATTTTGGTGGTCTGGTATGAAGAAGGATATTGCAGAGTCTGTGTATTCTTGTTTGATCTGTCAGAAGTCTAAGATTGAACATCAGAAACCGTTTGGGTTGTTGCAGCCGTTATCCATTCCTGAGTGGAAGTGGGATATCATTTCGATGGATTTTGTTTCTGGTTTTTCGAGGACTCCGAGTAATCATAATTTTGTTTGAGTTATTATGGATAGATTGACAAAATCTGCTCTCTTTATTCCAATTTTGATGGATTATCCAATTGAAAAGTTTGCAAAGTTGTATATTGAGAAAGTTGTGATTTTGCATGGTGTTCCATCGAGTATTGTTTCTGATAGAGATCTGAGGTTTACTTCACATTTTTGTAAGGTTTGCAAGATGCTTTGGGTATGAAGTTGCGTTTCAGTTCGATGTATCATCCACAAACTGATGGTCAAACTGAAAGGACGATTCAATCACTTGAGGATTTTTTGAGAGCTTGTGTTTTATAGCAAGAAGGTGCTTGGGATATTTATTTGCCTTTGATTGAGTTTACCTATAACAACATTTTTCATTCGAGTATTGAAATGGCACCGTTTGAGGCTTTGTATGGACAGAGGTGTATGACGCCTTTGTGTTGGTATGAATATGGTGAGAGTGTTGTGGTTGGACCTGAAATAGTTCAACAAAGTACCGATAAGATTAAGATGATTCGGGAAAGATGAATATTTCCTAGAGTCGTCAGAAGAGTTACCATGATAAGAGAAGAAATGATCTTAGCTTTGAGAAATGAGATCATGTGTTTTTTAGAGTTACTTTTGTAACTGGTGTTGATAGAGCTTTGATGTCACGTAAGTTGACTCCGAATTTTATTGCTCCTTATCAAATTGTTGAGAAAGTAGGTGAAGTGACTTATCAAATACGTTTGCCACATGTACTTGCTAATATCCATGATGTGTTCCATGTATCTCAATTGAGGAAATATATGGCGGATAATTCTAATGTTATTAGTTAGATGATGTGCCGATAAGAGATAAATTGTGTTGAAACATCACCGATGCAAATAGAAGATAGAAGAGTAAAGCAACTCCGAGGTAAGCAAATTGCTTTGGTGAAAGTGGTTTGGAGAGGTCCCGCTGATGGTAATGTGACTTGGGAGCTTGAGATTCAGATGAAGGATTCGTATCCTGAGTTGTTTGTTTGAGGTAATTTTCGAGGAAATTTTTTTTAAAGTGGGGGAGAATTGTAACATCCCAAATTTTAATAGTTAATTATTAATTATTTATCATATTATTTGGTAATTAAATAAATAGTGTGAATTGGTGAATAATTGAATTATTTGAATATGTGTGTTATTTAGATAAATTGGGTTTGTGAGTAGAAATAAGATTTATTGGTATTGGGCCTAATTATAATGAATGGAAGTAATAAGGAGGTGTTAATTTCTAAGCCCAAATGAAATTTACTAGTTAGTAAGGGTTGTGAGAAAATAGAGGTTAGAACTATCATTTGGTGGATAAGAAGAGAAAGGGGAAAAGAAGAGAAGATAAGAGGAAAAGAAAAGAGAGGAGAACCCTAAAGGAAGAATCTACAAGAGGTAAGGGGGAGAATCCTAATTATTATTTATTTGTAGTGATTGGTAACATGCTATATGATTGGGTATTTCAATTCTAGGTTAGTTAACTCAAAGTGAATTGAGAATTTAGGGTTTATGATGAGAAAAACTATATTTGATGATATAAATTGGTTCCCTATGATGAATACATGTTATATGATGTTTAATCAGTGATAAATGAGCATTAAAACTATTTTGGTGGGAGGAATTCGTAGTGGGACAAATTGTTTATTTAATTTTTCTGCATAATCATGAGGCCACCGAGCGGGCGCCAGCTACCGATTACTTGAGTCGAAAAATAATTTTTGTTTATGCATGAATGGTTTAGGGATTTCTTGCTTATGATTTATCATTAGTTTTATGAATTTTAATAATTATTTTGATGAGTTTTGGATTGGTTTTGAATGTGATTTCGATGAATACATGTTACTTGGGATTAATATATGTATGTTGTATTTTGTTGATTTGTTGGGAATAACATTGATTTGCTTAAGTGCTATATGTTATTTGTGTTATGTGGTGATAGTGAATACTATGTGTATTGCTTGTTGATGATGAAACATGATGTTTGTGCAAAAGGGGGATAATTCAAGGTGTTGAATTATTGTGGTATGCTTAAATAATTAAGGTTGGTGATAATCTTAATTGTATATGTTGTTGATTAAATTACACATATATTCATGGGGAGATTGTACTCCGATTGGTTGCTTTATTCCTTGTGTAGAAGTAGAGGCGGTGAACTATGTTTTCAAATTTGTGGGCTTTGGTCTTGTCCGGATCAGAAGCGTGACTTTGATTCTAGATATTGAATCAAAAGCGAGGTGAGCTTGATGTTCACAATGGTACCATATGCATGAGTCACATTTCATTAATGTCTCATGTGTAATTAAAGAATGTGTGTTGTATGTTGGAAAATGTAATAATTGGTTATGTGAATAATTTGATTGATTGAATCAGTGATATTTATGCTATATGCGATAAATGTGGATATATTATACTTGGAATGTTTGTATAATGATATTCTTTACTATTTGGATTGTGGAAAAATCATGTTTTATGGCTATAACATGAAGTGTAGAGAATTATTTAATAGATTTTTGTTTCTATATTGCTTCCAATTTATATACATTTCGATAATAATGTGAATTATCACCCTTCTATTGTATGTGATGTTCTATGCGACATCGTGCGGAGTTCGAGATAGTGGTGCTTACAAGACTAGTGGAGAAGTTTAGCTCATTTTACTTACTTTCCTTAGGTAGTGAGTCATTGCTCTGGTCTATGTAACACGGGAGATTATATTTGAATTCATGTTATGACTTGTTTTGAGAGATATTTGTCATCACTCTCTTTTATGTGGATATGTATGAGATATGTGATGGTTGACCTTGGTGCCTAGTATTTCAATCATTTATATTTTGTTGGTGAATTAATTATTCTGCTGTGAGATGCATGCTTCATATTATTGTATGAAAACGTGAATTTGAATATGTGTTATGATCATGACCAATATGCAATTTGAAATTATGGATGTTTGTGAAATCAAATGTGACGCCCTTTATGATATGCATGATAAATTACTATGATATGTGCTATATTTATTTATGGGATAAAAAATGGGTGTTACAATTTACAATAGTGCTTCTAGAAAAGCATATTTAACACTACAATAAAGACCAAATGTTTACACACAAATATGAGCAAAAACTCTTGTGTATACAACAATGATAATGACACAGAACAGAGCAACAACTCTTTGTATCTTAGACTAAGAAAAAATGATAATACAAAATTTAGCAACAACTATCTATTTTGATTTTCTCTTTGAAGAATATTTCTCACTGGATTATTTCTTTGAATAGTAACTTCTCTGTTGTTTCAATTTTTGTTAATAACAACTTGTTTTCTTCAGTGAAAATCTTCGACTTCTCCAAAGAAACAGTTCTCTTTATATAGGCTAAGAAAAAATGACTGTTGGATTGTACGAAATGTCACTTTCATTTTCCATCTACATAATTGTTATCATGAAAATACGGGAGTCAGTTTCTTTGACCGTACACTGAATTCTTCATCATAGCAGAATATATATAGTTTTGTTGTATTGTATTCTTCTTGTGCAAGTTTCTGATTTTTTTTTGATGAGATACTTCTGGTCTGTTGTGAAGAAGAGAGTATAGAAGAGATCACATTCTTGTTCTTAATCTTCTAATGGAGTATTTCTGGTGTGAAATAATAATTAATCCGGAAGATGTTTCATTGTAATGTTTCAAAAATATCAGAGTGTTCAAAATCATAACCTTGTCTTCAGACTTGAAGCAATTGCTTATCAGACAAACATTTATTGATTTATGAGCTCGAAGAAAAATATCTTTCTGATGAAGCACATCGAAATCCTTTCCTTAGAAACCCAATTAGACTTTTGATATGAAAGCACAAGCTTATCTGATAAGCACATCTAGGTTTCTGAACTGGAGCAAACTCATATATTATCTTCTAGCGAACATTCAACATTTATCAGAACTGCTGATGTTTCTTGAGAAGTGAGTACAATAGCTCTTCTGATGGTTCCAACAATGATTCTAATGATCTTATCATGAATCAAATAAAATATTATTTCTGCACACTTAAAAAAACTATTAGAACACAAAATTATTCCATATAAAATATATGCATTAATGTTATAATCAAAACTAGAGATTAAATGCATAACCAAATCTTATTCTAACAAAGGCTTCCCCTAATTTTATTTTATATATATATATATATATATATATATATATATATATATATATATATATATATATATATATATATATATATATATATATATATATATATATATATATATATATTCACTTTTCCTTAGTGTATTTGAGTATGAAATTTTCATCTGTGAGGTGTTTAGGTCTGGTGTAAGGGCATTATTGTAATATCTTATCGTGATAAATTTGTTTTGGTTGTGAGTTAAGACAATTGAATAGCTCTTGTTTGGTTGTTGAGAGGAATCTGTTAAAATTTATTTTTGGTTGGGAGGTCTCTGTAATTAAAACACTCATTTGGTTCGTGAGTTTAAACTATTGTTAAAGCTCTTAGATAGTTCAAGATTGTCCTGGTGGTAAAAACTCTTGTTGAGAGGCATCCGTAGTTAAACTCCCGTGTTTGGTTGGTAGGAAAACCATTGCAAAATTCCAATCCTTTTGTAAGGAGATATGTGGACAAAACTAGTAAAAAAAACTCACAACCTAGTGACAACTCTCAAGATTTCTATTTGGAAGATACATATGTCAAGTCATTAGGCCAAACTTCTAAATTTCCGATGCATTTTTATCTTCTCCCATCTCTTTACACTTATGTTATATATTTACAACTTCCGTTATGTTTCTTTCCTTCTGATATACTTTATTTTGTTGTTTATTTCTCGTTTGTTTTATAAATGTGTTTTAAATTATGATTTTATCAAAAAAATATTTAAAACCATTTTTCAAACTCACACAATTCACTCTTATTAAATTTGGAATCACTTATCCAATACTATTTAACCACTACTTAATCATAACAAATTTTAAAATTTGTACAATAGTTTATCCACCGTGTACACAAAACATGAACAGAAATGTCAAGGGGACAAAAATGCATGCATATGTTGTCCATAGCAATTGCTTATATATGAGATGTAACAAATAAAGCGTTATAATTAAGCTTCTTATGATTGCCAATATATGTGTGATTTAACTAAAAACTAATATATTAAAAGAATTTGTTCAATGCTTCAAGTTCTTTGTACTTGGCCTTAGCGTTGGTCTGAAATTGGATAAAATAGTGCGAAAACTTTGGAAGTTAGTAGCTATATTTGGATCAGCACACAGCACTTTCAACCACTTATGAAAACACGTTGAATTGTCCCTAACATTTATTAGTACTTCCATATATCTTTCTTCACTAAAGATTGCTAGCATATTGACATGGACATTAAGAAATCTTCTGTTCAAGTATCCAAATAGGCAAAACATGACAATGATTTTCCTTCCATATTGGTGGCTTTGCTGTTACCAACTTACCATATTCATTCACCCAGTAGAACATGGGGACCATCATTTAATTTCATATATACATTTTTTTCCCAATCAAAACGGATATTCAACCAGTAATAAGAAAAATGAAATAGAGTGCTAATATAAGGCAGTTTGTTTTGACTTTTTAAAAAATAATCCCCTCAATTCTACAGGAGACATTCGGTACGGAGCAATAGAAACTGGGGCTGTTTCAGGAACAAGATCAATAGAGAATTCTACTTCCCTCTCTGGAGGAAGAGAAGTGACATCCTCAGGAAAAACATCAGGGAATTCACACACTATAGGAATGTCCGATACATCCTTCTTACTTTCAGATTCCGCAGTAAGAGCCAAAAGAAAGGACTTCTCTTAGACATAAAGGCGATTAATCAGATTGACTGTACCTTCAATCAAATTTCTAATTGCATCAACGGGAGTAGTTTCTTCCGTAGGAATGAAAATAGCCTTCTCTTTACAACCAATGTATACTGAGTTAGTTGACAACCAATCCATACCCAATACCACGTCGATCTTCTTGAGAGGTAGACAAATAAGGTCAATAGACAAATTCCGGTCATTGAAGGTGACACAACAGTCTCTACAAACTTTTAGAGCTTCTACTACATCGTCCGTAGCAGATGAAATTGTCATAGGATTAGGAAGATTAGTAGCCTCGAATCCAAGCGGCGCACACAAGAATTTGAAATAAAGGAGTGTGTCGCTCCATAATCTACAAGCATAAACAAAGGTTGATTGTTAACATAACACGTACCAGCAACAAGACTTGTGTTTCCCTGAGCCTTTTGAGCATCCAAGGTGTACACTCGTCCTGTAGTCTTCTGAGGAGCACCCTGCATAGGACAATGGCTCTGAAAGTGGCCAGTCCGACCATATTTGAAACACTGCGCCAGACCAAACCTGCATTGACTGTGGTGTTTACTTTTGCACTTGTCGCACCAGGGAGGTTGAGTTGCACGACCACCAAAGGATTGCTTCCCCATTGGAGGAGAGTTGCGAGGTCTCAATTGTTGACTTGTTTTTCCTTGTTCTCTCCGCATTGGCCTATTCAGTTCTATCTCTTTCTTGACTCTCTTCAAGCTATTCTCAGCCACATAACATTGTCTCAAACATTTAGCATAAGTAGTAAACTCCCTCTGGGACACACTGTGAGCAATGTCAGCATTCAGTCCAAATAGAAACTAGTCAATCTTCCACATTTTGTCAGGAGCATAAACAGCGTGTCTGGAATAGGCAGCCATGTCTTCAAACTTTTCAGCATATTCGAAAACAGATAGGTTGCCTTGTTTGAAGAGTTAGAACTCACGCTCCTTTTGAGCACGAATGCTCTTGGGAAAGTACTTCTTCAAGAAAGTTGTCTTGAAGTGCTGTCAATCCTTTGGAATCTCTTGGGAGGTGAAGTAGGTAGATGCGATATTCCACTACCTACCAGTTGGACCCTTCAACTTCTGTGCAGTAAACATAACTTTATGATGTTTCAAGGCGAAGCCGGGAATCGACCCACTCTGATACCAACTGTAACACCCCATACATACATTGCCTAGGATATACATATTTGACATTAAATGGTACATAAAACATACATATAATAGCAGCGAAATAGATTAAGTATTAGTACATATTACAAATACAAAGGGCATGTATTAGTACAATATACTTAGCCCTTTAATTCTTACCATTATATCTTTAAATTAGTAAATAATAAAATGAGATATTACAAAAATGATACATAGGACTTATATTTATGTTAAATTCATATAATATCATTCATATATTTATATTATTTAACATTTTGTAACTCCCATATGAATATTAATTCATATTAATATTTTGTTTTATTATTCTTTATAAATACCTCTTTTATTATCTCTATTTGATCATCTCATCACGCACGGATCTCTATTTAATCTCTCATCATAGGCGATAATTTTATAAACAATTATATTATTTGAATTAGTGCTTTATTGTTGTTTTGTTGTTTGTAGATACCCCTTTTATGATAACTCTAATATCTAAAATTTTTGGTGGTAAGATGCTAAAATGACTATCAATGGTTAGTATTGAAGATATGTCATCAATATATCATATTTTATATTTTATTTTAGATGATTAAATTTATGGTTTGTTGTTATTTTGTTGTTTGTAGATATCACTTCCACGATAACTCTAATATCTGAGATTTTGTCTATTGAAATTTAAATTACTTGAAGGTTAGTGTAATACATATATGGGTTACTGCATAAACCTATCAAAGAATGAAACTCTCCATAAATTTTATGGAGATAAAAAGTTTTAATTTTATTAGTGTGTATGATGATTTAGGATAATTAACTAAAGGTAATTATTATATATTATATATTATTGTTTATATCTATATAATTAACTAAAAGTTAATTCTTTTTATCTATATTATGTATTTAATTAATAAAAATATATGAATAGTTTTATTAGTGTTTATCGCTAATAATTATCTTTAAAATGTAATTATCTTTTAAAATGTAATTTAGGTGGTTATTGAAGGTGGTGATTCAATTATATTATTTGAATTTGTCTTTATTACCGTTTATTTGCAATTATGTATTGATATTTAAAACGGCTCCTTGAGCATCAATATCCATGATATTCATTTTGGTGTCTTAAATTGAGTCTCATTTAATTTTAAGCCACTTTAATATTTGTAAATATCCATACCATTTATACAAAAGTTTAAACGGGGTCCCACCAACTCTATTATATAAGATTCAATCTTTATAAAATATAAAGAAAAACTTAAGGACGGTAGTATTATTTGACCATAGTGGCTTTCTTATATCATACTTTTGAATGCAATTATCCATACCATTCTGACAAGAGTGGTACATGTAGGCAAATAGTACCCCCAATATTTATGCTCTTAAAAGAAAATCATATTCACTAAAATCATATTTGGATTTAACACTCATAAATGCTTTCCTTATTTCAATTTATTATCAATTATTAAGTTAAATTAATTCCAATTACTTGATTTTTGAAATCTTAATCAAATATTATTAATAATTAATAATAATAACTTGAACTTTTTTTACAAATTAATAAAATATAAAGTCAGAGAAAAAATCTTTTTTATTTTAAATTTCGAATAAATTAAATAATAAGAATTATTAATATTATTATTCCTAACTCATTTATAAGACATAAACTCAATATTATCTATTTAATATTTATTTTCATAAAATATTAATATTTCAAATAATATACACTTTAAGAACTTAAGAATAAAAATATTTTATTTTTTAACTAAAAAAGTATTATATAATCTAACTCATAGAATATTTAAACTTTTTTAAATTACAAAAAATATCAAGTGACTATTACACTTTCTTTTTTCTTTTTTTTAATCAAAACAAATATATTAATTCGAAAAAACAATACAACCAAAGGCAATCCCAATAATTCAACCACCAAAGAAGACAAACTAAATCATTAGATGTGCTATATGGACTCTAAAATTTCTATACCTCCAAGGTGTACACTCTAAAATTTCTATACCACTAAAATTTCTAAAAAAATTTAAAAAAATTTTAAAAAAAAACGAACCGGATAACTGCACAACATGTTATCCAGTTGGCAATATAATACAAACCGAAATACACATATCAAGGTTATCCGGTTTGTTAATATTGTTAACCGGATAACTTATGGTTGGGTTTTCCGGAGAAAAATGCATTCCGGATGTAGATACCCCATGTTATCCGGTTCCTGAATAAATATGTATCGGATGTAGCCATTTTGGGTTATCCGATTTGTTAAATTTTGTTCCTTTGGCTTTTAAAGCCTCGGAAAAAGTAAAAATAAATAAAAAATCCATATAAAAATAAAAAAAAAGTAAAAAGGATAAAATTGAAATATTAAAAAATGTGTAGGAGTATCGGAATAAGAGTAGGGGTATAGGGTAAAATTTTCACTATACAACCAATAATTTTATTCACTGTACTATCCCTATTAATATATTTTTAAAAATTATAGAATTTCTATACAACCAAGTTTCATAAAAACTATTACACTTTCTTTGATTCTAACTTATTAAGTTTATTAACATTCTATTAAACTGGCTCATCCAAAAACAAAATTATTTCCAGTTAAGACAAATTTTTTAATTCATCCAAAAACAATATTTTTAGTTAAGTTAAATTTTTTAAATTTAGATATTTAAAATTTACAAACTCATAAAAGTAATTTTTACTTTCTTTATAAATTAATAAAATATAAACTTATAAAGATAAAATCTTTTTAGTTTTTAAATTATAAATAATTAAAATAATTATTAATTTTATTATTATTATTATTATTATTATTATTATTATTAATATTATTATTATTATTATTATTATTATTATTCACTAAGTTACTATACATACAATTTATAAGTATAACTATTTAATTTATCACAATTTATTTATTTATTTGTGTTATCTACTAATTACTATATTTATTATTATTTATTTTGTAACATCAATTTACTTATTTTGTAAAATATTATTATTTAAAATAATTTATATTATTAAAACAAAAATAATAATTTAAAATAAAAGAAATATTTTATTTTTAAAATAAAAAATGTAATACCTCACTTAATTATTCTATGATATAGAAAATAAAATAAGAATAATGGTAGTAACAAATTGGTTACGAATGAACAAAAGGCATTTTGGTCATTGTTGCATAGTTGTGAGGCAATTAGGACTTAACCCTTTTCTACTATTTTCAAAACAAAATCGAAAATTAGAAGGAAGAAAAGAGAAGGAAAGAACCGTGAAAGGAAGAAGAAGAAGAGAAGGAGGGCTTCATCAAACTCAACCATTCTTGCATGCAAGCTCATTTCGTGATCCTCATCATCTTCCTAACAGGATTCTACTTGTTCCTCATTCTAATCAAGGTGAGTCTCAAAGATAGAGACTTGGGAAATTGAGGGGTTTTGTGAAAATTGGGATTTTAGGGATTTGAGTAAATGATATTGCATGCATGTTTCTAATGTCAATATGTTATATACTAGCTCTGTTTTTCGTACTGGACATCATATGTATTATGTTGGAAGTGATTTAATGGGGTTTTGGAACTCCATTAGTGTTCGTTGAACGAGTTCCTGACGCAGACCGCTGCGTGGTATTGGGGCTTAACCTTCGGTTTTGGAAAATGCGAGAATTCTTTGGTCACGCTTAAGCGCGATGGCCAAGCTTAAGCATGTAGCTTTTGAAAATGAATTAATTCCTGGTCACTCTTAGCGCGACCAGGCCAAGCTAAGCGAAAATTTCTATTCTTAGCTCTTTCTTGAGTCAAGGAAGTAGCTTGACATCATAGCCTCGTCCAATAACTCTATTAGTCTTAGAAAACCCCTAAGAACTTAGGATAAGAGAAAAATGGGGATTCTTACGACTTTTCGATTTCGGGCCGATTATTGGTAAACGACACCTAAAAGCCGTATGATAAGTTAGTACCCCTTGAATAAGAATTCTATTGGTAGCTCTAGCATGTTGCAATCTCCTTAATACCGAAGGATTAATTTTCGTTGGGCCAAATGTGTTGTTTGGTTCATTTTGCTCGTGATATACATGTATGATGATATGTGTGTTTTTGATGATCATGGTTAATGTGAGTGTTCATACATGTCACTATTGAATTATGTCATGTGATGAATAAATGTGTGAATCTTAAGGATCCCAATCGTTTCGGGGTAAGCGACTTGGAGATGTATTACTTTGGTAATCAATACGTTGTGATTCGGCGATTGAATTATGCTCGAATCGAAGTAGACCTAGGCTATCAGGTGATAAATCACATATGACGGTGGACAGAGTCCAATTTGTTATTACCGTTCCGATGACTCAAGTGGGCCAGTTAAGGGCGTTTCCACAGGGGGTAATCAACAGGATATTTGGTATGTCATACACACCTGAGCTACCATTGCAACGCGTTCCAAGTGGGCCAGTTAAGGGTGGTCCAACGGACGTAAGCGTCGGTGTGCTTGGTATGGTGAGGTTGTGGTGCCACGTAGGCAATACCACTCCGTAGACTTTAACTCACCTCCAATGGTGCCACATAGGAAAGACCATTAGGCTTTCACCCGGTGGGTTATAAAGTCAAGAAGACACTTCGTATTTGCGTAATTCATCAGCATATGGATGATCGACGTGGTTGTGAGGCCATTTAGGCAATGTCACTTCGTGGACTCGTCGCCAGATGAAATTCCATATAGGGATGATCCGACTCATCATGCGATGGACTTATACGAGTCTCTTGACACTATGCATTTGGGTAACTCATCGAGGGTGTGATTTGTGTACCCTGGATAGAAGGTAGAACTTACTTCTGGATTCCTCGTACGCGGGTATGGGTCTGCATACTTTTTGTATTTAGTTTTGTGTTTGTTACACCTCACTGGTTAGTCAAGGGACTTCCAGTGGTGGCGTTCCCTTGTGATGTGCTTGTACCGAGCCGTGAGGCATAACCCCGAATTTTAGGTGAATCCGTTTTTGATGCATGTACCCTGTAGAACCGAGCAAACCCCTAAGACAGGGAGGCTCACTGAGATTTAGTAATCTCACCCCATTCCAATTATATTTTTTTTCCAGGTTCTTCGAGGCAGGATCGTGGCAAGGGTAAGATGGCTTAGCTTGTGACGATGTTTCTCGACGATGATCCTTATCTTTCCGCTTATGTATCTTTGAATGATATATTAGTAACTCTGGATTTGTATCATTTTGTCCATGACTATTTCGGCGAAAATTTGTAATTGTACTAATGCACTCTTTATTTCCGTTGCTTATGTATGAATTCGGTTACTATTCAGTGCCATACATGTATTATCCTAGGCAATGATATGCATGGGTGTTAAAAAAAACAGTATAATATAAACTAACCCATAAAATTTTTAAACTTTCTTAAATAAATAAAACAACAAGGGACTACTACACTTTCTCTAAGTCCAACATATTAAATTTAACAACATTCAATTAAAATAATTATCCAAAAACAAAATATTTTCAACTAAGACAAATGTATTACATTTTGACATTTAAATTTTAAAAACTCATAAAATTTAAAGTCAAATGGGTGCATTCTTGCTATCTAAAAGGAGAAAATGCTATGCAGAGTAAAATTCGATCTAGCTGCACCTGGATTTTGAGGAATATCCTGCTCTAAAGAGATGTTGTTGCTAAAGTTCAGGTCCTCTGGGATAGAACTTTGAATAGCTCCAAATTCTCAATGAAACAGTTATATGCTGCCTTAAGTCTTAACTGAAGAGCAAAACAAGGTAGTTTGGAGGAAGATCTTCTATAGCAACAGAGCTAGACCCACAGCTTGCATTTGCCTTTGGTTAGCTTATCATAAAAAACATGCTACCAAAGATAGACTCAAGAAGCATGGCATGTTGCAGGATAGCATTTGCAGCCTTTGTAAAGAGGAAGAGGAAACAATCGAGCAGCTCTTTTTCTGCTGCAAATCGACAAAACCGATTTGGATTAACATCCTTGATTGGCTGGGAGTTCAACACAATCCGAAGGGATGGAGTGATGAGTTATGCTGGATTATCGAGAGAACCAAAGGCAAGGGCTGGAGATCTAGCTCGATGAAAATGGTGATAGCCGAAACAGTGTACAACATTTGGCTTCGTAGGAATGCTATCGTATACAAAGCAAAATCATAGATAGTGTTGTCTATAGGGGTTGGAATAACAAGAGTTTAAGAGCTCACTTAGCTAAGCTCATGTTATAGTGGGCCCATAGTTTTTCTTAGTTTGTTGGATTGGTTGGATCTTATAAGATCACCTTGTATTGGCTTGTTTTTTTTTTTTTTTTTTTAAAATTAATATATATTTCTCCTTTGATTACAAAAAATAAATTGAATTTTCTTTATAAATTAATAAAATAGAAACTTATAAAGATAAAATCTTTTTGTTACTATTATTATTCATAACTAAGTTAGTATACATAAAATTAATAATAATAATAATTTTATTTATCACAATTTATTTATTTATTTATATGTGTCTATCTAATTACTATATTATTTATTTTGTTTGTTACATCAATTAACTTTATTACCTATTTTTTAATTTAATAGCCTTAATAATATAAACAACTTAAATTTTTTTTTTTTTTAAGTTTATAACAAATCAACTTTATTCAATAGCCGTTACACTTTCTCAAATTCTAACCCATTAAATTTTTAAACAACCAAAAAGATAAATTTAAAAAAAAAACGAATAAAGACTCATAAAAGTAAAAGAAAAATTATTTTTAAATTTAATAAAATATAAAATTTAAGTGTTATTACCCATTCTTAGTTATTATACATTAAACTAATAATAACTATTTATATTTCTATTTATTTATAATTATTATTTACTAAATTTGTATTATTTTAGTATTTTTTCAATCTTTTAATTTTATACTATATTTTATAATAAAATTATGCCATTAAAATTATTTATATATTCTATAATTTTATAATTTTCCAATTAAGACATTTAATATTCAAAACTCATAAGAATTATTAAATTTTTCTATTATTTAAAATTTAAAACTCACAAAATCACATATATTTTTACAAAATTAATAAATTGAAAATGAAAAATCTAAAAATCTTTTGGTTTTAAACTTTTTAAAATGAGTATTATGCAATCATTTGATTTATAATAAATAGATAGATTTAGACAACTTCTTTTAATTTGTTCTTAATAAATCTTTATTAATTGATTTAATTCACAATAAAATATTTCACATTTATTAATAACTATTATCTAATTAAGATATATATTTATTATTATTATTATTGTAATTAATATTTGTTTTAATATAAGGTTTGTATAATTAGGATTTGCATTGAGAATTGTTGCTAATATAATATGTGGCTAGGGTTATTAATAATATATATTTTTAATAAATCAAATATAATTTATAAAGAAATATTTAATAATATTTAATTTGTTTTTTTTAAAAATTTATACATTTTAAATTATAGTAAATTTTTTTCTAATTTATTTATCTTTCACATTAAAGAATTAATAGTATAATTGCTAACATAATCTTAATACCCTATAAAATAATTTTATATACAAATAAATAATTAAATATTAACTATCATAAAATAATGCAATTTTATTGCTACTATACCTGTGCGAAACACGGTTCGATGATCTAATTTTAAAATAAATGTTATTTAGATTTGTTTAGAGGAGGTTTTAACCCTCTCAAATTTTCACTTTTATAGAAAAATTAATATTTTAATCCACATGTTATGTTATGTCACAACATCTTGGTTAGTAATATGACATTTAACGAGATCAATTGCAGATAAAATTTTTAGATGAATCATTCTTTAAAAAATTTTTAGAGAGATAAAAATAAAAATCGCTAAATTTATAGAGATCATTAATATATTTAACCCTAATAAATACTACTAGTTTATAATAATAATAATAATTAAAAAAAAATCATAATAAACACCCCTATATACTGGTTTAATCCACCTAATAATACTCATGAATTGCTCAACTAATTTGCGGCGCATTCCTAAGATTACTCCTAATAATAACACATTTTTAGGAAGAGATAGAAAAAATAGGTCTGTTGAATATGAAAGTTTGAAAATCTAATGTTTCTACATATCACACTCACATTTTCCTTTATTCAAACAAAAACGAGGGTTTACTGATTTTTATAGTATTTAAGTAAACTCCATAACACTGTAACTTTTGTTCCCTGCAAGTGTATACAAACCATGAAACGTTGGATTGTTGAGCTTGACCCGGAAGACAAACGTCTTTGGTATTCATTATTGTGCCTTTCTGGATTGAGCCTTGGAATTGCAACATGGGCTCTTAATCGTGTATCTAATGAGATTTCTAAGGATCAGATGGTGACAGAACTCACCAACCTAGTCTCTGATTCCACTGACCCTAAACTCACATTAGAGAATTTTCCTTACCATTTAAGGTAATATAATGTCCTAGGTTAATTTTTTATGTCAATCTTTGAGTTGTACTGTCTTAGACATCATGTTTTTCTTAACTATTTTTTTTTATTCATGCATATATGATATGATGATTGATATTGCAGTGAAAAAATCAAAATCTTGTTGACAAGTGCTGGATATGTTCATTTAACACAACATCAATTATACAAGCATGCCAAGAACCTTTCCGATAAACCGAGCTATTTTGCTTTTTGGACCTGGAGGTATAATATTAATAATATGTATACAATACAAGTTCAAATTATTTTGGTTTAATTACTAATCATGTAACTGATATTTTGATTTTTTTTTTTTTTGAAGAATTCTATCAGCAATGTCTTGCTAAAGCTTTAGCAAATTATTTGAATCAAAGATACTATTACTGGATTTGAATTACTTGTCTACAAAGGTAGAGAGTTATTAACATTTTCTCACTTTAACTCTTTTGTAGTCATATCTATAATGTTTTCCTTTTTACAGATGCATGACATACGGATGTTCGGTAAAAGACAAGTGAGTATCATATGTTTTCGCAATTACTTTTGACAAGAACATGCTTTCAGTTATCATGTAATGTAATGATTGTTGGCTCAGTGAAATTTTTCTAACTTTTGCTTATTTAGGTCCAACTCGACGAGACTCTGAACCAGACTCTGAACCGCGTGTCTGGTTTATTCAGTTCGCTATCAACCCTCTCGACTAAACCAGATCATACTAGAAGTGATTTTTATATATCTCTTTAGTGATTATTCTCAATACATAGTCTTCTCAAGTTTGATAGCATGCTTATTGCTTTTTTTTTTTTTTCAGCTCCTTGGAAATGCGGAAAACGCTTCTGTTTTGATGAAAAGCTCTTGCTCGATTCACTACGAGGTGGTTATATGACAATATCACTGCAATTTTTCAAATTTCAAATTTAGAGTTAACAAGCAAAACCTTATGGAATTTTACAGGTTTTGGTTGCTGTATCAGAAACTGGTCCAGTTATTTTATACATCAAGAATGTGGAGGAGATCTTTCTTCGATCGCGAAGGCTGTACAGTTTGTTCAAAAAACTATTCAATAAACTTTCAGGACCAGTGTTGATACTCGGTTCCCGAACTTATGATTCAAAACATAAACCTATAAAAGTTAATAAAAGACTCACTTGGTTATTCCTTACAACATTGAGATCAAACCACCTAAAGACGTGACTAGTAACAGAATCTGGGAAGACCATATAGAAGATGCCATGAAAAAGAAACAGTTGCAAAATAACACAAGCTACATCGTTGAAGTGCTCGCGGAAAATGACATTGATTGCGATGACTTGAATTCAATCAGCTATGATGATGTTAAGCTACTCAGAAATCACATCAGAGAGACAGCAGCATCTGCTATATTTTATCAGTTGATGGTTAACAAACAGCCAGAGTACCGAAATGGGAAACTTATTATATCAGCCAAGAGGTAAAGGTCTTGACAATAATTGTTTATGCAATTCATTAAGAGAATAAATTTTCTGATGAGTAATGTTGAACTTGAACCTATGCAGTTTGTGCCATGTATCGAGTGTGTTCCAAGAAGGTGAGAGTATTGTGAAGAATAAAACCGACACTAAAGAATCAGAGGTTTCTTAACTATTTTGAGCTTGAGTATAATGATTCATCATATGAATAATCCAAATAGAAAAGCATGATAGTTAATATATGCATGTTTGCAGAAAGTAGCTCCTGACAATGCCTACGAGAAGACCATAAGACAAGAGCTTATCCTGCAAATAAGATAGAGGTGAGTTTTCGGATATTGGTGCATTGGAAGATGTTAAAGAATCACTTCACGAGTCGATTATGCTTCCCCTTAGAAGACCAGATCTGTTCAAACGCCGTGGGTTATTGAAGCCATGTAAAGGTGTATTGCTCTTTGGACCTCCCGGTACAGGAAAAACAATGCTTGCAAAGGCAATTGCAAATGAAGCTGGAGCAAGTTTCATCAATGTCTCTTCGTCTACCATCACTGGTATGTGGTTTGGACAAAGTGAAAAGAATGTTCGGCTCTGTTTTGTTAGGCAAAGGTTGCCCCAACTATTATTTTCGTTGATGAAGTTGATAGCTTGCTTGGGAAGCGGACTATGGATGAGCAAAACGTTGTCAGAAATATTAAAATGAATTCATGACCCATTGGGATGGACTTTTGTCAAAACCTGATGAGAAAATTATTGTTCTTGGAGCAACCAACATGCCATTTGCCCTTGATGAAGCAGTTATAAGACGGTTTCAGCGCAGGTAGAAACATACGCGTTTGTAATGAATCGTGATCAAATGTTGCACATGCTCAATTGTAATATATTTTCACAATATCACTAGATTGAGTTAACGAGCCTGACAATTTTTGCAGGATCATGGTTGGTCTTCCGTCTGCTGAAAACAGGAAGTGATCTTGAAAACACTTCTAGCTAAAGAAAACAAGAAGATATAGACTTCAAAGAGCTTTCTACTATGACAAAAGGATATAGTGGGAGTGATCTTAAGGTTCATTTTCTTAGTCATTCTCTACTCCTCCGTTTCAAAATGAGTGTCGCTTTAGAGAAAAATTTTGTTTCAAAATGAATGTTATTCTCACTTTTCAATGTAGCGATGATTGATATTTTTCAATTATATTATTATTCATACACTACTTCCAACCCATCAATAGGGCTAATTTAGTAAAAGTACAATACTTTATGACAACATTATTGCATTCCTTAATCCTTCCAACACATCAATAGGGCTAATTTAGTAAAAGCACAATACTTTATGACAACATTATTGCATTCCTTAATCCTTGTACAAAAACCTTAAACGACACTCATTTTGAAACGGAAGGAGTATTTCTTATCAGAGACGATGAACTATTGACATTAATAGTTACTAATTTCTGCAAACAGAATTTGTGCAATACCTCAGCATGTCGCCCCATTAAGGAGCTAATGGAACAGGAGAAGGAACAAGCAGTGGTATAGTTACTTAATCACTTCTAATAATGTCATTGGTAAAATAATTTATATTCAATATGTGAACTATTCATGTGTTGGAAACTTATTAATAATCACTTATTTCAGAAAAAGAGGAAAAAGTGGGCAGAAGTTGAAAACTCAAAAGATGCTTCGATCGTATAGAAGAAGATCATGTGATTGTCCTCAGGCCATTAAACATGGAAGACTTAAGAGAGGCAAAGAATAAGGTGTGTTAACTTATTTGAGATTAATTATTTGAGATATCTTACGAAAACAGTTTATGACATATGCATAAAAATTATACATTTTGTAGACAATTTGAAGCTTTATTGTTTAAGAAAGACTTTGACATGGAAGAATGAATACTTATCTCTATGCATAAAAATTGATGGATACATGTGTAAATACAGGTGGCTGCAAGCTATGCCGCAGGAGGATCAAACATGAAAATGCTAGAGCAGTGGAATGATTTGTATGGAGAAGGAGGTTCAAGGAAGAAAGAAGAGCCGCTCAGTTATTTTATTTAGATTTGAAAATACAGATTCATTAAGCAGAGATATTGAATTCAAAGAAAGAGATATTGCATTAAATCACATTTATCTTTGCCAAAATATTTAAACATGACCATTTAATACCTTATTAGTTAGCTTAATGTTAGATATACTAGTTACTTGATGTACAAGTTTTATGTTTTTCCCCATTTTCAATAGTTAGTTGGTTTGTTTGGAAGTTAGTTAGTTTGTAAGGGAACTAACTTCCTTTGATCTCTCTCTCTCTATATATATATATTGGAAGTTCTCTCTCATATTCAAT
The DNA here is from genome assembly GCA_021764765.1 of Vicia sativa. Classification (NCBI taxonomy): domain Eukaryota; kingdom Viridiplantae; phylum Streptophyta; class Magnoliopsida; order Fabales; family Fabaceae; genus Vicia; species Vicia sativa. The sequence goes on along the minus strand of CM038792.1, from coordinate 84,437,201 downwards.
GTAGGCAAATTATCATTCCTTCATCAATAAATATGGGTTTCTTTCTATGCAAAGCTAAGCTATTCCCCTCGAGGCACTAATCGAGTATGTGCTCATTGTGGTAGGACAAATCACGTTGTTGATACTTGTTTTGTGAAGCATGACTATCATCCAGGATTCGAGAACAAAGGTAAGGAGGCTTCTCAAGAAAACGGTTCTGATGATTCCAAGGAAACAATGACACATATGGTGCAAGCTCTTCAAGCTCCAAGTCTTTTGGCTGATTTCCAATAATCTTAATTCCATTGAAGGATGATTGTAGTCAAGTGTCCTCAACAAAACCCCTCAGGCTGCTCTTGTTCTTTGTGCTGCTGTCATTAATACTCTTTTCCAGATCTGACCGTCTAGAAACAATTTAAAGCATGGTAGAAGCAAAGTTAATACTACTACTGCTATAGACTGGATTCTGCAGCAGGTTCAGTCCCATGGTCAAAGCTTTTTCCAATCATAACGTAGTCCCTAGACATATTGAGCCTTTATTCAAAAATGTTTGTTTTGGACTTGGTTATCCATTTATATGCAAAAACAAATAGTCCAATACTAAATTATCCCATTAACAAATCTTGTGTTCATATAAAAAGACCACTGACTTATATAATTGAACCAAATTCTACAAGCAGGGTTTCATAAATAATTCAACATGCCACTAAAAGTTTTGCCATGATTTACTCTAACAGTCTTTGAGTTCAATATCTATGCTAAATGATTAATTTATTTGGAAAAAGAGACTATATATACATCTTGGAGATGAATTTTGATGTATCCATATTCAAACTTGGCTTTCTAAATCTATAAGAAATAACTAAGCTGCTTCTCTTTCTTCCTTGAACCTCCTTCTCCATACAAATCATTCCACTCCTCTAGTATTTTCATATTTGATCCTTCTTCAGCAAAGCTTGGAGTCACCTGTATAGTTACACATTCATATATAAGTATTCAGCTGAAAGAAGACAAGACATTCATTCTTTCGTATTGATGTCATTTTTAAAAAATTACGCTTAAAATCCTTGACAGAATATATAATTTGATCAAATAGAGACAACTGGACCAGTTTATCATCTCCTACAAAATATATAATTTATCTTTGAGAGGTTATAGAAGTAAGCTGAAACAATTTACAGACATGCCAGAAGCTGTTTCCATAAGTTCTTCCAAACAGTCTCACAAGGAGTTAGGTCAGTATATAATCTCAAATAAGTTAATAGAAAGAAGCCGTAACTCACTCTACATCAATTGAGTTGAACATTTTAAAGTCCAATATACCTTATTCTTTGCGTCTCTCATGTTTTCCATGTTTAAAGGCCTGAGGACAATCACTTGTTCTTCTTCCGTAGCATTGGAGGCAACTTCTGGGATTTCAGCATCTGCCTCTTTTTTCTTCTTTTTTCTGAAATAAGCGGTCATTAATTAGCTTTACTGCGCATGAACAGCAGTACACATTGTATAGAAATCATTATGAGAAGTGATTAAGTAACTCTACCATTTCTTTGGCCTTCTCCTGTTGCATTAGCTCCTTAATGGGGAGATATGCTGCAGTCATGCACAAGTTCTGGGTACAGAAATTAATGTCAATAAATCATCATCACCAGAAAACAAAAGTATAGAGAATGGCCAACAAAATGAACCTTAAGATCACTCCCACTATATCCTTTTGTCATAGTTGAAAGCTCTTTGAAGTCTATATCTTCATGTTTTTCCTTAGCTAGAAGAGTTTTCAAGATTGTTTCTCGGTTTTCAGCAGACGGAAGACCAACCATGATCCTGCAAATAATTGCTGGGTTCATTAACTGCACAAGGTTTGTTTATCTAAAGGTAAACTCAATCTAGTGATATTGCGAGCAAAAAAAGATATTATAATATTACAATTGAGTATGTGCAACAGTGCAACATTTTATTACGATTCATAACAAATGTGTGATTCTACCTGCGTTGAAACCTTCTTACAACTGCTTCATCAAGGGCAAATGGCATGTTGGTCGCAGCAAGAACAATAATTTTTTCATCAGGTTTTGACAAAAGTCCATCCCAATGGGTCATGAATTCATTTTTAATCCTTCTCAAACGCTTGTCTCATTCGTAGTCCGCTTCCCAAGCAAGCTATCAACTTCATCAATGAAAATAATAGTCGGGGCAACCTTTGCCGCTAATGAAAACAGAGCTCGGACATTCTTTTCACTTTGCCCGAACCACTTACCAGTGATGGTAGACGAAGAGACATTGATGAAACTTGCTCCAGCTTCATTTGCAATTGCCTTTGCAAGCATTGTTTTTCCTGTACCGGGAGGTCCAAAAAGCAATACACCTTTAAATGGCTTCAACATCCCATCACCTTTGAATAGATCTGGTCTTCTAAGTGGAAGCATAACCGCTTCTTGAAGTGATTCTTTAACATCATCCAATGCACCTATATCTGAAAAATTCACATTTATCTCATTTGCAGGATAAGCTCTTGTCTTATTAACTTCTCATATTTGTTGTCACGAGGATCATTCTGCAAACATGCACAAATTAGCAAAACAAATGGAAATTAGTTAAACATAAAAGTTGAGCTTATATATCATGAACTGCATATATTTTTGCGACAAACCTTTTTTGACTCTTTTTCAAGGTTGTTTTCATCCTTTTCACCACTTTCAGCCTCCTGAAAAGGCTCAATACATGACACAAACTGCATATGTCTAATATTAGTAACCAGAAAAATATTTCTTCTCAGAATAAGTTAAATTGCATAAACAGTTATTTCCAAGACCTTTACCTCTTGGCCGATATAGTTAGGATACCATTTTGGTACTCTGGATTTTCAGTATTCTTCAAGTGATAAAAAATTGAAGACGCCACAATCTCTTTGGTGTGTTTACTAAGTAGCATCATGTCAGTACGGCTAATTGAATCCAAGACATCACAATCAATGCCATTTTTTGCAAACACTGCAGAAATGCGAGCAGTTATGTCTTTCAAAGAAGTCTCTTCCGTGGCCTTTTTTAGTTGTTCTGTCCAGATTTTGAGAAGAGCCTTATCCTGAGGCGGTTTAATCTCAATATTGTAAGGGAATAACATAGTGAGTTTTTCATTGGCTTCTGTACGATTATCTTTTAAACAATCAGACCTAGAACCGAGTATCAGCACTGGTCCTGAAATTTCATTGAATAGTTTTTTGAAGAAACTGTACATCCTTGGTGATCGAAGGAAGATCTTCTCTACGTTCTTGATGTATAAAATAACAGAACCAGTTTCTAATATAGAAACCAAGACCTGTAAAATTATAATAGTTTTTTTTTGGTTAAAAATGAACTTGTGTCAAAAGATCCTAACAACTTAAGATTAGTTATATTTCATATATGCACCTTGTAGAGTGAATCTAGAAAAAGCTTTTCATCAAAACAGTCCCAGCTTTTACTACTTCCTTTTGTACCTCTAATCACATCTGTTGAAGGGTGGAGCGGTAGATGACGACTAAATAAACTAGATACATGTTCCGAGTTACCTCAAATATGGACCTTTTAAATGCTAATATATAAGAAACAAGTCACAAATTTTCACTATGGAGGAAATTATTAAAATTCATAACAAAAAACGAAAGGGTGGAGCTCACAAAACTTACTGGTTCTTTTGTAGAACATCCATCTTTGCCCTGCATCTGAGCGAGCAAACACATGAAAGGTATGATTACATTACATATATAACACAAACCAAATCAAATAAAGTGCAAAGATGTGAATAACTAACTACCTTGAAAGAGAAGTAATCCATATCTAGATATAGCAACTTGGATTCAAAGCAATTTGCTAAAGCTTTGGCAAGCATATGATGATAAACCTCTTGATAAATGAAAATATCATTAGAGTTAGTTATACGATTCAAAAAGAAATATATATATTTTACACGACAAGATAGGATTTGTATGCAGTATACCAGTAGGCTCAGAAAGCAAAATAGCTCGGCTGACTGGCGAAAGGCTCTTCGGGTGGTTGGATAGGTCATGTTGTCTTAAATGAAAATATCCAGCACTAGTCAACAAAATCTTGAATCGTTCACTGTAATTTCAATCATCATATTGGAAGGAGAAGAACAACGTTATTATCGGCAAATGTATGAATCATGAATATAAATTATAATTATTCCAAATATGACAGTACACACTACCTTAAGTAAAAAGGAAAGTTATCAAAAGTGACATCACTATCCTTTCCATCAATGACTTGTTTCATAAGGTCCTCCATAAACTGATTCTGAGAACTCTGATTAGACTTAGAATCACTTCCAATTCCAGCTCGTATAGGAAAGAAATGGGAACAAAACGAAACGCTAACTTGTTGAATGGCATTTCCCATTATCACACTCAATCTAGTTCCTATATATGAAAGAAAAGGGAAGAAACAAAACCCAAACTTGTTGAACGGAAAAAAGGTTGCTACTTAGAGGAAGAAAAATATGTTAAGGTAAAGTTGCAGTCCAAGTTAAAATCCTATAGCATTCAGTTTCTGTTTCAGCCATAAACCATTCAAACTGCGACATATATATTTCATAAGTCATAGTCATATAATTTGTAGATATATGGTGTAGGTAAACTTTTTCTGTTACAACGATAAAACATTCCAAATGTGCCGCCAAATAAACACGAGTCATGATTTCTCGTTTTACAATTTCTTGTTGAATTAAATCAAGAAGCTAGAGTGTCTAAAGTAAAATTAAACTTATCGGTTAAGAAAGAAAACTAATGGATATTGTTACCGCCTAAGTATGCTTCTTCACTAAGTTTCTTGGCCAATAATTCTTAAAGTTTCCTACCCACTAAGAATATGTACTCCAAGGCTTGTATAAAGGCATGAAAGCAATACTATGTGAATATATTAGTTTGAGAAATAAATATAGAGTTGAGAATTTCATAAAATCTCATAATGTTTGGAGCTCTGTGGATTCGAGTTTACAACAAGGATTTGATGAAATCGTTCATAGAAAGAATCAGTTCACACTTTCATAAATTCATCTAGGAATTAATTATTTAATATTTAGCCAAATTGCAAATGCCAATACTGCTAAAGAAGCGTGGGATATATTGAAATTATCACATAAAAGAGTAGAGAATGCTCAGAAGTCCAAATTACAATTGTTGCATAGAGAATATGAAATGAAATGTCTAATTCAAAACAAGAGAATAATTTTTCTCATGTTATAAATCCGTCAACAAGATGAGAGTATATGGAGAAGATATTTCTAATAGTAAAGTGGTAGAAAATATTCTATGTACGATGTCGATGAGTTTGATCATGTGGTGACAACAATAACTGAGTCACACAGATAGACTTTGGATCTACATATCGTGGAAGAGGAAGAGGTAACTACAATCAAGAAAGGACGAATTATAATTGTCAGTGAACCGACATGAATCTATAAAACCGAAAAAATCATGTTTTCCAAAATCGTGGTTCAATTGCTTTTTAATTTTTAAATTTTTAAATTTTAAATAAAATCAAAAACGATGTCATTTTGATTATCTTATGAAAATATTTAAATAAATAAAAAATAAAATAAATTAATGATATTATTGACGGAGAAGATGTTGCAGATGCGATTGATTTAGTTACACATAGTTTTGATATTGAAGAAGGGTATCTCAACATCGAAACAATCTTTCCTCCTTGAAATTAAATTTAGTAGACAATGGAGTTTGTTATAAACTATTCAATTGTATTATGTTGCAATTAGACTTTGTTTGCAATTAGACTTTGTAATTTTGTATTATTTTGTTATATCGACACCTATTTTAAAATTTGAATTTAAATTATCAAATTTTGAATTTATTTATAATATGATATTTTCAAAAAAATTAAGTCCTAGTTATATTTTGTAGAGATTGAATCATCCGGTTCGACAAGTTTTATACTTATATAATTTTGTTATAATGATCGGTCTATTCATCCGAGTTATCCGAATTAATCCGATTTAGTCATGCGGTTCGACCGTGACCCAATGGTTTGACCAATAAACCATGACTCACCTTCACGGTTTGATGCTCGGTCCGATTTTAAAACAACGATAATTGTTATCATTATGAAAATTTGGACAAAGCGGTTGATTGCGAGATATAAACATCAAGCAAACGTGGCGAGAAAGTCGTACAAAATACTAGTGAGTACTTTGAAAATTCACAAAATTTATTTTGGCAAGTAATATATTATCGAAGAGAAAAATATTTGGTATATTGTGTAGTAATCATATGTGGGGAAAAATTATTTTCTTCTCTAAATGAAAGTAAATATGTCGTGAAGTTTAGAAACAATTCAAATATTTCAATTTTGGGGAAAGAATGAATTTCTATCAGGTTGAAAGATGGACCACAAAAATTTACTGGTGATGTTTTTTATGCTCATGGTCTTAATTATAATCTCTTAAGTATGGGAAAACTATCGGAGAAAGGTTACAACATGCAGATTCACAATAGTTTTTGCACGTTGATTGACAAAATTGGCAGATTTATCACAAGGGTAAGAATGTCGTCGAACTGTCTATTTTCTTTAAAAAATTCAACATGAAAAATTTATTTGCTTGAGTTCTATCATTCTAAATGATGATTGGTGTTGCCACATGAGATTTGGTCACTTTTATTTTTCTAGTTTGAATTACCTGTCGAGAAAAGAATATGTTTCCGGATTTCCTGTTATGAATATTCCAAATGGAGTATGTGAGACTTGTCAAAGTGGAACGAAGCATATGGATTCATTTCCAACTGGAATTTCTTGGCGAGCGAAGAAGCTACTATAGATAATTCATTCAGAATTGTGTTCAATGGAAATACCAACACCAGATGGTTGGAAGTACTTTATTACTTTTATTGATTATTTCAGACTTGGGTGTATTTCTTGAAACAAAAATCAAAAACATGTGATGCCTTCAAGACATTCAAGGCATTTGTAGAAAAACTAAGTGGTTGTAGAATCAAAGTATTGAAAACAGATAGAGGACAAGAATACCTCGTTGGTACAAGTGTCTTTGAACAACATGGAATTGAGCATCAATTGACAACTAGATACACACTTCAATAGAATGGGGTGGCTAAAAGAAAGAATAAATCAATCATGGATATGGTAAGATTCATGTTGAAGGGAAAAAATGCCTAAGGAATTTTGGGCAGAAGTTTTTTTCTACTATAGTTTATATTTTAAATAGGTGTCCTATAAAGAGTGTCCAAGAAAAGACTCATGAAGGAGCTTGGAGTGGAAGAAGACCTTCAATATGGGACCTTAGAGTTTTGGATGGAATACATATGCTCACATTCTAGATCAATTGAGAAAGAAGTTATATGAAAGAGAAAGATGTATCCTTATTGATTACAACTCAAATTCAAAGGCTTATATAAGCTTTACAATCCGGAGACACAAAAAATGATCATTAGTCGAGATATGACTTTTGATGAAGGAGAAATATGTGATTGGTCCTCAAAATAAAAAAATACAATAGACTTCAAATGATTACGAAGAGGAGATTGAATATAATCCAACACTTGATGAGATAGAAACATCCAAGAAGACAACAAGCAACACCTAATGAGGCAAAAACACCCAACACACAACAAAGGCCGCGTAGATTACCATCCAGACTACAATGTTGAATTTTGGGTAATGATAGTGACTCATATAACGAGGAGATTATCAACTTTGCTTTATTTGCAGGTTGTGAGCCATTTACTTTTAAAGAATCAACATATGATGAAAGTTAGAGAAAAGCCATGAATGAAGAAATTAATGCAATTGAGAAGAATAAAACATGGAAGTTGACAAAGTTACCGACAAACAAGAAAGCTATTGGAGTGAAGTGCGTGTACAAGACAAAGTACAAATATAATGGGGACATTGTTCTCTTTAAAGCAAGGTTGGCAAAGATACAAACAAAAACTAGGTATTGATTACTTAGAGGTATTTGTTCCTGTTGTAAGGTTGGATACAATTAGAATGCTTATTTTGATCTCAACTCAAAATAGATGGAAAATACATCAAACGGGTGTTAAGTATGCATTTCTTAATGGTAATCCGGAAGAAGAAGTGTATGTTGAGTAACCGGCATGATATGTAGTCAAAGAAAAGGAAGATAAAGTCTATAGATTAAAGAAGAATTGTATGGCTTGAAGAAGGCGCAAAGAGCTTGGTATAACAAGATTGATTTTTATTTTGTGAAAAATGGTATTCAGAGATGTCCTCGTGAGCACACGTTATATATCAAATACATTGATCATGGAGATGTCGTTATTGTGTGCATATATGTTGATGATTTGATTTTCACTAGAAATAATTCAGAGATGATTACAAAATTCAGGGAGGTTGTGATAGATATTTTGAAATGATAGATTTGGGCTTGATGTCTTATTTTCTTGGCATTGAGATAGTACAACAAAATGATGGGATTTTCAATTACAAAAAGAAGTATGTTAGTGATATTCTGAAGAAGTTCAAGATGGAGCATTCAAAGCCGGTTTACAGGGTACACACTCGTTGAAATAGTTGAAGTTGACAAAAGAAAATGATGGAAAAAGGGTAGACTCAACCTATTATAAAATATTGATAAGAAGTTTGATATATTTGACTGCGACAAGACTAGATATAATTTATGGAGTTGGTTTACTTAGCAGATTCATGGAAGAACCGTGTGGTAGCCATTTGCAAGGAGGTAAAAGGATTCTTCGTTATACAAAGGTACACTGACAAATAGATTTTTTATGCTTGTAATAGTGATACAGATCTTGTTGGATACACATATAGTGATTGAGATTGAGGTATAGAAACAAGAAAAAGCACATTAGGGTATGCATTTCATTTGGGAACTAGTGCAATTTCACGGTCTTCGATGAAATAACCAATTATTGTGCTTTCTATCGCTAAAGCAGAATATATTATAGCAACCAGTTGTACTACTCAAATAGTATAAATTATAAGAATTTCAGAAGTGATACATCAGAAGCAGAATAATCCTACAAAGATATATTGCGACAACAAGTCGGCTATTGCACTGACTAAGAATCAGAGTTTTCATGGATGTTCCAAGCATATCGATATTCGACTTTGCAAGATAAGAGAGTTGATATGGGAGAAAGAAGTGGTGATCGAGTATTGTCCTACTGAACACTAAATTGTATATATTTTCACAAAACCATTAGAGATCGAATTATTTGATAAGTTGAAGACGACAAATTTGAGACCTTGATTTTAGGGAGGCAATGTTGAATTAAATAAAGAGACATCTAAAAGTTTTAGAAAATACCAATATATATAAATATTAATTATAGAATAATGTAGAAGCTAGAGTGTCTAAAGTAAAATTAAACTTATCGGTTAAGAAAGAAAACTAGTGGATATTATCACTGCTTAAGTATGCTTCTGATACCAACATATGCTTAATACCAAAGTGTCCTCAGTCGAATAATATGAAAGAGTTTCGCCACATATCTTTGTGTAATGTGGTGTACAAATTTTTTTCTAAAGTCTTTGCCAACCGTATGAAATTTGTGTTGGAGAAGTTCATGTCGAAAGAACAATCGGCGTTTGTGGAGGGTAGATTTATCCTAAATAATGCCATGATAGCAAGTGAGATCATTCATACTCTTAAAAGAAGATCGAAGGGAAAAAAGCTCACTTGGCATTGAAGATTGATATCAACAAAGCTTACCATATGATGGATTAGGGTTTCTTGAAGGAGATACTTTTGAAATTGGGTTTTTTGAGTAGATGAAGTCATTGGTTAATGATGTGCAATACTTTGGTGCACTATAATGTCCTAGTGAATTCAGAATGTGTTGGTCCTATAAAACCAGGAAGAGGATTGAGACAATGAGATCCACTCTCTCCTTATTTCTTTATTCTTATTTCAGAAGGTATATCGTCCCTTATTTAGGGGTCGGTGGGACTGGGTGATATCCATGGCATTCATATTTACAGAGAGGCACCTAGTGTGTCCCATCTACTCTTTGTTGAAGATTTTTTTTGTAGGGCCAACGTAGTGGATGTGAAAACTCTTATGAGGCTTCTAAACATTTATGTGGAAGTGTCAGGCTAAGAGATTAATATGACGAAGTCAGAAGTCTTCTTTAGTAACAACTTAAGTAACCCAAAGGTATAATGGGAGTTCGTCATGTTTTAGGGACTGGTAATTATCTGGGGTTGCCCTCAACGATTGGCTGGAGTAAAAAATAAACTTTTCTTATATTAAGGATTGCATATGGAAGAGAATCAATTCGTGGAAAGGGTGGTCGTTATCTATGACGGGTAAAGAAGTCATCATTAAATTGGTGTTACAGGAAATGTCGTCTTACGTTATGAGTATGTATATTCTTCCCGATTGTGTGATCAATGAAATTGAGAAGATGTTGAATTCTTTTTGGTGAGGGAGATAGTAATAATAGAGGTATAAGATGGATGGAGTGGGAAAAACTTACTTATGCGAAGAAGGAGGTGGATTGGGGTTTAGGTACTTACGTGCTTTTAACATGGAAACAATGTCTAAACAAGGGCGGTTTCTTATGTATCAACCTCATGCTTTAGTTTCGAGAATTTACAAAGCAACATATTTCCCTAGAACATATTTCTTTGACGCAATCTTGGTTATAACCCAAGCTTTGTACGGAGGGTTATTTGGAAAGCTTGAGAAGTTCTAACTTTAGGATGCAAGTGGAGTACCATAGATAGTGGTAACATCAACATGACGTATGAGCCTTGGCTCCAAGGTAAAGATGAGGGGTGCTTGAAAGTACCGCAAATGTAAGGCGTATAATATTATCGTTAATTATCTCATACTAGCAAATGTTAAACAATGGAACATGGGATTATTACGTGACATTTTTTATTATACAGTGACTGAAGAAACTATTCAAGTTCCTTTGGTGGAAGAAGTAACTGAAGGTATGTTGGTTTAGAAGGAGGAGCAAAATGGTTGTTATAGTTTTAAATCAGGGTACAAGGTTTGGCAGAATGCGCGGCAAAAAATTCTCTATCCGGGTGCGTTGACAAATTGGAGTTGCATTTAGAACATTAAAGCTCCTTATTGAGTTAAACATCTATTATGGAGAATTTTTCATGATTGTCTTCCATCGCTAGTTTGACTCGACAACATCATGTTCAGTGTTCGGGTGAGTGTCTTTTTTGTGATAATAACTGGGAAGACTCTTGTCATGTTTTATTCGCTTGTTCTGAGACAAATGAATATTGGCGGGCGTCTAGGTTAAATAATGTTATTGATCACCACTTATATTCTTTCCAATATGTAAAGTTAATTATTGTTGATATTTGTAACACATATTTTTCTTGAACAAAACCAAACTCGTGCAAAAAATTCTTTAACCAAAGTAAATCTTTGCATGCTTCGGTAACGACAATAAACTAAGCCTCATTAGTATACACGGCTACATACTTTTACAATCTGGACTACCAAGCCACTGCAAATTTAATCATGTAATCTGAAGTAGAATTTTTGAAATCAATGTCTTATGTCATATCAAAGTTGGAGTATCCTACTAGAGTAGACTTATCTTCTCCAAAGTAAAGCCTCAATTAAGTAGTATCGCGAATATATCTTAAAATCCATTTTACAGCATTCCAATGTTCTCTACCTGGATTTGAAAGCAATTTACTGATTATACCAACAACAAGTGCTATATATGGTCTTGTGAATATCATTGCACACATCAAACTACCCACATAAAAAGCATAAGGAACATTTTTCATATCAAACGCTTCATCTTCATTTTAAGGACTTTGACTAGAACTCAATTTGAAATGAGTAGCATAAGGAGTGCTTACCGCCTTAGAACTTTCCACTTGGAATCTTTGTAGCACTCTTTCGATATAATGTTCTTGTGGTATCCCAAGTTTCTTCTCTTTTCTGTCACACATGATTCTAATGCCAAGAATATGTTTAGATGCTCTCATGTCTTTCATGGCAAATGACTCTCCCAACTGCTTCTTTAACCTGTTAATGTTAGAAATATTTTTCCCTACAATAAGCATATCATCAACATATAACAATAAGATAAAAAGTCATCATTAGAAAATTTTCTCATAAACACGCAATGATCTGAAGTAGTTTTCTGGTATCCTTGATCACACATAACAGACTAAAACTTCTTCTACCTTTGCCTTGGAGCTTGCTTTAACCCATATAAACTTTTTCTCAATCTATAAACATAATCTTCTTTTCCTTTAACTTGAAAACCATCAGATTGTTTCATGTAGATTTCTTCCTCTAAATCATCATGAAGGAAATTCGTTTTCACATCCATTAGCTCAACCTATAAATCAAGAGTAACATCTAAACTCAATACAGTTCTGATTGATGACATCTTTACAACAGGTGAGAAAATCTCATTAAATCATCACCCTTTCTTTGAAGGAAACCTTTCATAACTAATCTATCTTTATATCTTGGAGACTTTAAGTTGCTCTCATGTTTAACTCTATAAATATTCATGTTTCCCAAAGCCTTTTTGCCTTTAGGCAACTTCACTAAATCATAAGTGTGATTATCATGCAATGATTTTATCTCGTCATGCATTGAATCCAACCACTTTTGATTTTCATCACTTTCCTTGGCCTCTTGAAAACACTCAGGTTCACCATCATCAGTCAAGGTCACATACTCATCAGAATTATACTTTGTAGAAGGTTGTATATGCCTGATAGACCTTCTAAGTTGTGCTTGAGATGATTCTGGAGCTCCACCAAGATTCTCAGCTTGTGACATATCATTTCCCAGTTCATCATAATTAGTTAGAATATTCACCTCATTTGTAAGTTGTTTGATCATCAACATAATCATATGGCTCATGATTCTGATCATCACCACCAATACCATCTAGATTAGGTAATCGAACTGGATCAATATTAGAAAATTGATATCTTTCTTGGGTGTAAAATTCTCCACCTTATTAATGTCTTCAATAGTTTGGTCTTCCATGAATACTACATCGTGACTTTCGATAAGCTTATTCCCTGGGATCATACAATATGTAACCAAACTCATCTTGCCCATAGACAATGAAAATAAATTGTTTTAAATTTGCATCCATCTTTGATCTTTCACCCTTTGCAATATGCACAAAATCCTTACAACCAAAAAATCTCAAATGATCATACTTGACATTCATTCCAAACCAAAATTTGTCTGGAACTTCACTGTTCAAAGCAACAGTAGGAGTAAGATTAAAATAAGCACCACTATGTAAAGTTCTTAACCCCAATAATGATTTGGCAACTTAACTTCAGAGATCATACACCTTACTCTCTCAATTAGTGATCGATTCATCCTCTCTGCTAAACCATTTAATTGAGGAGTTTTAGGAGGGGTCTTTCATGTATAATACCGTGTTTCTTACTATAGAAATCAAATGGCCCACAATACTCACCACCATTATTAGAACAAACATATTTCAGCTTCTTGCCTGTCTGTCTCTCTACCAAAGCATGAAATTCTTTGAACTTCTCGAACACTTGGTCTTTTGTCTTCAAGGCATAAACCATAGTTTCCTATAAAAATCATCAATAAAGGTAACAAAATAAAGTGCACCATTAAAGGATTTTACCTTTAATGGACCACAACCATCAGAACATACTAGCCATGCAATGAGAACACTTATCCAAATATTCATTCTTTAAACTAGGAAGAAAATCGTTTTTAGCTAAAATATTAATCCCTTTTTCATTAATATGACTAATCCTTCAGTGCCACAAAGATTCTTCTATGTCGATAACATTCCCACTCTCCCTAGCAACCAAAGCTATTGTCCAATACACTTTAGAAAGTTTTTCCCCTCTAGTCACAACCAAGTTACCTTTGTAGAGTTTCCATTTTTCAGAACCAAAGTGAATGTCATAACAACAACCATCAAGCATATGCACGAAGGTCAAATTAAAGCAAATACCCGGAGCATGTTTGACACCTATATAAGAAACAATTGCGCTCCCAAGTTGGTTTGCAAGTAAACATCACCAACACCAATTACCTTAGAAACACCATCATTACCCATCTTCAACACTCTAAAATCACCAGAAGTATAAGATGTGAAGAAATTCTTCCTTGGTGTAACATGCAATGTAGAACCACTGTTAATTATCCACATGCTCTCGTCTAATACGATATTAGTAAACTCATAATCATGTGGAATAACAAGATCATTACTAATAGCAGTAGTAACACAATCATCATCATGATCACCATGATCTCTTTGTTTAGACTTACCTTTCTTGCTTTTGTTATCCCTTTTCCACTGATAACAATAATTATATAGGTGTAATCTTTTATGACATTAAATACACTCCCGATTCTTGTATCGTGGCTTGGACTTGCTTATGATATTTTATCTACCACCCTTCGATTAATTTTTATAACTTCTTCCCCTATTTTCAGTGACAAGTACCTCAAATTGAGATGAAGAATATCACCCTTAGCCATTTCTAAAGAAACAACACCTTTAGGAGAATAACTTGTAATAGAAACCTTAAACGTCACTCAAGACTCTGGTAAAGATAGCAATGGAAATAGTCTCAAAAGTTCATCATCAAATTTGATACTAATTCCCCACATCTGATCAAGGATCCCTTGAAAATCACTCAAGTAATCTGAAATAGAAGTCCCCTCTTTATACTTCAAACTTATGAAGTTATCCAAATAAGAACAATTTATTAGTCTCTGATTTAGAGGTATACAAGGACTCTATCTTCTCCCACAAAGTCTTTGCATGTGTCTCATTAGCAATATAATTATAAAGATTATCTTCTACATATTGTCGAATAAAGCCACATGTGTGTTGATGTTCAAAGTCACATTCTTCATCAGATACAAAATTATCTTTTGCGAAACTAAAATCAGTAAATGTAATTTCTTCATAAATAGTAAGTCATTCATTTGTCCCTTTCATAAATGATAATTAGAACCATTCAACAATAACAGTGACATCTTTGTATTTGGCTTCATCATTCGAACAAGTAAAATATACCTTAACCAAGAGCTACGATGTCACTCTAATGAGAAATTAATACAAAATAACATAATAATACACACCGGATATAATATTTCTCAAACTTATAGGAACCTTGAGGATCAACAAAAAATATAAGACGACAATTGAACATTACAGACACAAAAGAACACCGATATTTTTAACGTGGAAAACCCCTAAATATGAGTGTAAAACCCACAAATTGTCCAGATTAAAGAAAAAACTCCACTATAATCAATTGAGGATACAAGAGAGTCTTAAAGTGATTCACAAAATAATGATAACAACTGCAAATTACAAAGCAAACTAACATACAAATAAGAATAAAAAAACTAAAAAAATTCTCAAATTTGCAACTTCAGTGCGGAGTCGATATCTCTCAACTGAGACCTTGTTTTAAAGATTCCAACAGTCAAAAGTTAGATATATGTGTTGCGAACAAGCACACCAAATTTCAGCTTGATCCGAAGGTTGAACGAATCGGGGAGCGTTGTTTTAGTGAGACTGATGCAGAAAAAATAGGAATGAGTTTCTCTCCACTTTTATCTTTTTTTTAATCCTCATTTCTCTTTATCTCTCTTAACCCTAAATTGGCATTCTCCATTTAAATAAGTGAGACAAATGAATATTCAAATTTAGGTCTTTCTCCCCATGGGAAGGAGGACCTAAGCCCAACACTTCTTGCTTTGACCATAACTTCATTTCCAATTCTTGATTAACTTCTAACGTTTTTACATCTTACCTCTTTTGATAGGCTATCCTGATCTGCTTGATCACAGATTTACCCAAAGTCTGTGACTTACTCTTCCTTATACTAAGTTAACCAAATTTAATAATCATTACACCTAATATGCGTAGTGTTAACCACTGATTCTTACCTATAAGCAATACTGATGACTATTCTCTAGAGCTGTCAAATAAACCCAATTTTTCAAAGCCCATATTTTTTGGCCCCACTTTATTGAACCCGTATTAATGAGAAATTTTTTAGGCCCCATGATTTTAGGCCCCTTAATTAATGTGTTATTTTTAGGCCCTGTTAAGGGGGCTTTATTTTGTTTTAATAATTTCACCTCTAAATAATCTTTCACTAATTATTTTGTTCTCATTGAGAAAAAATAGATTTATTTTAAAAAAATGAAACTCTTTTTTTAAAAAACTGAAAGAAAAAATATTTTTTCAAAAAAAATTGGATTTATTTTTAAAAAAAATATTTTTGTTTGAAAACCAAAAAAAAAAAACTGGAAATGTTAAAAAAAAATAGTTTTTTCTTTTTAAAAAACTAAAAGAAAAATATATTTTCGAAAAAAAATTCGAATTTTTTTAAAAAACTGGAAATAAATAAAAGAAACCAAAAAAAAAAAAATTTTTCCGAAAAAAAACTGGAAATTTTTTAAAAAAAAAATCGAAAAAAACTGGAATTTTCTTTAAAAAAATTATTTTTTTGAAAAAAAAGTTTTTTTTTTGAAAAACTGAAAAAAATAATAATTAAAAAAAAAACAAGTGGAAGTTTTTTTTTTAAAACTGAAAAAAAAATATTTTCTAAAAGAACTAGAATTTTTTTTTTAAAAAATGTTTTTTTTTTAAAAACTGAAAGAAAATAAAAAAATCTTTTATTTTATTTATAAAAATTGAATTTGCTATTGGCATTGTTCACCCTAGGTATAGAGTAATGCTTAAATTTATATTGAGAATTGATAGTAAACTAGTATGTATACCCGTGCGAGACACGACTTTAATTTGTATTAGTTTAAATAATTATGTCTATTACATATAAAATAATTATATTTCGAATATCTAATTAAAATAATAAAATAAAGATAATTTAATTAAAAATTAAAATAATATAATAATATAATAATATTTTTTGTCTTATTAGTTTCATTTTTTAATACAATATTTTATCGAAATTATAATTATTATAAAAAAAATTATAAATCACAAAATAAATTTATAGTAAAATATATATATTTTTTAAAATATAGTATTTACTATTAATATAGATATATTTGTTTTATTTAAATATAAAATGGTTATTTATTATAAATATATATATTTTTTCATATTAATATCAACAGAGATATTAAGTATATTAAAAATAAATAAAATAAAATAAAATATTAAATCCTTTATAAAAATAATTTCCACAAATAGTGACACATATGTCTAACTAAACGTGTGAGAATGAGAAAAGTTAATCTAGAAACGGAATAGAAAGTATTTATTTTATAATTTATTTTTTAAAATAATCTTTAAATATAATAATTATTAAATATACTAAAATAAAAGTATCATTAATTATAATTCTAATATTTTTGAAAGACTAATCTTTGCAATTGCTCAAAGGAGATTATTATAAAATATTATTTATATTATAAAAAATTTAAAAAATATATATTTACAGATTAATTTTATTTATGTGATCATAAAATAATTATGATTTGTTTATATTAACATATATTTTCAATGTCATTTAATTCATATATTACTTATGATTTGTTTATATTAACATATATTTATACTATTTATTAGCAATAAATATTCAAATAACTTTTTTGACATGTTATTTATGCAATTTATCTCATCAATCTCTAATATGCACTATTACATTTAAGTAATATTATTTTGAGATGTTGAAGAATATTAATTAATTATTTTAATTCCTAATTTGTATATATATATATATATATATATATATATATATATATATATATATATATATATATATATATATATATATATATATATATTCATTAAAACTTAGTATTTATAAATATTATTTTAATTGTATAAACAATAATAATAACTATTATTTTAATTTACTCATTAATTAAAATTTTAACATTTAACAACAATTTGAAGGAAAAAAACTCTAAACATAGAAAATGCGCTTAAATTAGAATAAATCATTTATTTCAAAAAAGGCTTAAAATATAATAAATCATTTAAACCAAGAAAATACCATATTATAAATTTTGTTTCATCGTTCACTTTAACATTTAATTTATAATTCAATTATAAATCCAACACATTAAATAAAAATTTATTAGTTTTAAAATCATGTACAAAATATTTAATATATTACTATAAATTTAAAATTTAACAATAAATATTTTTATATTTTGACCTCTAAATAGATTTGATAAATATGTGCTTACATATATCTTTTTTCCTTTTTTAGGTGGATTTTCCACGTCGACATTTTGTTTAAAATATAAATAAAAAATAATTTTATGTATCATAAAAAATTATTTATTCAGCAATCATAATTATCTCATGTTTTTAATAAAAATAAATATTTGTATCATTTTTTAATATAAATCTTAACATTTTATCATTAAAAAGTAATAATAATGTTCATTTGAAATATAATTTCATATGTCATTTATAATGATAATAATGCTATCAATAAGATGAATTTTTAAAAATAATTTGTACTTATGTAAAATTAAATTTAAAAATTAAAGAAATATTTTTTTGTTATTTATTAAATTTAAAATAAAAATAATTTATCTTAAATAATTATCTAAATAAAAAAAATCAATAAAACAAAATTATACTTAATAGATTAAATAGTCTTTTATAGAAACAAAATATTTATACCATTTTCAAAGGCATATTGAAGTACAAAGCAATTCTTTAACAAAAATTATAAAAATTTAGTTAATATTTGTTCCAAACATGATCACCAAATGAGTTAACTTGGAAAACAGGAACCACATACATTTACAGATTTTGAACATTAGATTTTAATAAATAGCATAAGAATAAGACAAGATATTCTATATAAGCGAAGTTAGCAAAGCGAGACTTTCGAATGATATTGTATTATCAACCAGAAACCAAATCGCAATTCGTTATCGACGTGAAATTTTCAAGTACATAAATAAATAAAATTAGTTTTGAAATCAATTTAATATTTATATTAGTTAAAATTTCAGCATTTTAGTATTTTAAAAATATAAATAAATAAGTATTTAAATGAGAGTGTAAATATATTATTAAGTTGAATCATTTTATGAAATTTTAAAAAATATTATTATTTTGTGTTCCATTAAAATAAAAAATATAAATGTCAAATACTAGTATTTTTTAATAATTATAATATTCTTTTTTATTTTTATTTATATATTTTTAAAAATTTCTAAAGTTTGGGACAATGCAAGTTTGGTAGAATTCGTTACGGATCTGGATTTTCATTATACAATTTGACATTTCAAAAATTTAAGTGCATAGAAGAACAACATTGATAGTCTGCAGTTTTATTGTATGCCTCTAGTTCCATTCAACATATGGTTCATTAACAGCGAAGAATCAAGCTTGTCTAAATTCAAAGTTATTGGATTGTAACTCTAAGCGCATAAAAAATTCATATAAGTTTTAATCCTAAAAATTATATAAGTTTTAATCCTATGACTTACCAGTAGTTACTCCATTCCTTTCATAGACCCTTTCATGACAAAATGGCCACAACATCTATTACATAGATTAGACAAATTAGATTATGATATAATTGAATAATAACGAAAATTGAAGACAATAAAAACAAATAGAATATTTGTTTTGAATTAAATAAAAGCTTTACCAATCAAGTAGTCCATATCAATTTTCCCAACAATCTGGAAGGACACAAATGAGTAGGGGTTCTTTATTATGGGATCATCACCAATTTCGTAACCACGGTAGAACTCTGTAAATTCAACTTAAATTGATGTTTCGTGGTCCTATACCCTCCAGATTAAGCGACCCCAAAATATTGAAAATTATAAACAATACCGTCCACGAATCTTATTCTCAATCGAGGCAATGAGCTACTGAGCAGATGCTTGTATCTTGAAACCCTATAAACAATAACAAACAAAATATGAATAAAAATGATATATAATAATATACAACAAAAAATTCTCATCAAAATCTGTTTTGTTTTACAATTCATATACGCACAAACCACAATCGAATAACTCGAACAACAACGTTCCATGATTCTTTTCTTTGGTGTGATTTCAGAAACAAAATCGTATCTTGTGGCAGCCATTGTAAAATATTGGAAAATTGAAACGGTTCAAAGAGAATGAGGATTTGGAGATGATATAAGTCATTTATATATGTAAAATAAGCAATCATACAAAGAAATTGAAAGAACAAACTTGGAATTGAGAAATATGCGAAAACCTTGAATTGGGAAAAGAAACCTTGAATTGGAAAGGGAAGAAGAACATGAATAGATGGAGGTGCGGGAATTGTGCCGTCAATAATTTAAGGGCAAAGAATGGAAACGAAAAGAGCATGTAAAGGAGGTTGCCGTCAATTGTAAATTCAATGCAATTTAATGGAAAAAAACAAAGGTGTGTGTGGAAAAATTTGTGTACGGGTTAAAAATTTGTAGAATAAAAATATTTTATAAGTATTTACAATTAAAGTATATATATTATTAGACAGAAAAATTGATTTTTTTTAAAAGTAAAATATATATCTTATATGTCATTAAAAATAATAAATTCATCAAATTATAATGCAAAAATATGAGATTGAGGTCAAAACTATTTTAACTAAAAAATTAATTTCCTAAATGAAAGATTGAGGTCAAAACTATTTGTATCAATTTTATAATATAAAGGTTAATATTTTATCATAAAAATATTATTTCAACTGAATTTTATTTTTCTTATATCATATGTCATAATATCTTATATTCCATCCGTCTAAAAATAAGTATCATTTAATTAAGTATAAAATATTTGTTTATCGAAGGGATATCATTCTTAGTACATTGGATTAAAATAAATATTTTATATATATATATATATATCTATATATATATATATATATATATATATATAAGGTATTTTCTATATTTTGTTAAAATTTTGTGTGAACTAATTATAATAAAAAAATTATATTTCTTGTTTCTTATGTTAGGTAAAAATGCCTTTTATAAAATTAACTATAATTAAATAATTAATAAGTATTCAAAATTTATTGTGTGATTCTATGTTTAAAAAATTAGCATATTAATAGATTTATTTTTATTTCTAATTTACCTTCTTATATAATGGTCAAATAAAAAAACTTGAAAGTAGAATTTACATTTTGTATATGGTAAACATGAAAATAAGATAATTTTGAAAAAATTACATGAAAATGATTAATTAGATTTGTATCATACATTTAATTTAGATAACTTTATTTATTTTAAAAAAATAATAAGAATGAAAAAATAGAAATATAAAATAACTTTACCAGTGAATTTTGTTTTGGTACAACAAAATATTTATATGATCAAATTAATTGTGTATCATTTATATTTTAGAAAAAAATAGTAAAAATCATTTATGTTGGCTATAAATATTGGTATTAATTATTAATAAATTCTATAAAATAAACTGAAATAATTCTTAATGAATCTCAAACTTAATTCTATTTTTCTTTTTATAATTATTATAATTATAATTATTAATTATATAGAAAAGTAAATTCTAATTTATATTATAGTTTTATATTTATTAAATGCATTTTAATTCTTCAAAATATGAGTATTCAAATATATGGAGTTAACATTTTACTTTGTAATAATGATCATAAAGAAATTAATGGGAAGGAAATTAATGCTTCATTTTGCCGGAACAATACAAAAGTTAATGGGAAGAAAAATAATGTGGACGGTTCATTTTCTAAAAATCCCAATTCTTTGTAAAGCGTGACATTCTGAATTTGTGTAATGATATCAAAAATTAAAATAAAATTAATAATAATTAAATAAAAGAAAGTTTCCATTTATAGAAAATTTACAAATAGAAGAATGCATGAGAATTTGACAAGTGGCAAACTTGCCAAAATACTCATCTTGCTTTTTTCTATTGTATGATTATTGAAATTTAAGTAGACATGTACATTATTGGAATTGTTTTTCTTTTATAGAAAAAAATATTATTTTATAAAAAACAGTTTTTTTATAATTTTTTGAATATTTTTTATTTTAAAAATTTTATTTTTCAAAATTTTATATTTTTAAAAGAAATTATTAATTTTTTATTTGGGGCCTTGAGCCCCTTTCTAAATTTTTGGACCTTATATTTTTGGAGCCTATATATTTTGGGGCTCATTATTCTTAAATTTTTTTAGACACCCTCGTTAAGTGGACTAGGGCTCAAATTTTTTAGCCCCCTAAATTGACATCTCTACTATTTTCTTATAAAATCTTCAAAAATTTACAGAAACCTTACATTTTAGTTATTGATATTTCTATCACTTATTCTCGTGTATTTTGCTAAATCACTTTTATATTTTAAAATTATCATGTATTTTGCTAAATCACTTTTATATTTTAAAATTATTTAGATGACATAGCATATTGTTGTTTTATGATTGGACAAGAGAGTAAATGTCAATTAGAAAGTGAATAAATAAATATTGAATATGTAAAGATTTAGTAACAAAGATTTAGGAACAAACAAAAGTAAATAGCAAAAATATAGGAACAAACGAAAAAGGTACAAACCCTATAAATAGATCAAATGTATGATGCTGCATCCTATAAGTGAGTATAGGATTGCCGAGCAAGCTAGTTTACCGTGTATATTTTCTTCCTCTGTGTTTCGAATCGATCACTAGTTCGTTAAAGTAGCAAGCTTTTTGCCATTCAACAAGTTAGGGTTTTGTTTCGTATAGGTGCTCGATTGGGTGTGTGTGATAATGGGAAAAAAAGTTGGGATTGAAAGTGATCCTAAGTCTATTCAGTTTATGGAGGACCTTATGAAACAAGTGATGGATGGAAAGGATAGTGATATCACTTTTGATAACTTTCCTTTTTACTTAAGGTTGTGTGTACTGTCATGTTTGGTTAGCTTTATCTTCTTTGAAAAAGTTTCTATTTTTCTTTTCTGCAATGTTATATTGAATTTCTAGTATAATAAATAACAAGCTTAACAACATTCTAGTTTCATCAACTATACATGATCTTTTACCAAACTCATATGTTTGATTGGAATAATTATAACTTATATTCATGATTAATTACAGTGAAAGAATCAAGATTTTGTTGACTAGTGCTGGATATTTTCATCTAACACAACATGACCTATCCAACCACCCGAAGAGCCTTTCGCCAGTCAGCCGAGCTATTTTGCTTTCTGAGCCTACTGGTATACTGCATACAAATCCTATCTTGTCGTGTAAAATATATATATTTCTTTTTGAATCGTATAACTAACTCTAATGATATTTTCATTTATCAAGAGGTTTATCATCATATGCTTGCCAAAGCTTTAGCAAATTGCTTTGAATCCAAGTTAATCTATCTAGATATGGATTACTTGTCCCTCAAGGTACTTATGTTCACATCTTTTCACTTTATTTGCTTTGATTTGTGTTATATATATGTAATGTTAATCATACCTTTCCTGTTTTCGCTTGTACAGATGCAGGACAAAGATGGATGTTCTACAAAAGAACCAGTAAGTTTTGTGTGCTCCACCTTTTGTTTTCGCTATGAATTTTAATAAGTTTCGCTCCATAGTGAAATTTTCTAACTTGTTTCTTATATATTAGCATTTAAAAAGGTCCATATTTGAGGTGACTCGGGAGCGTGTATCTAGTTTATTTAGTCGTTGTCTACCGCTCCACCCTTCAACAGATGTGATTAGAGGTACAAAAGGAAGTAGCGAAAGCCAGGACTGTTTTGATGAAAAGCTTTTTCTAGATTCACTCTACAAGGTGCATATATAAAATATTACTAATCTTAAGTTTTAGTATCTTTTGACACAAGTTCAGTTTTAACCAAAAAAAAAAACTATTATAATTTTTACAGGTCTTGGTTTCTATATTAGAAACTGGTTCTGTTATTTTATACATCAAGAATGTCGAGAAGATCTTTCTTCGATCACCAAGGATGTACTGTTTGTTAAAAAATATCTTTGATAAACTTTCAGGACCAGTGTTGATACTCGGTTCTAGGTCTGATGATTTATTAGATAATTGTACAGAAGTCAATGAAAAACTCACTATGTTATTCCCTTACAAAATTGAGATTAAACCGCCTCAGGATAAGGCTCGTCTCAAAATCTGGACAGAACAACTAAAAAAGGCCACGGAAGAGAATTCCTTGAAAGACAAAACTGCCCGCATTTCTGCTGTGTTTGCAAAAAATGGAATTGATTGTAATGTCTTGGATTCAATTAGCCGTACTGACATGATGCTTCTTAGTAAACACACCAAAGAGATTGTGGCATCTTCAATTTTTTATCACTTGAAGAATACTGAAAATCCAGAGTACCAAAATGGTATCCTAACTATATCGGCCACGAGGTAAAGGTCTTGGAAATAAATGTTTAAGCAATTTAATTTATTCTGAGAAGAAATATTTTTCTGGTTACTAATATTAGACACATGCAGTTTGTGCCATGTATTGAGCCTTTTTCAGGAGGCTGAAAGTGGTGAACAGGATGAGAACAACATTGAAAAAGAGTCAAAAAAGGTTTGTCGATTGTTCTTCAAACAAAGCATATTGATTCATCTAATGAATAATCCAAATAGAAAAAGCATGATAGTTATTTTTTTCGACAATAGCAATGAATGATACCTGAATGCTTATTTAACTAGTTGAAAAAAAATATTATTCACTTTTTTGTTTGGTTTGTTTTTTTCCTGTTAGGATGATGCTGGAAAAGATAAACCTATTTCAAACAGGACAAAGAAAGATAGTGATATTAAAGCTATTTCAAACGGGACACAGAAAAACAATGATATTAAAGCTGTTTCAAGCGGGACAAAGAATGACGGTGATACTAAAGCTATTTCAAACGCGACAAAGAAAGCTGTTTCCAACGGAACAAAGAATGACGGTGATACTAAAGCTATTTCAAACGCGACAAAGAAATCAGTTTCAAACAGGACAAATAATGACAGTGATACTAAATCTATTTCAAACACGACGAAAGACAGTGATATTAAAGCTATTTCAAAAGAAACAAAGAAAGACAGTGATATTAAAGATACTACAAAACCTGTATGGCCATTTTTTTATTCAATAGCCAAATATGCATACTTTGTTTCAATGTTGCAAAAAATATGCAGTTCATGATATATAAGCTCGATTTTTATGTTTAACTAATCTCCATTTGTTTTGCTAATTTATGCATGTTTGCAGAATGTTGGTCCTGACAATAACTATGAGAAGTTAATAAGACAAGAGCTTATCCCTGCAAATAAGATAAATGTGAGTTTTTCAGATATTGGTGCATTGGATGATGTAAAAGAATCACTTCAAGAAGCGGTTATGCTTCCCCTTAGAAGACCAGATCTATTCAAAGGCGGTGGGTTATTGAAGCCATGTAAAGGTGTATTGCTCTTTGGACCTCCCGGCAGGAAAACAATGCTTGCAAAGGCAATTGCAAATGAAGCTGGAGCAAGTTTCATCAATGTCTCTTCGTCTACCATCACTGGTAAGTGGTTCGGGCAAAGTGAAAAGAATGTTCGGGCTCTGTTTTCGTTAGCAGCAAAGGTTGCCCCGACTATTATTTTCATTGATGAAGTTGATAGCTTGCTTGGGAAGCGGACTATGAATGAGCAAAACGTTGTGAGAAGTATTAAAAATGAATTCATGACCCATTGGGATGGACTTTTGTCAAAACCTGATGAGAAAATTATTGTTCTTGCTGCGACCAACATGCCATTTGCCCTTGATGAAGCAGTTATAAGACGGTTTGAGCGCAGGTAGAAACACACATTTGTTATGAATCGTGATCAAATGTTGCACATGCTCAATTGTAATATATTTTTCGCTCGCAATATCACTAGATTGAGTTAACGAGCCTGGCAATTTTTTGCAGGGTCATGGTTGGTCTTCCGTCTGCTGAAAGCAGAGAAGTGATCTTGAAAACTCTTCTAGCTAAGGAAAAACATGAAGATATAGACTTCAAAGAGCTTTCAACTATGACAAAAGGATATAGTGGGAGTGATCTTAAGGTTCATTTTGTTGGCCATTCTCTATACTTTTGGTTTCTGGTGATGATGATTTATTGACATTAATTTCTGTAAACAGAACTTGTGCATGACTGCAGCATATCACCCCCTTAAGGAGCTAATGCAACAGGAGAAGGCCAAGGAAATGGTATAGTTACTAAATCGCTTCTAATAGTTAAAATGATTTTTATACAATGTGTACTGCTGTTCATGCGCTGTAAAGCTAAGTAATGACCAATTATTTTAGAAAAGAAGAAAAAAGGCAGAAGTTGCCTCGATGCTACGGAAGAAGATCCAGTGATTGTCCTCAGGCCTTTAAACATGGAAGACATGAGAGATGCAAAGAATAAGGTACGTTGGACTTTAAATTGTTCACTTCTGTTAAGAGTTTCACATCGGACAATATTGGTTTATTAACAACTTCAATCAGTCGTCTCTATTTGATCAAAGTATATATTTTGTTGATGATTTTGAGCGTAATTATATAACAATGACATCAATACGGAAGAATGAATGTCTTGTCTTCTTCCAGCTGAGTACTTATTTTATGCATAGAAACTGATATATGAATATGTGTAAATATACAGGTGACTCCAAGCTTTGCTGAAGAAGGATCAAATATGAAAATGCTAGAGCAGTGGAATGATTTGTATGGAGCAGGGGGTACAAGGAAGAGAAAGGAGCAGCTTAGTTATTTCTTATAGATTTAGAAAGCCATGTTTGAATATGGATACATCAATATTCATCTCCAAGATGTATATATAGTCTCTTTTTTCAAATAAATTAATCATTAAGCATAGATATTGAACTCAAAGACAGTTAGAGTAAATTATGGCAAAACTTTCAGAGGTATGTTGGATTATTTGTGAAACACTGCTTATAGAGTTTGGTTCAATTTCAAGTGAGTGGTCTTTTAAAGTGAAGACAAGGTCAAAACTATGGATAATGGGATATACTATCTGGCCTTTCTTGTTCTGTCTATGTGATCAAATTTGAATTTTGATATACTCATTTTTGAGGTAATTTTTGTTACGATTGATTTGTATTCGGTTATTGAGTCGTTTGGTCTGAGTAAAATAGGAGAAGCATTTAAACAAAAAAAATTATTCAAATGATTTAATTTTGAGACAATTATTTTATACATTTTATAGTTAAAATTTATTTAGCCTTTTCATTTTATACTTTATTGTAAAATGTTCTTAGGAAGGATATAACATCATAGTGGTGTTGTTGAGTTGCTATAAAAATTAAAAATTATTCTTAGGAATGAGAAAAATTGTATGTTCTCGAGGGATTATAGTTTAAGTCAATCTATGTCTAGAATGGAACAATGTGTTTCATTAAAATACTTAGAATTAGATACTGTTGAATCTGCATTCATGGCCCCCTCTTCAGGCTTGGAAGAAAGACTCTTTCAACTATGTACAAAGAGACGGGACAAGACGCGAGTATTGGTGAGAACTATGATATCAACTCTTGCTTCAGGAAACATTAAGGAGGCATGTATTGATGGAAAATGAAATGAAGCATAGATACATTAATTCCAGCCTTTTTCGTTACTTGGCTGTCGGTCCTAGAGGCGGTCAGATCTAGACTTTTGAGCTGGAGAAGTTAGTACCTATCATTTGGTAATCGAGTGGTGCTTATCAAATTAGTCTTTCGCACGCTCAGATTTGCTTCCTCTCGTTTTCAAGGCATCCACATGTATTATTTAAGCTTGAATCTATTTTAAACAGTTTTATGCGGTGAGAGCGAGAATGAAAGAAAAATTAATTGGATTAAATGGGACAAGGCTTACGTTCCGATTGAGGAAGGGGATTTGGGAATTAGAAATCCCAAGGTTTTTAACAAGGCCCTTTTAAAATATGGATTTGGAAAATCAAATCGGAAAGATACGGGTTATGAGTAAAAACTTTGAAGAATAGATATGAGTAGTTAAAAGTTAGTAGGGGAATCTATAGCTGTAAAGATACAAATTGGTGGAAAAAGATGTGTGATATATATATATATATATATATATATATATATAAGAAATTGGGAAAATTCAGTGTTCTACTTGGTTAAAAAGGCATCAAAGACTTGATATCGAGTGAGACTAATCAATCCAATTTTTTTGGGCTTAGGCTTGTGACACAGCGATCGAGTGAGACTAATCAATCCAATTTTTTTGGGCTTAAGCTTGTGACAAAGCGATTCCTCCTTAAGTTTCTTGTTTAGTTTGAAGGTTATTCAAAATAGAATTGATACGAAAGATAATCTAGTTAGAAGAAACATCATTGGTCAAAATTATATTAGATGTGTCGAGGAATGTGGGGCTGATGAATTAGCCTCTCATTTATTCTTTAAGTGTCCTTCTTTTTCAAGTATTTGGCAATTCGTTAGCAAATGGCTCCAAATTCATACTGTTTTTCATAAAGACGAAGTGGAACACTTTAAGCAATTTAAATGGATGTTTGATGACGACAAGGAAACTTCTTGAAAGCTTACCTGATTTGGTTTGCGTGTTTTGGAGCATATGAAAAGCTAGGAACAACAAATTATTCAATAACAAGGAGGTCAAAACTGATAAATCTGATTGAAGATATTATCAATTGGAGATAGTTGCCCACGAAATATTCAGACGTGAAATTCAACTATGTATAATGGAGAATAAACCCAAGGTCTTGGCATTGGTCTTACTGTGAGGTAACAGTTGCTAAGTTTTCTATACCGGCCTGCTACGTTCAGTTCGAATATATATTGATCTGCTGCATCAGGAGCTTGTTCTATATTTCTCTGTATTTTAGGTCCAGGAGTTTGCTTTCGGTTTTCAGTAGTAGCGATGCTTTTTGCCTGGTTTTTTCAACCAGTTTCGTTTTTCATCTTCTGTATGTACTTCTTTTGCACTTCTGGTGCACTTTTATTTCAATAAATTTGGCAGTTTTCAAAAAAAAAATTCCAGCCTTTTGTGATGAGCTAGATGGAAGAAAAGTGGTGAAAGCTCAAAGATGAATGGGAGACGTTTGAGCGTGAAATGTCTAACTCCAAGTAGGAGACGAAGATGACGTGGCACTACAAGCTGTTATGGAAAAAAAAACGGATAATTCACCTTGCCTCGTGCGGCGGAAGAATTAAATGCACCTTAACCTAGCAGGAAGGAAGATGAAGAGTCGTCCCGCGTGATCCCTATGTAAGGTTTGGACAATAATTGTGGGGTTATTAAATAGTGTCCGTCGGAAATTAATGGACAATTATTTTTTATTGGTGCCCCATAGAAAAAAGTGGAAATTGTCTTCAATTCTGTCGGAAGGAAATTTTAGTTAGTTTTGGCATTAGTATCCATTAGTGGATGTTAGTGTTAAACTGTTTGAATATTATTTTGGTCAGTTTTGTACTAACATCCATTAGTGGAAGTGCAGTTAATTTTGTCTTAGGCTACTGAAAGTTTGAATTTCAAAATTCAAAATATACAACACTTTATGAAGTGGTGCATAATATAACTATAGGCGAACCATTGCAATCTTATGCTAAAAATGTATTGTTTCATCAAGAGTTGCAAACTTGTGAAACAACATGCATAACCTATAAATACATGATTACAATTCAAATAAAATACTCAAAAATATAAATCCTCTTGATATTTAGACTCTTCCTTACATTCGAGTTCTTCCCAATCTTGCAGATTCGATTCAAAGGTGAATTATCATGGGTATTCTTATGTTCCAACTCTAAGACAATAAAGAGTGTTTGAAATACTTATAAGGAAGTGATGTTGTTCATGATTCTAGCTCAATCCATTATGGTTTGAATTAATTTTCTAACAATTAAGTATTTCAAGTAATGACAATCAGAGCATCTTTTCAAGCATTAAAATATGAATTATTGTGTCGTGGATACATCAAGAATAAAAATGAATCTACATCCATGTATGTTTTATTTCTCATAGAATTTTGAGTACAGTAAAAATCATAATATCGAAATTTTAAATGGAATAAAACTATCGGTTGATAACATAGTGATGTTATCGATATTATAACTTTCTATTAGTTAATTGACATGAAATGATTGGAATTTATATATTAATATCATGCCTAAAATTGCTTTGCAAAACTGATATCCTTATATATAAATTATATATTGCTTTTCTGGGAGAAATTATCGTAATATTATACTAATTACATTAGTTTGGCAATTTTAATTTATATGTTAAATTTTAAAATTGTATTAAGATATTCATATAGTCCTTCATTGCAATATTGTTTCTCTATGGCAGATATGTTCTGATGCATATCAAGGATTGTCCATGACAGAACATATAAGTAACATAAAAGTGCATAGATTTGTGTTATAGTGACAAATTTATATATAATATAATTAATTGTTTTAGAATTATTAGATTTATAAATTTGTTAATTACCAAAAGGATTAAATTTATTAAAGTTCATGATTTCAAATTACGCAATTGAATTTTGATTTGGATCATGAATTTGGAGTCTAATGTAACTATTGAATTCTGAGATGCTTAATTTTAGAATCTTATCGGAGGATAAGGAATTCGATATTCTCATAAATGAAGAACCTCGTGAGGAAGGTTCTCCAGAGATTGTTGAAACATAAATCGAAAGTTTGTCAATGATTGTTGAAAAACAACTAGAACTTAGAATAATCAGAAAGTTTGAAAGGCTAAGTGTCATACCCCAATTTTTGGCCTAAGATACCACCTTACATTTGCATCATTGCATAACTAACAGTTCAGATAGCATTAATCGGGTATGGATTTCACAGGTCAAAATTAGGGTTTTATCAGATTTTCATCTGATTCAAGAGGCAATCAATTAGGGTTTGAGTTTTTCTCACCTCATTTGATCTATCTTGATCAAATTATTAGCCTCTGATCATCAGATACCCATTTCTCTCATAGATCAATCAAGGATCGACCAATTAGGGTTTTGATCGGGCATGGGTATTCTCTGACTTTTTGAGCAAGAAATGACTTTTTTGGATAGAGATTGGTCATTATATCTTAGATACAACATGTTGACCTAATTTACGGATTCAAAACATCACGAGTTCCAGGACTTTATCGATCAATTTAAAACATCGATGAATTTTCATCTTGGAAAAGTCAAACTTTGACTTTTGGTCAAATTTTCAAAACAAAACTTTTTCCATCATCAAAATACTTCAAATGATCCATCATGATCATAAAAATCAAAGAATTTGGAAAAGTCAACAAAAGTCAAAAGTTTTCATACTTAGAAAAATTTCTAAGTATTGAAATTTCTTATTTTTCAAACTTCATGCCATTTTTCACCTAGTTCCATTTTGAATTGGAAAAACTCAAAACATGAAAGTTGTAGCTTGTGAAACAAGCTTTCCAAAATCCAAGAACTCTCAAATCCATGGAGTCTAGCCATACTTTTGAAATTGAAACATAAGGCTCCATGAAACTTGATTTTCAAAATTCAAAACTTCAAGTTATAGGTCATTTTGTGTTTTCTTCATTTAAGCAATCTAACCTTGCCAAATGGATGATTGAAGATAAATATCAGTTAGAGGTAATAATTGAGAGATTGGATCAAATTGTAAAATGAGCACATGGTGAAAAAAGGAAGTTTCCTTTTTTGGCTAATACCATTCTTGCCCTCTAAGTTATCCTTGATTTTCCAAAAGCTTGTACCTCTTTGCCTAACATTTCAGAACTTGTTGCCTATAAATAGATCACAAATTCAAGATCAAACCACACCAAAGCATCACAAATTCATGCTTTCTCTCCACTTTCTCAAAATTTACAAAACATAGTGCAAATTGGAGAATTCTTGCATTT
>CM038792.1:84094287-84405320 GCA_021764765.1 Vicia sativa | reverse complement strand
GGGAAATTGAGGGGTTTTTGTGAAAATTGGGATTTTAGGGATTTGAGAGTAAATGATATTGCATGCATGTTTCTAATGTCAATATGTTATATACTAGCTCTGTTTTTCGTACTGGACATCATATGTATTATGTTGGAAGTGATTTAATGGGGTTTTGGAACTCCATTAGTGTTCTGGTTCAGAACTGAGTTCTGCAGAAAACGCAGACCGCGCTCAGCGTGGTATTGGGGCTTAGCGCACCTTCTGGTTTTTTGGAAAATGCAGAAATTGCTGGTCACGCTTAGCGCGATGACCGGGCTTAGCGCGCCTTGTAGCTTTTTGAAAAATGAATTAATTCCCAGGTCACTCTTAGCGCGACCCAGACCGGGCTAAACGCGAAAATTTCTATTCTTAGCTCTTTTCTTGAGTCAAGGGAAGTAGCTTGACATCATAGCCTCGTCCAATAACTCTATTAGTCTTAGAAAACCCCTAAGAACTTAGGATAAGAGAAAAATGGGGATTCTTACGACTTTTCGATTTCGGGCCGATTATTGGTAAACGACACCTAAAAGCCGTATGATAAGTTAGTACCCCTTGAATAAGAATTCTATTGGTAGCTCTAGCATGTTGCAATCTCCTTAATACCGAAGGATTAATTTTCGTTGGGCCAAATGTGTTGTTTGGTTCATTTTGCTCGTGATATACATGTATGATGATATGTGTGTTTTTGATGATCATGGTTAATGTGAGTGTTCATACATGTCACTATTGAATTATGTCATGTGATGAATAAATGTGTGAATCTTAAGGATCCCAATCGTTCCGGGGTAAGCGACTTGGAGATGTATTACTTTGGTAATCAATACGTTGTGATTCGGCGATTGAATTATGCTCGAATCGAAGTAGACCTAGGCTATCAGGTGATAAATCACATATGACGGTGGATAGAGTCCAATTTGTTATTACCGTTGCGATGACTCAAGTGGGCCAGTTAAGGGCGTTTCCACAGGGGGTAATCAACAGGATATTTGGTATGTCATACACACCTGAGCTACCATTGCAACGCGTTCCAAGTGGGCCAGTTAAGGGTGGTCCAACGGACGTAAGCGTCGGTGTGCTTGGTATGGTGAGGTTGTGGTGCCACGTAGGCAATACCACTCCGTAGACTTTAACTCACCTCCAATGGTGCCACATAGGAAAGACCATTAGGCTTTCACCCGGTGGGTTATAAAGTCAAGAAGACACTTCGTATTTGCGTAATTCATCAGCATATGGATGATCGACGTGGTTGTGAGGCCATTTAGGCAATGTCACTTCGTGGACTCGTCGCAGATGAAATTCCATATAGGGATGATCCGACTCATCATGCGATGGACTTATACGAGTCTCTTGACACTATGCATTTGGGTAACTCATCGAGGGTGTGATTTGTGTACCCTGGATAGAAGGTAGAACTTACTTCTGGATTCCTCGTACGCGGGTATGGGTCTGCATACTTTTTGTATTTAGTTTTGTGTTTGTTACACCTCACTGGTTAGTCAAGGGACTTCCAGTGGTGGCGTTCCCTTGTGATGTGCTTGTACCGAGCCGTGAGGCATAACCCCGAATTTTAGGTGAATCCGTTTTTGATGCATGTACCCTGTAGAACCGAGCAAACCCCTAAGACAGGGAGGCTCACTGAGATTTAGTAATCTCACCCCATTCCAATTATATTTTTTTTCCAGGTTCTTCGAGGCAGGATCGTGGCAAGGGTAAGATGGCTTAGCTTGTGACGATGTTTCTCGACGATGATCCTTATCTTTCCGCTTATGTATCTTTGAATGATATATTAGTAACTCTGGATTTGTATCATTTTGTCCATGACTATTTCGGCGAAAATTTGTAATTGTACTAATGCACTCTTTATTTCCGTTGCTTATGTATGAATTCGGTTACTATTCAGTGCCATACATGTATTATCCTAGGCAATGATATGCATGGGTGTTAAAAAAAACAGTATAATATAAACTAACCCATAAAATTTTTAAACTTTCTTAAATAAATAAAACAACAAGGGACTACTACACTTTCTCTAAGTCCAACATATTAAATTTAACAACATTCAATTAAAATAATTATCCAAAACAAAATATTTTCAACTAAGACAAATGTATTACATTTTGACATTTAAATTTTAAAAAACTCATAAAATTTAAAGTCAAATGGGTGCATTCTTGAAACTATGCCTAAGTCTTAACTGAAGAGCAAAACAAATATCTTCTATGCAACAGAGCTAGAAAGCTTGCATTTCTTTGGTTAGATCATATGCTACCAAAGATAGACTGAAGCATGGCATGTTGCAGATAGCATTTGCAGCCTTTGTAAAGAGGAAGAGAATCGAGCAGCTTGCAAATCGACAAAACCGATTTGGATTAACATCCTTGATTGGCTGGGAGTTCAACACAATCCGAAGGGATGGAGTGATGAGTTATGCTGGATTATCGAGAGAACCAAAGGCAAGGGCTGGAGATCTAGCTCGATGAAAATGGTGATAGCCGAAACAGTGTACAACATTTGGCTTCGTAGGAATGCTATCGTATACAAAGCAAAATCATAGATAGTGTTGTCTATAGGGGTTGGAATAACAAGAGTTTAAGAGCTCACTTAGCTAAGCTCATGTTATAGTGGGCCCATAGTTTTTCTTAGTTTGTTGGATTGGTTGGATCTTATAAGATCACCTTGTATTGGCTTGTTTTTTTTTTTGTTTTTAAAATTAATATATATTTCTCCTTTGATTACAAAAATAAATTGAATTTTCTTTATAAATTAATAAAATAGAAACTTATAAAGATAAAATCTTTTTGTTACTATTATTATTCATAACTAAGTTAGTATACATAAAATTAATAATAATAATAATTTTATTTATCACAATTTATTTATTTATTTATATGTGTCTATCTAATTACTATATTATTTATTTTGTTTGTTACATCAATTAACTTTATTACCTATTTTTAATTTAATAGCCTTAATAATATAAACAACTTAAATTTTTTTTTTTAAGTTTATAACAAATCAACTTTATTCAATAGCCGTTACACTTTCTCAAATTCTAACCCATTAAATTTTTAAACAACCAAAAAGATAAATTTAAAAAAAAAACGAATAAAGACTCATAAAAGTAAAAGAAAAATTATTTTTAAATTTAATAAAATATAAAATTTAAGTGTTATTACCCATTCTTAGTTATTATACATTAAACTAATAATAACTATTTATATTTCTATTTATTTATAATTATTATTTACTAAATTTGTATTATTTTAGTATTTTTTCAATCTTTTAATTTTATACTATATTTTATAATAAAATTATGCCATTAAAATTATTTATATATTCTATAATTTTATAATTTTCCAATTAAGACATTTAATATTCAAAAACTCATAAGAATTATTAAATTTTTCTATTATTTAAAATTTAAAAACTCACAAAATCACATATATTTTTACAAAATTAATAAATTGAAAATGAAAAAATCTAAAAATCTTTTGGTTTTTAAACTTTTTAAAAATGAGTATTATGCAATCATTTGATTTATAATAAATAGATAGATTTAGACAACTTCTTTTAATTTGTTCTTAATAAATCTTTATTAATTGATTTAATTCACAATAAAATATTTCACATTTATTAATAACTATTATCTAATTAAGATATATATTTATTATTATTATTATTGTAATTAATATTTGTTTTAATATAAGGTTTGTATAATTAGGATTTGCATTGAGAATTGTTGCTAATATAATATGTGGCTAGGGTTATTAATAATATATATTTTTAATAAATCAAATATAATTTATAAAGAAATATTTAATAATATTTAATTTGTTTTTTTTAAAAATTTATACATTTTAAATTATAGTAAATTTTTTTCTAATTTATTTATCTTTCACATTAAAGAATTAATAGTATAATTGCTAACATAATCTTAATACCCTATAAAATAATTTTATATACAAATAAATAATTAAATATTAACTATCATAAAATAATGCAATTTTATTGCTACTATACCTGTGCGAAACACGGGTCGATGATCTAATTTTTAAAATAAATGTTATTTAGATTTGTTTAGAGGAGGTTTTTAACCCTCTCAAATTTTCACTTTTATAGAAAAATTAATATTTTAATCCACATGTTATGTTATGTCACAACATCTTCGGTTAGTAATACGACATTTAACGAGATCAATTGCAGATAAAATTTTTTAGATGAATCATTCTTTAAAAAAATTTTTTAGAGAGATTAAAAATAAAAATCGCTAAATTTATAGAGATCATTAATATATTTAACCCTAATAAATACTACTAGTTTATAATAATAATAATAATTAAAAAAAAATCATAATAAACACCCCTATATACTGGTTTAATCCACCTAATAATACTCATGAATTGCTCAACTAATTTGCGGCGCATTCCTAAGATTACTCCTAATAATAACACATTTTTAGGAAGAGAGATAGAAAAAAAATAGGTCTGTTGAATATGAAAGTTTGAAAATCTAATGTTTCTACATATCACACTCACATTTTCCTTTATTCAAACAAAAACGAGGGTTTACTGATTTTTATAGTATTTAAGTAAACTCCATAACACTGTAACTTTTGTTCCCTGCAAGTGTATACAAACCATGAAACGTTGGATTGTTGAGCTTGACCCGGAAGACAAACGTCTTTGGTATTCATTATTGTGCCTTTCTGGATTGAGCCTTGGAATTGCAACATGGGCTCTTAATCGTGTATCTAATGAGATTTCTAAGGATCAGATGGTGACAGAACTCACCAACCTAGTCTCTGATTCCACTGACCCTAAACTCACATTAGAGAATTTTCCTTACCATTTAAGGTAATATAATGTCCTAGGTTAATTTTTTATGTCAATCTTTGAGTTGTACTGTCTTAGACATCATGTTTTTCTTAACTATTTTTTTTTATTCATGCATATATGATATGATGATTGATATTGCAGTGAAAAAATCAAAATCTTGTTGACAAGTGCTGGATATGTTCATTTAACACAACATCAATTATACAAGCATGCCAAGAACCTTTCGCCGATAAACCGAGCTATTTTGCTTTTTGGACCTGGAGGTATAATATTAATAATATGTATACAATACAAGTTCAAATTATTTTGGTTTAATTACTAATCATGTAACTGATATTTTGATTTTTTTTTTTTTTGAAGAATTCTATCAGCAATGTCTTGCTAAAGCTTTAGCAAATTATTTCGAATCAAAGATACTATTACTGGATTTGAATTACTTGTCTACAAAGGTAGAGAGTTATTAACATTTTCTCACTTTAACTCTTTTGTAGTCATATCTATAATGTTTTCCTTTTTACAGATGCATGACACATACGGATGTTCGGTAAAAAGACAAGTGAGTATCATATGTTTTCGCAATTACTTTTGACAAGAACATGCTTTCAGTTATCATGTAATGTAATGATTGTTGGCTCAGTGAAATTTTTCTAACTTTTGCTTATTTAGGTCCAACTCGACGAGACTCTGAACCAGACTCTGAACCGCGTGTCTGGTTTATTCAGTTCGCTATCAACCCTCTCGACTAAACCAGATCATACTAGAAGTGATTTTTTATATATCTCTTTAGTGATTATTCTCAATACATAGTCTTCTCAAGTTTGATAGCATGCTTATTGCTTTTTTTTTTGTTTTTCAGCTCCTTGGAAATGCGGAAAACGCTTCTGTTTTGATGAAAAGCTCTTGCTCGATTCACTCTACGAGGTGGTTATATGACAATATCACTGCAATTTTTTCAAATTTCAAATTTAGAGTTAACAAGCAAAACCTTATGGAATTTTTACAGGTTTTGGTTGCTGTATCAGAAACTGGTCCAGTTATTTTATACATCAAGAATGTGGAGGAGATCTTTCTTCGATCGCGAAGGCTGTACAGTTTGTTCAAAAAACTATTCAATAAACTTTCAGGACCAGTGTTGATACTCGGTTCCCGAACTTATGATTCAAAACATAAACCTATAAAAGTTAATAAAAGACTCACTTGGTTATTCCCTTACAACATTGAGATCAAACCACCTAAAGACGTGACTAGTAACAGAATCTGGGAAGACCATATAGAAGATGCCATGAAAAAGAAACAGTTGCAAAATAACACAAGCTACATCGTTGAAGTGCTCGCGGAAAATGACATTGATTGCGATGACTTGAATTCAATCAGCTATGATGATGTTAAGCTACTCAGAAATCACATCAGAGAGACAGCAGCATCTGCTATATTTTATCAGTTGATGGTTAACAAACAGCCAGAGTACCGAAATGGGAAACTTATTATATCAGCCAAGAGGTAAAGGTCTTGACAATAATTGTTTATGCAATTCATTAAGAGAATAAATTTTCTGATGAGTAATGTTGAACTTGAACCTATGCAGTTTGTGCCATGTATCGAGTGTGTTCCAAGAAGGTGAGAGTATTGTGAAGAATAAAACCGACACTAAAGAATCAGAGGTTTCTTAACTATTTTTGAGCTTGAGTATAATGATTCATCATATGAATAATCCAAATAGAAAAGCATGATAGTTAATATATGCATGTTTGCAGAAAGTAGCTCCTGACAATGCCTACGAGAAGACCATAAGACAAGAGCTTATCCCTGCAAATAAGATAGAGGTGAGTTTTTCGGATATTGGTGCATTGGAAGATGTTAAAGAATCACTTCACGAGTCGATTATGCTTCCCCTTAGAAGACCAGATCTGTTCAAACGCCGTGGGTTATTGAAGCCATGTAAAGGTGTATTGCTCTTTGGACCTCCCGGTACAGGAAAAACAATGCTTGCAAAGGCAATTGCAAATGAAGCTGGAGCAAGTTTCATCAATGTCTCTTCGTCTACCATCACTGGTATGTGGTTTGGACAAAGTGAAAAGAATGTTCGGGCTCTGTTTTCGTTAGCGGCAAAGGTTGCCCCAACTATTATTTTCGTTGATGAAGTTGATAGCTTGCTTGGGAAGCGGACTATGGATGAGCAAAACGTTGTCAGAAATATTAAAAATGAATTCATGACCCATTGGGATGGACTTTTGTCAAAACCTGATGAGAAAATTATTGTTCTTGGAGCAACCAACATGCCATTTGCCCTTGATGAAGCAGTTATAAGACGGTTTCAGCGCAGGTAGAAACATACGTTTGTAATGAATCGTGATCAAATGTTGCACATGCTCAATTGTAATATATTTTTCACAATATCACTAGATTGAGTTAACGAGCCTGACAATTTTTTGCAGGATCATGGTTGGTCTTCCGTCTGCTGAAAACAGGGAAGTGATCTTGAAAACACTTCTAGCTAAAGAAAAACAAGAAGATATAGACTTCAAAGAGCTTTCTACTATGACAAAAGGATATAGTGGGAGTGATCTTAAGGTTCATTTTCTTAGTCATTCTCTACTCCCTCCGTTTCAAAATGAGTGTCGCTTTAGAGAAAAAATTTTGTTTCAAAATGAATGTTATTCTCACTTTTCAATGTAGCGATGATTGATATTTTTTCAATTATACCCTTCAATTATTAGTCTGTACACTACTTCCAACCCATCAATAGGGCTAATTTAGTAAAAGTACAATACTTTATGACAACATTATTGCATTCCTTAATCCTTCCAACACATCAATAGGGCTAATTTAGTAAAAGCACAATACTTTATGACAACATTATTGCATTCCTTAATCCTTGTACAAAAACCTTAAACGACACTCATTTTGAAACGGAAGGAGTATTTCTTATCAGAGACGATGAACTATTGACATTAATAGTTACTAATTTCTGCAAACAGAATTTGTGCAATACCGCAGCATGTCGCCCCATTAAGGAGCTAATGGAACAGGAGAAGGAACAAGCAGTGGTATAGTTACTTAATCACTTCTAATAATGTCATTGGTAAAATAATTTATATTCAATATGTGAACTATTCATGTGTTGGAAACTTATTAATAATCACTTATTTCAGAAAAAGAGGAAAAAGTGGGCAGAAGTTGAAAACTCAAAAGATGCTTCCGATCGTATAGAAGAAGATCATGTGATTGTCCTCAGGCCATTAAACATGGAAGACTTAAGAGAGGCAAAGAATAAGGTGTGTTAACTTATTTGAGATTAATTATTTGAGATATCTTACGAAAACAGTTTATGACATATGCATAAAAATTATACATTTTGTAGACAATTTGAAGCTTTATTGTTTAAGAAAGACTTTGACATGGAAGAATGAATACTTATCTCTATGCATAAAAATTGATGGATACATGTGTAAATACAGGTGGCTGCAAGCTATGCCGCAGGAGGATCAAACATGAAAATGCTAGAGCAGTGGAATGATTTGTATGGAGAAGGAGGTTCAAGGAAGAAAGAAGAGCCGCTCAGTTATTTTATTTAGATTTGAAAATACAGATTCATTAAGCAGAGATATTGAATTCAAAGAAAGAGATATTGCATTAAATCACATTTATCTTTGCCAAAATATTTAAACATGACCATTTAATACCTTATTAGTTAGCTTAATGTTAGATATACTAGTTACTTGATGTACAAGTTTTATGTTTTTCCCCATTTTCAATAGTTAGTTGGTTTGTTTGGAAGTTAGTTAGTTTGTAAGGGAACTAACTTCCTTTGATCTCTCTCTCTCTCTATATATATATATATTTGGAAGTTCTCTCTCATATTCAATGTAGGCAAATTATCATTCCTTCATCAATAAATATGGGTTTCTTTCTATGCAAAGCTAAGCTATTCCCCTCGAGGCACTAATCGAGTATGTGCTCATTGTGGTAGGACAAATCACGTTGTTGATACTTGTTTTGTGAAGCATGACTATCATCCAGGATTCGAGAACAAAGGTAAGGAGGCTTCTCAAGAAAACGGTTCTGATGATTCCAAGGGAAACAATGACACATATGGTGCAAGCTCTTCAAGCTCCAAGTCTTTTGGCTGATTTCCAATAATCTTAATTCCATTGAAGGATGATTGTAGTCAAGTGTCCTCAACAAAACCCCTCAGGCTGCTCTTGTTCTTTGTGCTGCTGTCATTAATACTCTTTTCCAGATCTGACCGTCTAGAAACAATTTAAAGCATGGTAGAAGCAAAGTTAATACTACTACTGCTATAGACTGGATTCTGCAGCAGGTTCAGTCCCATGGTCAAAGCTTTTTCCAATCATAACGTAGTCCCTAGACATATTGAGCCTTTATTCAAAAAAATGTTTGTTTTGGACTTGGTTATCCATTTATATGCAAAAACAAATAGTCCAATACTAAATTATCCCATTAACAAATCTTGTGTTCATATAAAAAGACCACTGACTTATATAATTGAACCAAATTCTACAAGCAGGGTTTCATAAATAATTCAACATGCCACTAAAAGTTTTGCCATGATTTACTCTAACAGTCTTTGAGTTCAATATCTATGCTAAATGATTAATTTATTTGGAAAAAGAGACTATATATACATCTTGGAGATGAATTTTGATGTATCCATATTCAAACTTGGCTTTCTAAATCTATAAGAAATAACTAAGCTGCTTCTCTTTCTTCCTTGAACCTCCTTCTCCATACAAATCATTCCACTCCTCTAGTATTTTCATATTTGATCCTTCTTCAGCAAAGCTTGGAGTCACCTGTATAGTTACACATTCATATATAAGTATTCAGCTGAAAGAAGACAAGACATTCATTCTTTCGTATTGATGTCATTTTAAAAATTACGCTTAAAATCCTTGACAGAATATATAATTTGATCAAATAGAGACAACTGGACCAGTTTATCATCTCCTACAAAATATATAATTTATCTTTGAGAGGTTATAGAAGTAAGCTGAAACAATTTACAGACATGCCAGAAGCTGTTTCCATAAGTTCTTCCAAACAGTCTCACAAGGAGTTAGGTCAGTATATAATCTCAAATAAGTTAATAGAAAGAAGCCGTAACTCACTCTACATCAATTGAGTTGAACATTTTAAAGTCCAATATACCTTATTCTTTGCGTCTCTCATGTTTTCCATGTTTAAAGGCCTGAGGACAATCACTTGTTCTTCTTCCGTAGCATTGGAGGCAACTTCTGGGATTTCAGCATCTGCCTCTTTTTTCTTCTTTTTCTGAAATAAGCGGTCATTAATTAGCTTTACTGCGCATGAACAGCAGTACACATTGTATAGAAATCATTATGAGAAGTGATTAAGTAACTCTACCATTTCTTTGGCCTTCTCCTGTTGCATTAGCTCCTTAATGGGGAGATATGCTGCAGTCATGCACAAGTTCTGGGTACAGAAATTAATGTCAATAAATCATCATCACCAGAAAACAAAAGTATAGAGAATGGCCAACAAAATGAACCTTAAGA
The DNA here is from genome assembly GCA_021764765.1 of Vicia sativa. Classification (NCBI taxonomy): domain Eukaryota; kingdom Viridiplantae; phylum Streptophyta; class Magnoliopsida; order Fabales; family Fabaceae; genus Vicia; species Vicia sativa. Next base: position 84,394,927 of record CM038792.1, on the reverse strand, counting down.
TCACTCCCACTATATCCTTTTGTCATAGTTGAAAGCTCTTTGAAGTCTATATCTTCATGTTTTTCCTTAGCTAGAAGAGTTTTCAAGATTGTTTCTCGGTTTTCAGCAGACGGAAGACCAACCATGATCCTGCAAATAATTGCTGGGTTCATTAACTGCACAAGGTTTGTTTATCTAAAGGTAAACTCAATCTAGTGATATTGCGAGCAAAAAAAGATATTATAATATTACAATTGAGTATGTGCAACAGTGCAACATTTTATTACGATTCATAACAAATGTGTGATTCTACCTGCGTTGAAACCTTCTTACAACTGCTTCATCAAGGGCAAATGGCATGTTGGTCGCAGCAAGAACAATAATTTTTTCATCAGGTTTTGACAAAAGTCCATCCCAATGGGTCATGAATTCATTTTTAATCCTTCTCAAAACGCTTGTCTCATTCGTAGTCCGCTTCCCAAGCAAGCTATCAACTTCATCAATGAAAATAATAGTCGGGGCAACCTTTGCCGCTAATGAAAACAGAGCTCGGACATTCTTTTCACTTTGCCCGAACCACTTACCAGTGATGGTAGACGAAGAGACATTGATGAAACTTGCTCCAGCTTCATTTGCAATTGCCTTTGCAAGCATTGTTTTTCCTGTACCGGGAGGTCCAAAAAGCAATACACCTTTAAATGGCTTCAACATCCCATCACCTTTGAATAGATCTGGTCTTCTAAGTGGAAGCATAACCGCTTCTTGAAGTGATTCTTTAACATCATCCAATGCACCTATATCTGAAAAATTCACATTTATCTCATTTGCAGGGATAAGCTCTTGTCTTATTAACTTCTCATATTTGTTGTCACGAGGATCATTCTGCAAACATGCACAAATTAGCAAAACAAATGGAAATTAGTTAAACATAAAAGTTGAGCTTATATATCATGAACTGCATATATTTTTGCGACAAACCTTTTTTGACTCTTTTTCAAGGTTGTTTTCATCCTTTTCACCACTTTCAGCCTCCTGAAAAAGGCTCAATACATGACACAAACTGCATATGTCTAATATTAGTAACCAGAAAAATATTTCTTCTCAGAATAAGTTAAATTGCATAAACAGTTATTTCCAAGACCTTTACCTCTTGGCCGATATAGTTAGGATACCATTTTGGTACTCTGGATTTTCAGTATTCTTCAAGTGATAAAAAATTGAAGACGCCACAATCTCTTTGGTGTGTTTACTAAGTAGCATCATGTCAGTACGGCTAATTGAATCCAAGACATCACAATCAATGCCATTTTTTGCAAACACTGCAGAAATGCGAGCAGTTATGTCTTTCAAAGAAGTCTCTTCCGTGGCCTTTTTTAGTTGTTCTGTCCAGATTTTGAGAAGAGCCTTATCCTGAGGCGGTTTAATCTCAATATTGTAAGGGAATAACATAGTGAGTTTTTCATTGGCTTCTGTACGATTATCTTTTAAACAATCAGACCTAGAACCGAGTATCAGCACTGGTCCTGAAATTTCATTGAATAGTTTTTTGAAGAAACTGTACATCCTTGGTGATCGAAGGAAGATCTTCTCTACGTTCTTGATGTATAAAATAACAGAACCAGTTTCTAATATAGAAACCAAGACCTGTAAAAATTATAATAGTTTTTTTTTTTTGGTTAAAAATGAACTTGTGTCAAAAGATCCTAACAACTTAAGATTAGTTATATTTCATATATGCACCTTGTAGAGTGAATCTAGAAAAAGCTTTTCATCAAAACAGTCCCAGCTTTTACTACTTCCTTTTGTACCTCTAATCACATCTGTTGAAGGGTGGAGCGGTAGATGACGACTAAATAAACTAGATACATGTTCCCGAGTTACCTCAAATATGGACCTTTTTAAATGCTAATATATAAGAAACAAGTCACAAATTTTCACTATGGAGCGGAAATTATTAAAATTCATAACAAAAAACGAAAGGGTGGAGCTCACAAAACTTACTGGTTCTTTTGTAGAACATCCATCTTTGCCCTGCATCTGAGCGAGCAAACACATGAAAGGTATGATTACATTACATATATAACACAAACCAAATCAAATAAAGTGCAAAGATGTGAATAACTAACTACCTTGAAAGAGAAGTAATCCATATCTAGATATAGCAACTTGGATTCAAAGCAATTTGCTAAAGCTTTGGCAAGCATATGATGATAAACCTCTTGATAAATGAAAATATCATTAGAGTTAGTTATACGATTCAAAAAGAAATATATATATTTTACACGACAAGATAGGATTTGTATGCAGTATACCAGTAGGCTCAGAAAGCAAAATAGCTCGGCTGACTGGCGAAAGGCTCTTCGGGTGGTTGGATAGGTCATGTTGTCTTAAATGAAAATATCCAGCACTAGTCAACAAAATCTTGAATCGTTCACTGTAATTTCAATCATCATATTGGAAGGAGAAGAACAACGTTATTATCGGCAAATGTATGAATCATGAATATAAATTATAATTATTCCAAATATGACAGTACACACTACCTTAAGTAAAAAGGAAAGTTATCAAAAGTGACATCACTATCCTTTCCATCAATGACTTGTTTCATAAGGTCCTCCATAAACTGATTCTGAGAACTCTGATTAGACTTAGAATCACTTCCAATTCCAGCTCGTATAGGAAAGAAATGGGAACAAAACGAAACGCTAACTTGTTGAATGGCATTTCCCATTATCACACTCAATCTAGTTCCTATATATGAAAGAAAAGGGAAGAAACAAAACCCAAACTTGTTGAACGGAAAAAAGGTTGCTACTTAGAGGAAGAAAAATATGTTAAGGTAAAGTTGCAGTCCAAGTTAAAATCCTATAGCATTCAGTTTCTGTTTCAGCCATAAACCATTCAAACTGCGACATATATATTTCATAAGTCATAGTCATATAATTTGTAGATATATGGTGTAGGTAAACTTTTTCTGTTACAACGATAAAACATTCCAAATGTGCCGCCAAATAAACACGAGTCATGATTTCTCGTTTTACAATTTCTTGTTGAATTAAATCAAGAAGCTAGAGTGTCTAAAGTAAAATTAAACTTATCGGTTAAGAAAGAAAACTAATGGATATTGTTACCGCCTAAGTATGCTTCTTCACTAAGTTTCTTGGCCAATAATTCTTAAAGTTTCCTACCCACTAAGAATATGTACTCCAAGGCTTGTATAAAGGCATGAAAGCAATACTATGTGAATATATTAGTTTGAGAAATAAATATAGAGTTGAGAATTTCATAAAATCTCATAATGTTTGGAGCTCTGTGGATTCGAGTTTACAACAAGGATTTGATGAAATCGTTCATAGAAAGAATCAGTTCACACTTTCATAAATTCATCTAGGAATTAATTATTTAATATTTAGCCAAATTGCAAATGCCAATACTGCTAAAGAAGCGTGGGATATATTGAAATTATCACATAAAAGAGTAGAGAATGCTCAGAAGTCCAAATTACAATTGTTGCATAGAGAATATGAAATGTACGAAATGTCTAATTCAAAAACAGTAGAATAATTTTTTCTCATGTTATAAATCTCGTCAACAAGATGAGAGTATATGGAGAAGATATTTCTAATAGTAAAGTGGTAGAAAATATTCTATGTACGATGTCGACGAAGTTTGATCATGTGGTGACAACAATAACTGAGTCACACAGATAGACTTTGGATCTACATATCGTGGAAGAGGAAGAGGTAACTACAATCAAGAAAGGACGAATTATAATTGTCAGTGAACCGACATGAATCTATAAAAACTGAAAAAATCAACAGTTTTCCAAAATCGGTGGTTCAATTGCTTTTTTAATTTTTTAAATTTTTTTAAATTTTAAATAAAATCAAAAAACGATGTCATTTTGATTATCTTATGAAAATATTTAAATAAATAAAAAATAAAATAAATTAATGATATTATTGACGGAGAAGATGTTGCAGATGCGATTGATTTAGTTACACATAGTTTTGATATTGAAGAAGGGTATCTCAACATCGAAACAATCTTTCCTCCTTGAAATTAAATTTAGTAGACAATGGAGTTTGTTATAAACTATTCAATTGTATTATGTTGCAATTAGACTTTGTTTGCAATTAGACTTTGTAATTTTGTATTATTTTGTTATATACGACACCTATTTTAAAATTTGAATTTAAATTATCAAATTTTGAATTTATTTATAATATGATATTTTCAAAAAAAATTAAGTCCTAGTTATATTTTGTAGAGATTGAATCATCTGGTTCGACAAGTTTTATACTTATATAATTTTGTTATAATGATCGGTCTATTCATCCGAGTTATCCGAATTAATCCGATTTAGTCATGCGGTTCGACCAGTGACCCAATGGTTTGACCAATAAACCAGTGACTCACCTTCACCGGTTTGATGCTCGGTCCGATTTTTAAAACACTGATAATTGTTATCATTATGAAAAATTTGGACACAAAGCAGTTGATTGCAGATATAAACATCAAGCAAACGTGGCAGAAAGTCGTACAAAAATACTAGTGAGTACTTTGAAAATTCACAAAATTTATTTTTGGCAAGTAATATATTATCAGAAGAGAAAAATATTTGGTATCTGGATACTGTGTAGTAATCATATGTGGGGAAAAAATTATTTTCTTCTCTAAATGAAACGGTAAAATATGTCGTGAAGTTTAGAAACAATTCAAATATTTCAATTTTGGGGAAAGACTGAATTTCTATCAGGTTGAAAGATGGACCACAAAAATTTACTGGTGATGTTTTTTATGCTCATGGTCTTAATTATAATCTCTTAAGTATGGGAAAACTATCGGAGAAAGGTTACAACATGCAGATTCACAATAGTTTTTGCACGTTGATTGACAAAATTGGCAGATTTATCACAAGGGTAAGAATGTCGTCGAACTGTCTATTTTCTTTAAAAAATTCAACATGAAAAATTTATTTGCTTGAGTTCTATCATTCTAAATGATGATTGGTGTTGCCACATGAGATTTGGTCACTTTTATTTTTCTAGTTTGAATTACCTGTCGAGAAAAGAATATGTTTCCGGATTTCCTGTTATGAATATTCCAAATGGAGTATGTGAGACTTGTCAAAGTGGAACGAAGCATATGGATTCATTTCCAACTGGAATTTCTTGGCGAGCGAAGAAGCTACTATAGATAATTCATTCAGAATTGTGTTCAATGGAAATACCAACACCAGATGGTTGGAAGTACTTTATTACTTTTATTGATTATTTCAGACTTGGGTGTATTTCTTGAAACAAAAATCAAAAACATGTGATGCCTTCAAGACATTCAAGGCATTTGTAGAAAAACTAAGTGGTTGTAGAATCAAAGTATTGAAAACAGATAGAGGACAAGAATACCTCGTTGGTACAAGTGTCTTTGAACAACATGGAATTGAGCATCAATTGACAACTAGATACACACTTCAATAGAATGGGGTGGCTAAAAGAAAGAATAAATCAATCATGGATATGGTAAGATTCATGTTGAAGGGAAAAAATGCCTAAGGAATTTTGGGCAGAAGTTTTTTTCTACTATAGTTTATATTTTAAATAGGTGTCCTATAAAGAGTGTCCAAGAAAAGACTCATGAAGGAGCTTGGAGTGGAAGAAGACCTTCAATATGGGACCTTAGAGTTTTTGGATGGAATACATATGCTCACATTCTAGATCAATTGAGAAAGAAGTTATATGAAAGAGAAAGATGTATCCTTATTGATTACAACTCAAATTCAAAGGCTTATATAAGCTTTACAATCCGGAGACACAAAAAATGATCATTAGTCGAGATATGACTTTTGATGAAGGAGAAATATGTGATTGGTCCTCAAAATAAAAAAATACAATAGACTTCAAATGATTACGAAGAGGAGATTGAATATAATCCAACACTTGATGAGATAGAAACATCCAGAAGACAACAAGCAACACCTAATGAGGCAAAAACACCCAACACACAACAAAGGCCGCGTAGATTACCATCCAGACTACAATGTTGAATTTTGGGTAATGATAGTGACTCATATAACGAGGAGATTATCAACTTTGCTTTATTTGCAGGTTGTGAGCCATTTACTTTTAAAGAATCAACATATGATGAAAGTTAGAGAAAAGCCATGAATGAAGAAATTAATGCAATTGAGAAGAATAAAACATGGAAGTTGACAAAGTTACCGACAAACAAGAAAGCTATTGGAGTGAAGTGCGTGTACAAGACAAAGTACAAATATAATGGGGACATTGTTCTCTTTAAAGCAAGGTTGGCAAAGATACAAACAAAACTAGGTATTGATTACTTAGAGGTATTTGTTCTGTTGTAAGGTTGGATACAATTAGAATGCTTATTTTGATCTCAACTCAAAATAGATGGAAAATACATCAAACGGGTGTTAAGTATGCATTTCTTAATGGTAATCCGAAGAAGAAGTGTATGTTGAGTAACCGCATGATATGTAGTCAAAGAAAAGGAAGATAAAGTCTATAGATTAAAGAAGAATTGTATGGCTTGAAGAAGGCGCAAAGAGCTTGGTATAACAAGATTGATTTTTATTTTGTGAAAAATGGTATTCAGAGATGTCCTCGTGAGCACACGTTATATATCAAATACATTGATCATGGAGATGTCGTTATTGTGTGCATATATGTTGATGATTTGATTTTCACTAGAAATAATTCAGAGATGATTACAAAATTCAGGGAGGTTGTGATAGATATTTTGAAATGATAGATTTGGGCTTGATGTCTTATTTTCTTGGCATTGAGATAGTACAACAAAATGATGGGATTTTCAATTACAAAAAGAAGTATGTTAGTGATATTCTGAAGAAGTTCAAGATGGAGCATTCAAAGCCGGTTTACAGTGGTACACACTCGTTGAAATAGTTGAAGTTGACAAAAGAAAATGATGGAAAAAGGGTAGACTCAACCTATTATAAAATATTGATAAGAAGTTTGATATATTTGACTGCGACAAGACTAGATATAATTTATGGAGTTGGTTTACTTAGCAGATTCATGGAAGAACCGTGTGGTAGCCATTTGCAAGGAGGTAAAAGGATTCTTCGTTATACAAAGGTACACTGACAAATAGATTTTTTATGCTTGTAATAGTGATACAGATCTTGTTGGATACACATATAGTGATTGAGATTGAGGTATAGAAACAAGAAAAAGCACATTAGGGTATGCATTTCATTTGGGAACTAGTGCAATTTCACGGTCTTCGATGAAATAACCAATTATTGTGCTTTCTATCGCTAAAGCGTAATATATTATAGCAACCAGTTGTACTACTCAAATAGTATAAATTATAAGAATTTCAAGTGATACATCGGCGTAATAATCCTACAAAGATATATTGCGACAACAAGTCGGCTATTGCACTGACTAAGAATCAGAGTTTTCATGGATGTTCCAAGCATATCGATATTCGACTTTGCAAGATAAGAGAGTTGATATGGGAGAAAGAAGTGGTGATCGAGTATTGTCTTACTGAACACTAAATTGTATATATTTTCACAAAACCATTAGAGATCGAATTATTTGATAAGTTGAAGACGACAAATTTGAGACCTTGATTTTAGGGAGGCAATGTTGAATTAAATAAAGAGACATCTAAAAGTTTTAGAAAATACCAATATATATAAATATTAATTATAGAATAATGTAGAAGCTAGAGTGTCTAAAGTAAAATTAAACTTATCGGTTAAGAAAGAAAACTAGTGGATATTATCATCGCTAAGTATGCTTCGATACCAACATATGCTTAATACCAAAGTGTCCTCAGTCGAATAATATGAAAGAGTTTCGCCACATATCTTTGTGTAATGTGGTGTACAAATTTTTTTCTAAAGTCTTTGCCAACCGTATGAAATTTGTGTTGGAGAAGTTCATGTCGAAAGAACAATCGTTTGTGGAGGGTAGATTTATCCTAAATAATGCCATGATAGCAAGTGAGATCATTCATACTCTTAAAAGAAGATCAAGGAAAAAGCTCACTTGGCATTGAAGATTGATATCAACAAAGCTTACCATATGATGGATTAGGGTTTCTTGAAGGAGATACTTTTGAAATTGGGTTTTTTGAGTAGATGAAGTCATTGGTTAATGATGTGCAATACTTTGGTGCACTATAATGTCCTAGTGAATTCAGAATGTGTTGGTCCTATAAAACCAGGAAGAGGATTGAGACAATGAGATCCACTCTCTCCTTATTTCTTTATTCTTATTTCAGAAGGTATATCGTCCCTTATTTAGGGGTCGGTGGGACTGGGTGATATCCATGGCATTCATATTTACAGAGAGGCACCTAGTGTGTCCCATCTACTCTTTGTTGAAGATTTTTTTTGTAGGGCCAACGTAGTGGATGTGAAAACTCTTATGAGGCTTCTAAACATTTATGTGGAAGTGTCAGGCTAAGAGATTAATATGACGAAGTCAGAAGTCTTCTTTAGTAACAACTTAAGTAACCCAAAGGTATAATGGGAGTTCGCATGTTTTAGGGACCGTAATTATCCGGGTTGCCCTCAACGATTGGCTGGAGTAAAAAATAAACTTTTCTTATATTAAGGATTGCATATGGAAGAGAATCAATTCGTGGAAAGGGTGGTCGTTATCTATGACGGGTAAAGAAGTCATCATTAAATTGGTGTTACAGGAAATGTCGTCTTACGTTATGAGTATGTATATTCTTCCCGATTGTGTGATCAATGAAATTGAGAAGATGTTGAATTCTTTTTGGTGAGGGAGATAGTAATAATAGAGGTATAAGATGGATGGAGTGGGAAAAACTTACTTATGCGAAGAAGGAGGTGGATTGGGGTTTAGGTACTTACGTGCTTTTAACATGGAAACAATGTCTAAACAAGGGCGGTTTCTTATGTATCAACCTCATGCTTTAGTTTCAGAATTTACAAAGCAACATATTTCCTAGAACATATTTCTTTGACGTAATCTTGGTTATAACCCAAGCTTTGTACGGAGGGTTATTTGGAAAGCTTGAGAAGTTCTAACTTTAGGATGCAAGTGGAGTACCATAGATAGTGGTAACATCAACATGACGTATGAGCCTTGGCTCCAAGGTAAAGATGAGGGGTGCTTGAAAGTACCGCAAATGTAAGGCGATAATATTATCGTTAATTATCTCATACTAGCAAATGTTAAACAATGGAACATGGGATTATTACGTGACATTTTTATTATACGATCAAGAAACTATTCAAGTTCCTTTGGTGGAAGAAGTAATCAAGGTATGTTGGTTTAGAAGGAGGAGCAAAATGGTTGTTATAGTTTTAAATCGGTTTGGCGAATCGCGCAAAAATTCTCTATCCGGGTGCGTTGACAAATTGGAGTTGCATTTAGAACATTAAAGCTCCTTATTGAGTTAAACATCTATTATGGAGAATTTTTCATGATTGTCTTCCATCGCTAGTTTGACTCGACAACATCATGTTCAGTGTTCGGGTGAGTGTCTTTTTTGTGATAATAATTGGGAAGACTCTTGTCATGTTTTATTCGCTTGTTCTGAGACAAATGAATATTGGCGCGCGTCTAGGTTAAATAATGTTATTGATCACCACTTATATTCTTTCCAATATGTAAAGTTAATTATTGTTGATATTTGTAACACATATTTTTCTTGAACAAAACCAAACTCGTGCAAAAAATTCTTTAACCAAAGTAAATCTTTGCATGCTCCGGTAACGACAATAAACTAAGCCTCATTAGTATACACGGCTACATACTTTTACAACTGGACTACCAACGCAAATTTAATCATGTAATCTGAAGTAGAATTTTTGAAATCAATGTCTTATGTCATATCAAAGTTGGAGTATCCTACTAGAGTAGACTTATCTTCTCCAAAGTAAAGCCTCAATTAAGTAGTATCGCGAATATATCTTAAAATCCATTTTACAGCATTCCAATGTTCTCTACCTGGATTTGAAAGCAATTTACTGATTATACCAACAACAAGTGCTATATATGGTCTTGTGAATATCATTGCACACATCAAACTACCCACATAAAAAGCATAAGGAACATTTTTCATATCAAACGCTTCATCTTCATTTTAAGGACTTTGACTAGAACTCAATTTGAAATGAGTAGCATAAGGAGTGCTTACCGCCTTAGAACTTTCCACTTGGAATCTTTGTAGCACTCTTTCGATATAATGTTCTTGTGGTATCCCAAGTTTCTTCTCTTTTCTGTCACACATGATTCTAATGCCAAGAATATGTTTAGATGCTCTCATGTCTTTCATGGCAAATGACTCTCCCAATCGCTTTAACTCGTTAATGTTAGAAATATTTTCCCTACAATAAGCATATCATCAACATATAACAATAAGATAAAAGTCATCATTAGAAAATTTTCTCATAAACACGCAATGATCCAAGTAGTTTTCGGTATCCTTGATCACACATAATGACTAAAACTTCTTCTACCTTTGCCTTGGAGCTTGCTTTAACCCATATAAACTTTTTCTCAATCTATAAACATAATCTTCTTTTCCTTTAACTTGAAAACCATCAGATTGTTTCATGTAGATTTCTTCCTCTAAATCATCATGAAGGAAATTTTTCACATCCATTAGCTCAACCTATAAATCAAGAGTAACATCTAAACTCAATACGATTCGATTGATGACATCTTTACAACAGTGAGAAAATCTCATTAAATCATCACCCTTTCTTTGAAGGAAACCTTTCATAACTAATCTATCTTTATATCTTGGAGACTTTAAGTTGCTCTCATGTTTAACTCTATAAATATTCATGTTTCCCAAAGCCTTTTGCCTTTAGGCAACTTCACTAAATCATAAGTGTGATTATCATGCAATGATTTTATCTCGTCATGCATTGAATCCAACCACTTTTGATTTTCATCACTTTCCTTGGCCTCTTGAAAACACTCGGTTCACCATCATCATCAAGGTCACATACTCATCGAATTATACTTTGTAGAAGGTTGTATATGCCTGATAGACCTTCTAAGTTGTGCTTGAGATGATTCTGGAGCTCCACCAAGATTCTCAGCTTGTGACATATCATTTCCCAGTTCATCATAATTAGTTAGAATATTCACCTCATTTGTAAGTTGTTTGATCATCAACATAATCATATGGCTCATGATTCTGATCATCACCACCAATACCATCTAGATTAGGTAATCGAACTGGATCAATATTAGAAAAATTGATATCTTTCTTGGGTGTAAAATTCTCCACCTTATTAATGTCTTCAATAGTTTGGTCTTCCATGAATACTACATCGTGACTTTCGATAAGCTTATTCCCTACAGGATCATACAATATGTAACCAAACTCATCTTGCCCATAGACAATGAAAATAAATTGTTTTAAATTTGCATCCATCTTTGATCTTTCACCCTTTGCAATATGCACAAAATCCTTACAACCAAAAAATCTCAAATGATCATACTTGACATTCATTCCAAACCAAAATTTGTCTGGAACTTCACTGTTCAAAGCAACAGTAGGAGTAAGATTAAAAATAAGCACCACTATGTAAAGTTCTTAACCCCAATAATGATTTGGCAACTTAACTTCAGAGATCATACACCTTACTCTCTCAATTAGTGATCGATTCATCCTCTCTGCTAAACCATTTAATTGAGGAGTTTTAGGAGGGGTCTTTCATGTATAATACCGTGTTTCTTACTATAGAAATCAAATGGCCCACAATACTCACCACCATTATTAGAACAAACATATTTCAGCTTCTTGCCTGTCTGTCTCTCTACCAAAGCATGAAATTCTTTGAACTTCTCGAACACTTGGTCTTTTGTCTTCAAGGCATAAACCATAGTTTCCTATAAAAATCATCAATAAAGGTAACAAAATAAAGTGCACCATTAAAGGATTTTACCTTTAATGGACCACAACCATCAGAACATACTAGCCATGCAATGAGAACACTTATCCAAATATTCATTCTTTAAACTAGGAAGAAAATCGTTTTTAGCTAAAATATTAATCCCTTTTTCATTAATATGACTAATCCTTCATGCCACAAAGATTCTTCTATGTCGATAACATTCCACTCTCCTAGCAACCAAAGCTATTGTCCAATACACTTTAGAAAGTTTTTCCCCTCTAGTCACAACCAAGTTACCTTTGTAGAGTTTCCATTTTTCAGAACCAAAGTGAATGTCATAACAACAACCATCAAGCATATGCACGAAGGTCAAATTAAAGCAAATACCCGGAGCATGTTTGACACCTATATAAGAAACAATTGCGCTCCCAAGTTGGTTTGCAAGTAAACATCACCAACACCAATTACCTTAGAAACACCATCATTACCCATCTTCAACACTCTAAAATCACCAGAAGTATAAGATGTGAAGAAATTCTTCCTTGGTGTAACATGCAATGTAGAACCACTGTTAATTATCCACATGCTCTCGTCTAATACGATATTAGTAAACTCATAATCATGTGGAATAACAAGATCATTACTAATAGCAGTAGTAACACAATCATCATCATGATCACCATGATCTCTTTGTTTAGACTTACCTTTCTTGCTTTTGTTATCCCTTTTCCACTGATAACAATAATTATATAGGTGTAATCTTTTATGACATTAAATACACTCCCGATTCTTGTATCGTGGCTTGGACTTGCTTATGATATTTTATCTACCACCCTTCGATTAATTTTTATAACTTCTTCCCCTATTTTCAGTGACAAGTACCTCAAATTGAGATGAAGAACCATGTGTCTTCCTTCTCATATCCTCGTTAAGAATATCACCCTTAGCCATTTCTAAAGAAACAACACCTTTAGGAGAATAACTTGTAATAGAAACCTTAAACGTCACTCAAGACTCTGGTAAAGATAGCAATGGAAATAGTCTCAAAAGTTCATCATCAAATTTGATACTAATTCCCCACATCTGATCAAGGATCCCTTGAAAATCACTCAAGTAATCTGAAATAGAAGTCCCCTCTTTATACTTCAAACTTATGAAGTTATCCAAATAAGAACAATTTATTAGTCTCTGATTTAGAGGTATACAAGGACTCTATCTTCTCCCACAAAGTCTTTGCATGTGTCTCATTAGCAATATAATTATAAAGATTATCTTCTACATATTGTCGAATAAAGCCACATGTGTGTTGATGTTCAAAGTCACATTCTTCATCGATACAAAATTATCTTTTGAAACTAAAATCAGAAATGTAATTTCTTCATAAATAGTAAGTCATTCATTTGTCCCTTTCATAAATGATAATTAGAACCATTCAACAATAACTGACATCTTTGTATTTGGCTTCATCATTCGAACAAGTAAAATATACCTTAACCAAGAGCTACGATGTCACTCTAATGAGAAATTAATACAAAATAACATAATAATACACACCGGATATAATATTTCTCAAACTTATAGGAACCTTGAGGATCAACAAAAATATAAGACGACAATTGAACATTACACACAAAAGAACACCGATATTTTTAACGTGGAAAACCCCTAAATATGAGTGTAAAACCCACAAATTGTCAGATTAAAGAAAAACTCCACTATAATCAATTGAGGATACAAGAGAGTCTTAAAGTGATTCACAAAATAATGATAACAACTGCAAATTACAAAGCAAACTAACATACAAATAAGAATAAAAACTAAAAAATTCTCAAATTTGCAACTTCATGGAGTCGATATCTCTCAACCGAGACCTTGTTTTAAAGATTCCAATCAAAAGTTAGATATATGTGTTGCGAACAAGCACACCAAATTTCACTTGATCCAAGGTTGAACGAATCGGGAGCGTTGTTTTAGTGAGACTGAAAAAATAGGAATGAGTTTCTCTCCACTTTTATCTTTTTTAATCCTCATTTCTCTTTATCTCTCTTAACCCTAAATTGGCATTCTCCATTTAAATAAGTGAGACAAATGAATATTCAAATTTAGGTCTTTCTCCCCATGGGAAGGAGGACCTAAGCCCAACACTTCTTGCTTTGACCATAACTTCATTTCCAATTCTTGATTAACTTCTAACGTTTTTACATCTTACCTCTTTTGATAGGCTATCCTGATCTGCTTGATCACAGATTTACCCAAAGTCTGTGACTTACTCTTCCTTATACTAAGTTAACCAAATTTAATAATCATTACACCTAATATGCGTAGTGTTAACCACTGATTCTTACCTATAAGCAATACTGATGACTATTCTCTAGAGCTGTCAAATAAACCCAATTTTTCAAAGCCCATATTTTTTGGCCCCACTAAAGCCCCACTTTATTGAACCCGTATTAATGAGAAATTTTTTAGGCCCCATGATTTTAGGCCCCTTAATTAATGTGTTATTTTTAGGCTCTGTTAAGGGGGCTTTATTTTGTTTTAATAATTTCACCTCTAAATAATCTTTCACTAATTATTTTGTTCTCATTGAGAAAAAATAGATTTATTTTAAAAAAATGAAACTCTTTTTTTAAAAAACTGAAAGAAAAAATATTTTTTCAAAAAAAATTGGATTTATTTTTAAAAAAAATATTTTTGTTTGAAAAACAAAAAAAAAAAACTGGAAATGTTAAAAAAAAATAGTTTTTTCTTTTTAAAAAACTAAAAGAAAAATATATTTTCGAAAAAAAATTCGAATTTTTTTAAAAAACTGGAAATAAATAAAAGAAACCAAAAAAAAAAAATTTTCCGAAAAAAAACTGGAAATTTTAAAAAAAAAAAATCGAAAAAAACTGGAATTTTCTTTAAAAAAATTATTTTTTTGAAAAAAAAGTTTTTTTTTTTTGAAAAACTGAAAAAAATAATAATTAAAAAAAAAACAAGTGGAAGTTTTTTTTTTAAAACTGAAAAAAAAATATTTTCTAAAAGAACTAGAATTTTTTTTTTAAAAAATGTTTTTTTTTTAAAAACTGAAAGAAAATAAAAAAATCTTTTATTTTATTTATAAAAATTGAATTTGCTATTGGCATTGTTCACCCTAGGTATAGAGTAATGCTTAAATTTATATTGAGAATTGATAGTAAACTAGTATGTATACCCGTGCGAGACACGACTTTAATTTGTATTAGTTTAAATAATTATGTCTATTACATATAAAATAATTATATTTCGAATATCTAATTAAAATAATAAAATAAAGATAATTTAATTAAAAATTAAAATAATATAATAATATAATAATATTTTTTGTCTTATTAGTTTCATTTTTTAATACAATATTTTATCGAAATTATAATTATTATAAAAAAAATTATAAATCACAAAATAAATTTATAGTAAAATATATATATTTTTTAAAATATAGTATTTACTATTAATATAGATATATTTGTTTTATTTAAATATAAAATGGTTATTTATTATAAATATATATATATTTTTCATATTAATATCAACAGAGATATTAAGTATATTAAAAAATAAATAAAATAAAATAAAATATTAAATCCTTTATAAAAAATAATTTCCACAAATAGTGACACATATGTCTAACTAAAACGTGTGAGAATGAGAAAAGTTAATCTAGAAACGGAATAGAAAGTATTTATTTTATAATTTATTTTTTAAAATAATCTTTAAATATAATAATTATTAAATATACTAAAATAAAAGTATCATTAATTATAATTCTAATATTTTTGAAAGACTAATCTTTGCAATTGCTCAAAGGAGATTATTATAAAATATTATTTATATTATAAAAAATTTAAAAAATATATATTTACAGATTAATTTTATTTATGTGATCATAAAATAATTATGATTTGTTTATATTAACATATATTTTCAATGTCATTTAATTCATATATTACTTATGATTTGTTTATATTAACATATATTTATACTATTTATTAGCAATAAATATTCAAATAACTTTTTTGACATGTTATTTATGCAATTTATCTCATCAATCTCTAATATGCACTATTACATTTAAGTAATATTATTTTGAGATGTTGAAGAATATTAATTAATTATTTTAATTCCTAATTTGTCATATATATATATATATATATATATATATATATATATATATATATATATATATATATATATATATATATATATTTCATTAAAACTTAGTATTTATAAATATTATTTTAATTGTATAAACAATAATAATAACTATTATTTTAATTTACTCATTAATTAAAAATTTTAACATTTAACAACAATTTGAAGGAAAAAAAACTCTAAACATAGAAAATGCGCTTAAATTAGAATAAATCATTTATTTCAAAAAAGGCTTAAAATATAATAAATCATTTAAACCAAGAAAATACCATATTATAAATTTTGTTTCATCGTTCACTTTAACATTTAATTTATAATTCAATTATAAATCCAACACATTAAATAACAATGATTAATATTAACAAAAATTTATTAGTTTTAAAAATCATGTACAAAATATTTAATATATTACTATAAATTTAAAATTTAACAATAAATATTTTTATATTTTGACCTCTAAATAGATTTGATAAATATGTGCTTACATATATCTTTTTTCCTTTTTTAGGTGGATTTTCCACGTCGACATTTTGTTTAAAATATAAATAAAAATAATAATTTTATGTATCATAAAAAATTATTTATTCAGCAATCATAATTATCTCATGTTTTTAATAAAAATAAATATTTGTATCATTTTTTAATATAAATCTTAACATTTTATCATTAAAAAGTAATAATAATGTTCATTTGAAATATAATTTCATATGTCATTTATAATGATAATAATGCTATCAATAAGATGAATTCTTTAAAAATAATTTGTACTTATGTAAAATTAAATTTAAAAATTAAAGAAATATTTTTTTGTTATTTATTAAATTTAAAATAAAAATAATTTATCTTAAATAATTATCTAAATAAAAAAAATCAATAAAACAAAATTATACTTAATAGATTAAATAGTCTTTTATAGAAACAAAATATTTATACCATTTTTCAAAGGCATGTCAAGTAGAAAATATTGAAGTACAAGGCAATTCTTCAGAACAAAAATTATAAAAATTTAGTTAATATTTGTTCCAAACATGATCACCAAATGAGTTAACTTGGAAAACACAGGAACCACCCTATACATTTGCAACAGTAATGAAAACACATTAGACATTTGAATAAGATATAGTAATGAAAAGGCAGTATGAGAGATTCATGTAAGACTAAAGAGATCCATGTAACCTTCAATAATAACGAAGGCATGCTTTTCTGTTTTAGAAAAGCACGAGTTTTATGCATAGCACAAGAATACAGCTTCAACGCGCTTCGAAGTTAACCGACAGACTTATCGACGTAGAGTAGGGGCCCCAAAGATGGGGAATTTTCCCCCGTGGGGGCGGGGATGGGGAGAAAAAGTCCCCCGAGAGCATTTCGGGGACGGGGAATACACCCCCCGCCCCGCGGGGACCCCGCCCCGCCTATTATTTTAATATAGTTAATTTAATATATATATTTTAGATTAGGTTTTTTAGTCATTTCCTTTATGTTTATTTATAAAAATAAATAAATAAATATTCATGTATTTATTAAGAGAGAGAAATGTAAATATTATAGTTCATTTTGTTGAATTTTATAGCATTTTATAGAAATTTATAAAAAAATATTATTATTTTGTGTTCCATTAGTATTTTTAATAAAAAATAATAAATGTCAAATACTAGTATTTTTTAATAACATAATAAATATGTGAATTCTTTGTGCTTTTTATTTTTATAGAAAATATAAACATTTTAAAAAAATAAAATATTAATGAATAAATGTAGGATCTATGGGGATCCCCGCGGGGAACGGGGATCCGCGGGGAAAGGGGATGGGGATAGAAATTCCCCGTGACGGAGATCGGGACGGGGACTGGGAATGAGTGTCCCCCGACCCCGCCCCGCCCCATTGACATCCCTTCAAAATGGAAATTATTGAACATATTATTAACGGAATCATTTCACAACATTTATAGTGTTCGCACACGGATTTTCTTCATCATTTGATAGTCTTTTAGTTCCTCTATTGTTTTAGTTCCTCTATTGTTTTAGTTCCATTCTGCATCTGGATTTTTTCATTAACTGAGCAAGAAGAAGAACAACATTGTCGGAGTTACCAGATTTTAGGTATGCATCAAGTTCATCAACATATGGTCCAAACAGCGTACAATCAAGCTTCATCCTAAATTCAAAAGTTATTAACTGCATAAAAAATTATATAAGTTTTTAATCCTATGACTTACCCATGGGATTGTAACTCCATTCCTTTCATAGACCCTTTCACGCCGACAAAATGGCCACAACATCTATTACATAGATTAGACAAATTAGATTATGATATAATTGAATAATAACGAAAATTGAAGACAATAAAAAACAAATAGAATATTTGTTTTGAATTAAATAAAAGCTTTACCAATCAAGTAGTCCATATCAATTTTCCCAACAATCTCTGGGAAGGACACAAATGAGTAAGGGGTTACTGTTATGGGATCATCACCAATTCAGTAACCAGTAGAACTCTGCAAATTCAACTTAAATTGATGTTTCGTGGTCCTATACCCTCCAGTATTAGCGGCAACCCCAAAATATTGAAAATTATAAACAATACCGTCACGAATCTTATTCTCAAATCGAGACAGCAGAGCCTTACGAACAGATGCTTGTATCTTGAAACCCTATAAACAATAACAAACAAATATCAGAATAAAATGATATATAATAATATGCAAAGAAAAAAATTACAAATCAAACAACAACAACAACCTTCTCATCGATTAAAACCATCTCCATCGCATAATGTTTTTGTTTACAATTCATGTCTGGCACAAACCACAATCGAATAACTCGAACAACAACGTTCCATGATTCTTTTGCTGGTGTGATTTCAGAAACAAAATCGTATCTTGTGGCAGCCATTGTAAAATATTGGAAAATTGAAACGGTTCAAAGAGAATGAGGATTTGGAGATGATATAAGTCATATTTATATATGTAAAATAAGCAATCATACAAAGAAATTGAAAGAACAAACTTGGAATTGAGAAATATGCAGAAACCTTGAATTGGGAAAAGAAACCTTGAATTGGAAAGGGAAGAAGAACATGAATAGATGGAGGCGTGCGGGAATTGTGCCGTCAATGCAATTTAAGGGCAAAGAATGGGAAACGAAAAGAACGCATGAAAGGAGGTTCTGCCGTCAATTGTAAATTCAATGCAATTTAATGGAAAAAAAACAAAGGTGTGTGTGGAAAAATTTGTGTACGGGTTAAAAAATTTGTAGAATAAAAAATATTTTATAAGTATTTACAATTAAAGTATATATGTTATTAGACAGAAAAAATTGATTTTTTTTAAAAATAAAATATATATCTTATATGTCATTAAAAAATAATAAATTCATCAAATTATAATGCAAAAATATGAGATTGAGGTCAAAACTATTTTAACTAAAAAAAGATTAATTTCCTAAATGAAAGATTGAGGTCAAAACTATTTGTATCAATTTTATAATATAAAGGTTAATATTTTATCATAAAAAAATATTATTTCAACTGAATTTTATTTTTTCTTATATCATATGTCATAATATCTTATATTCCATCCGTCTAAAAATAAGTATCATTTAATTAAGTATAAAATATTTGTTTATCGAAGGGATATCATTCTTAGTACATTGGATTAAAATAAATATTTTCTATATATATATATATATAATTATTATAAGGTATTTTCTATATTTTGTTAAAATTTTGTGTGAACTAATTATAATAAAAAAAATTATATTTCTTGTTTCTTATGTTAGGTAAAAATGCCTTTTATAAAATTAACTATAATTAAATAATTAATAAGTATTCAAAATTTATTGTGTGATTCTATGTTTAAAAAAATTAGCATATTAATAGATTTATTTTTATTTCTAATTTACCTTCTTATATAATGGTCAAATAAAAAAACTTGAAAGTAGAATTTACATTTTGTATATGGTAAACATGAAAATAAGATAATTTTGAAAAAATTACATGAAAATGATTAATTAGATTTGTATCATACATTTAATTTAGATAACTTTATTTGTTTTAAAAAAATAATAAGAATGAAAAAATAGAAATATAAAATAACTTTACCAGTGAATTTTGTTTTTGGTACAACAAAATATTTATATGATCAAATTAATTGTGTATCATTTATATTTTAGAAAAAAATAGTAAAAATCATTTATGTTGGCTATAAATATTGGTATTAATTATTAATAAATTCTATAAAATAAACTGAAATAATTCTTAATGAATCTCAAACTTAATTCTATTTTTTCTTTTTATAATTATTATAATTATAATTATTAATTATATAGAGAAAGTAAATTTACAGAATTTATATTATAGTTTTATATTTATTAAATGCATTTTTAATTCTTCAAAATATGAGTATTCAAAATATGTCATTAACATTTTACTTTGTAATAATGATCATAAAGAAATTAATGGGAAGGAAATTAATGCTTCATTTTGGAACAATACAAAAGTTAATGGGAAGAAAAATAATGTGGACGGTTCATTTTTCTAAAAATCCCAATTGCTGTGTAAGCGTGACATTACAGAATTTGTGTAATGATATCAAAAATTAAAATAAAATTAATAATAATTAAATAAAAGAAAGTTTCCATTTATAGAAAATTTACAAATAGAAGAATGCATGAGAATTTGACAAGTGGCAAACTTGCCAAAATACTCATCTTGCTTTTTTCTATTGTATGATTATTGAAATTTAAGTAGACATGTACATTATTGGAATTGTTTTTCTTTTATAGAAAAAAATATTATTTTATAAAAAACAGTTTTTTTATAATTTTTTGAATATTTTTTATTTTAAAAATTTTATTTTTCAAAATTTTATATTTTTAAAAGAAATTATTAATTTTTTATTTGGGGCCTTGAGCCCCTTTCTAAATTTTTGGACCTTATATTTTTGGAGCCTATATATTTTGGGGCTCATTATTCTTAAATTTTTTTAGACACCCTCGTTAAGTGGACTAGGGCTCAAATTTTTTAGCCCCCTAAATTGACATCTCTACTATTTTCTTATAAAATCTTCAAAAATTTACAGAAACCTTACATTTTAGTTATTGATATTTCTATCACTTATTCTCGTGTATTTTGCTAAATCACTTTTATATTTTAAAATTATCATGTATTTTGCTAAATCACTTTTATATTTTAAAATTATTTAGATGACATAGCATATTGTTGTTTTATGATTGGACAAGAGAGTAAATGTCAATTAGAAAGTGAATAAATAAATATTGAATATGTAAAGATTTAGTAACAAAGATTTAGGAACAAACAAAAGTAAATAGCAAAAATATAGGAACAAACGAAAAAGGTACAAACCCTATAAATAGATCAAATGTATGATGCTGCATCCTATAAGTGAGTATAGGATTGCCGAGCAAGCTAGTTTACCGTAACATATTTTCTTCCTCTGTGTTTCGAATCGATCACTAGTTCGTTAAAGTAGCAAGCTTTTTGCCATTCAACAAGTTAGGGTTTTGTTTCGTATAGGTGCTCGATTGGGTGTGTGTGATAATGGGAAAAAAAGTTGGGATTGAAAGTGATCCTAAGTCTATTCAGTTTATGGAGGACCTTATGAAACAAGTGATGGATGGAAAGGATAGTGATATCACTTTTGATAACTTTCCTTTTTACTTAAGGTTGTGTGTACTGTCATGTTTGGTTAGCTTTATCTTCTTTGAAAAAGTTTCTATTTTTCTTTTCTGCAATGTTATATTGAATTTCTAGTATAATAAATAACAAGCTTAACAACATTCTAGTTTCATCAACTATACATGATCTTTTACCAAACTCATATGTTTGATTGGAATAATTATAACTTATATTCATGATTAATTACAGTGAAAGAATCAAGATTTTGTTGACTAGTGCTGGATATTTTCATCTAACACAACATGACCTATCCAACCACCCCGAAGAGCCTTTCGCCAGTCAGCCGAGCTATTTTGCTTTCTGAGCCTACTGGTATACTGCATACAAATCCTATCTTGTCGTGTAAAATATATATATTTCTTTTTGAATCGTATAACTAACTCTAATGATATTTTCATTTATCAAGAGGTTTATCATCATATGCTTGCCAAAGCTTTAGCAAATTGCTTTGAATCCAAGTTAATCTATCTAGATATGGATTACTTGTCCCTCAAGGTACTTATGTTCACATCTTTTCACTTTATTTGCTTTGATTTGTGTTATATATATGTAATGTTAATCATACCTTTCCTGTTTTCGCTTGTACAGATGCAGGACAAAGATGGATGTTCTACAAAAGAACCAGTAAGTTTTGTGTGCTCCACCTTTTGTTTTCGCTATGAATTTTAATAAGTTTCGCTCCATAGTGAAATTTTCTAACTTGTTTCTTATATATTAGCATTTAAAAAGGTCCATATTTGAGGTGACTCGGGAGCGTGTATCTAGTTTATTTAGTCGTTGTCTACCGCTCCACCCTTCAACAGATGTGATTAGAGGTACAAAAGGAAGTAGCGAAAGCCAGGACTGTTTTGATGAAAAGCTTTTTCTAGATTCACTCTACAAGGTGCATATATAAAATATTACTAATCTTAAGTTTTAGTATCTTTTGACACAAGTTCAGTTTTAACCAAAAAAAAAAACTATTATAATTTTTACAGGTCTTGGTTTCTATATTAGAAACTGGTTCTGTTATTTTATACATCAAGAATGTCGAGAAGATCTTTCTTCGATCACCAAGGATGTACTGTTTGTTAAAAAATATCTTTGATAAACTTTCAGGACCAGTGTTGATACTCGGTTCTAGGTCTGATGATTTATTAGATAATTGTACAGAAGTCAATGAAAAACTCACTATGTTATTCCCTTACAAAATTGAGATTAAACCGCCTCAGGATAAGGCTCGTCTCAAAATCTGGACAGAACAACTAAAAAAGGCCACGGAAGAGAATTCCTTGAAAGACAAAACTGCCCGCATTTCTGCTGTGTTTGCAAAAATGGAATTGATTGTAATGTCTTGGATTCAATTAGCCGTACTGACATGATGCTTCTTAGTAAACACACCAAAGAGATTGTGGCATCTTCAATTTTTTATCACTTGAAGAATACTGAAAATCCAGAGTACCAAAATGGTATCCTAACTATATCGGCCACGAGGTAAAGGTCTTGGAAATAAATGTTTAAGCAATTTAATTTATTCTGAGAAGAAATATTTTTCTGGTTACTAATATTAGACACATGCAGTTTGTGCCATGTATTGAGCCTTTTTCAGGAGGCTGAAAGTGGTGAACAGGATGAGAACAACATTGAAAAAGAGTCAAAAAAGGTTTGTCGATTGTTCTTCAAACAAAGCATATTGATTCATCTAATGAATAATCCAAATAGAAAAAGCATGATAGTTATTTTTTTCGACAATAGCAATGAATGATACCTGAATGCTTATTTAACTAGTTGAAAAAAAATATTATTCACTTTTTTGTTTGGTTTGTTTTTTTCCTGTTAGGATGATGCTGGAAAAGATAAACCTATTTCAAACGGGACAAAGAAAGATAGTGATATTAAAGCTATTTCAAACGGGACACAGAAAAACAATGATATTAAAGCTGTTTCAAACGGGACAAAGAATGACGGTGATACTAAAGCTATTTCAAACGCGACAAAGAAAGCTGTTTCCAACGGAACAAAGAATGACGGTGATACTAAAGCTATTTCAAACGCGACAAAGAAATCAGTTTCAAACGGGACAAATAATGACAGTGATACTAAATCTATTTCAAACACGACAAAGAAAGACAGTGATATTAAAGCTATTTCAAAAGAAACAAAGAAAGACAGTGATATTAAAGATACTACAAAACCTGTATGGCCATTTTTTTATTCAATAGCCAAATATGCATACTTTGTTTCAATGTTGCAAAAAATATGCAGTTCATGATATATAAGCTCGATTTTTATGTTTAACTAATCTCCATTTGTTTTGCTAATTTATGCATGTTTGCAGAATGTTGGTCCTGACAATAACTATGAGAAGTTAATAAGACAAGAGCTTATCCCTGCAAATAAGATAAATGTGAGTTTTTCAGATATTGGTGCATTGGATGATGTAAAAGAATCACTTCAAGAAGCGGTTATGCTTCCCCTTAGAAGACCAGATCTATTCAAAGGCGGTGGGTTATTGAAGCCATGTAAAGGTGTATTGCTCTTTGGACCTCCCGGCACAGGAAAAACAATGCTTGCAAAGGCAATTGCAAATGAAGCTGGAGCAAGTTTCATCAATGTCTCTTCGTCTACCATCACTGGTAAGTGGTTCGGGCAAAGTGAAAAGAATGTTCGGGCTCTGTTTTCGTTAGCAGCAAAGGTTGCCCCGACTATTATTTTCATTGATGAAGTTGATAGCTTGCTTGGGAAGCGGACTACGAATGAGACAAGCGTTTTGAGAAGGATTAAAAATGAATTCATGACCCATTGGGATGGACTTTTGTCAAAACCTGATGAAAAAATTATTGTTCTTGCTGCGACCAACATGCCATTTGCCCTTGATGAAGCAGTTGTAAGAAGGTTTCAACGCAGGTAGAATCACACATTTGTTATGAATCGTAATAAAATGTTGCACTGTTGCACATACTCAATTGTAATATTATAATATCTTTTTTTGCTCGCAATATCACTAGATTGAGTTTACCTTTAGATAAACAAACCTTGTGCAGTTAATGAACCCAGCAATTATTTGCAGGATCATGGTTGGTCTTCCGTCTGCTGAAAACCGAGAAACAATCTTGAAAACTCTTCTAGCTAAGGAAAAACATGAAGATATAGACTTCAAAGAGCTTTCAACTATGACAAAAGGATATAGTGGGAGTGATCTTAAGGTTCATTTTGTTGGCCATTCTCTATACTTTTGGTTTCTGGTGATGATGATTTATTGACATTAATTTCTGTAAACAGAACTTGTGCATGACTGCAGCATATCACCCCCTTAAGGAGCTAATGCAACAGGAGAAGGCCAAGGAAATGGTATAGTTACTAAATCGCTTCTAATAGTTAAAATGATTTTTATACAATGTGTACTGCTGTTCATGCGCTGTAAAGCTAAGTAATGACCAATTATTTTAGAAAAAGAAGAAAAAAGAGGCAGAAGTTGCCTCCGATGCTACGGAAGAAGATCCAGTGATTGTCCTCAGGCCTTTAAACATGGAAGACATGAGAGATGCAAAGAATAAGGTACGTTGGACTTTAAATTGTTCACTTCTGTTAAGAGTTTCACATCGGACAATATTGGTTTATTAACAACTTCAATCAGTCGTCTCTATTTGATCAAAGTATATATTTTGTTGATGATTTTGAGCGTAATTATATAACAATGACATCAATACGGAAGAATGAATGTCTTGTCTTCTTCCAGCTGAGTACTTATTTTTATGCATAGAAACTGATATATGAATATGTGTAAATATACAGGTGACTCCAAGCTTTGCTGAAGAAGGATCAAATATGAAAATGCTAGAGCAGTGGAATGATTTGTATGGAGCAGGGGGTACAAGGAAGAGAAAGGAGCAGCTTAGTTATTTCTTATAGATTTAGAAAGCCATGTTTGAATATGGATACATCAATATTCATCTCCAAGATGTATATATAGTCTCTTTTTTCAAATAAATTAATCATTAAGCATAGATATTGAACTCAAAGACAGTTAGAGTAAATTATGGCAAAACTTTCAGAGGTATGTTGGATTATTTGTGAAACACTGCTTATAGAGTTTGGTTCAATTTCAGAAGTGAGTGGTCTTTTAAAGTGAAGACAAGGTCAAAACTATGGATAATGGGATATACTATCTGGCCTTTCTTGTTCTGTCTATGTGATCAAATTTGAATTTTGATATACTCATTTTTGAGGTAATTTTTGTTACGATTGATTTGTATTCGGTTATTGAGTCGTTTGGTCTGAGTAAAATAGGAGAAGCATTTAAACAAAAAAAATTATTCAAATGATTTAATTTTGAGACAATTATTTTATACATTTTATAGTTAAAATTTATTTAGCCTTTTCATTTTATACTTTATTGTAAAATGTTCTTAGGAAGGATATAACATCATAGTGGTGTTGTTGAGTTGCTATAAAAATTAAAAATTATTCTTAGGAATGAGAAAAATTGTATGTTCTCGAGGGATTATAGTTTAAGTCAATCTATGTCTAGAATGGAACAATGTGTTTCATTAAAATACTTAGAATTAGATACTGTTGAATCTGCATTCATGGCCCCCTCTTCAGGCTTGGAAGAAAGACTCTTTCAACTATGTACAAAGAGACGGGACAAGACGCGAGTATTGGTGAGAACTATGATATCAACTCTTGCTTCAAAGGAAACATTAAGGAGGCATGTATTGATGGAAAATGAAAGCATATGTGGGTTAGACGATACATTAATTCCAGCCTTTTTCGTTACTTGGCTGTCGGTCCTAGAGGGTAGAGGCGGTCAGATCTAGACTTTTGAGCTGGAGAAGTTAGTACCTATCATTTGGTAATCGAGTGGTGCTTATCAAATTAGTCTTTCGCACGCTCCAGATTTGCTTCCTCTCGTTTTTCAAGGCATCCACATGTATTATTTAAGCTTGAATCTATTTTTAAACAGTTTTTATGCGGTGAGAGCGAGAATGAAAGAAAAATTAATTGGATTAAATGGGACAAGGCTTACGTTCCGATTGAGGAAGGGGATTTGGGAATTAGAAATCCCAAGGTTTTTAACAAGGCCCTTTTAAAATATGGATTTGGAAAATCAAATCGGAAAGATACGGGTTATGAGTAAAAACTTTGAAGAATAGATATGAGTAGTTAAAAGTTAGTAGGGGAATCTATAGCTGTAAAGATACAAATTGGTGGAAAAAGATGTGTGATATATATATATATATATATATATATATAAGAAATTGGGAAAATTCAGTGTTCTACTTGGTTAAAAAGGCATCAAAGACTTGATATCGAGTGAGACTAATCAATCCAATTTTTTTGGGCTTAGGCTTGTGACACAGCGATCGAGTGAGACTAATCAATCCAATTTTTTTGGGCTTAAGCTTGTGACAAAGCGATTCCTCCTTAAGTTTCTTGTTTAGTTTGAAGGTTATTCCAAAATAGAATTGATACGAAAGATAATCTAGTTAGAAGAAACATCATTGGTCAAAATTATATTAGATGTGTCGAGGAATGTGGGGCTGATGAATTAGCCTCTCATTTATTCTTTAAGTGTCCTTCTTTTTCAAGTATTTGGCAATTCGTTAGCAAATGGCTCCAAATTCATACTGTTTTTCATAAAGACGAAGTGGAACACTTTAAGCAATTTAAATGGATGTTTGATGACGACAAGGAAACTTCTTCGAAAGCTTACCTGATTTGGTTTGCGTGTGTTTGGAGCATATGAAAAGCTAGGAACAACAAATTATTCAATAACAAGGAGGTCAAAACTGATAAATCTGATTGAAGATATTATCAATTGGAGATAGTTGCCCACGAAATATTCAGACGTGAAATTCAACTATGTATAATGGAGAATAAACCCAAGGTCTTGGCATTGGTCTTACTGTGAGGTAACAGTTGCTAAGTTTTCTATACCGGCCTGCTACGTTCAGTTCGAATATATATTGATCTGCTGCATCAGGAGCTTGTTCTATATTTCTCTGTATTTTAGGTCCAGGAGTTTGCTTTCGGTTTTCAGTAGTAGCGATGCTTTTTGCCTGGTTTTTTCAACCAGTTTCGTTTTTCATCTTCTGTATGTACTTCTTTTGCACTTCTGGTGCACTTTTATTTTCAATAAATTTGGCAGTTTTCAAAAAAAAAATTCCAGCCTTTTGTGATGAGCTAGATGGAAGAAAAGTGGTGAAAGCTCAAAGATGAATGGGAGACGTTTGAGCGTGAAATGTCTAACTCCAAGTAGGAGACGAAGATGACGTGGCACTACAAGCTGTTATGGAAAAAAAAACGGATAATTCACCTTGCCTCGTGCGGCGGAAGAATTAAATGCACCTTAACCTAGCAGGAAGGAAGATGAAGAGTCGTCCCGCGTGATCCCTATGTAAGGTTTGGACAATAATTGTGGGGTTATTAAATAGTGTCCGTCGGAAATTAATGGACAATTATTTTTTATTGGTGCCCCATAGAAAAAAGTGGAAATTGTCTTCAATTCTGTCGGAAGGAAATTTTAGTTAGTTTTGGCATTAGTATCCATTAGTGGATGTTAGTGTTAAAACTGTTTGAATGACATTTTGGTCAGTTTTTGTACTAACATCCATTAGTGGAAGTGCAGTTAATTTTGTCTTAGGCTACTGAAAGTTTGAATTTCAAAATTCAAAATATACAACACTTTATGAAGTGGTGCATAATATAACTATAGGCGAACCATTGCAATCTTATGCTAAAAATGTATTGTTTCATCAAGAGTTGCAAACTTGTGAAACAACACATGCATAACCTATAAATACATGATTCTGAATTCCGAAATAAAATACTCAAAAATATAAATCCTCTTCGATATTTCAGACACTCTTCCTTACATTCGAGTTCTTCCCCAATCTTGTGCAGATTCGATTCAAAGGCTGAATTATCATGGGTATTCTTGCGTTCCAACTCTAAGACAATAAAGAGAGTGTTTGAAATACTTATAAGGAAGTGATGTTGTTCATGATTCTAGCCTCAATCCATTATGGTTTGAATTAATTTTCTAACAATTAAGTATTTCAAGTAATGACAATCAGAGCATCTTTTTCAAGCATTAAAATATGAATTATTGTGTCGTGGATACATCAAGAATAAAAAATGAATCTACATCCATGTATGTTTTTATTTCTCATAGAATTTTGAGTACAGTAAAAATCATAATATCGAAATTTTAAATGGAATAAAACTATCGGTTGATAACATAGTGATGTTATCGATATTATAACTTTCTATTAGTTAATTGACATGAAATGATTGGAATTTATATATTAATATCATGCCTAAAATTGCTTTGCAAAACTGATATCCTTAACATATAAATTATATATTGCTTTTCTGGGAGAAATTATCGTAATATTATACTAATTACATTAGTTTGGCAATTTTAATTTATATGTTAAATTTTAAAATTGTATTAAGATATTCATATAGTCCTTCATTGCAATATTGTTTCTCTATGGGCATAGATATGTTCTGATGCATATCAAGGATTGTCCATGACAGAACATATAAGTAACATAAAAGTGCATAGATTTGTGTTATAGTGACAAATTTATATATAATATAATTAATTGTTTTAGAATTATTAGATTTATAAATTTGTTAATTACCAAAAGGATTAAATTTATTAAAGTTCATGATTTCAAATTACGCAATTGAATTTTGATTTGGATCATGAATTTGGAGTCTAATGTAACTATTGAATTCTGAGATGCTTAATTTTTAGAATCTTATCGCAGAGGATAAGGAATTCGATATTCTCATAAATGAAGAACCTCGTGAGGAAGGTTCTCCATAGATTGTTGAAACATAAATCGAAAGTTTGTCAATGATTGTTGAAAAACAACTAGAACTTAGAATAATCAGAAAGTTTGAAAGGCTAAGTGTCATACCCCAATTTTTGGCCTAAGATACCACCTTACATTTGCATCATTGCATAACTAACAGTTCAGATAGCATTAATCGGGTATGGATTTCACAGGTCAAAATTAGGGTTTTATCAGATTTTCATCTGATTCAAGAGGCAATCAATTAGGGTTTGAGTTTTTCTCACCTCATTTGATCTATCTTGATCAAATTATTAGCCTCTGATCATCAGATACCCATTTCTCTCATAGATCAATCAAGGATCGACCAATTAGGGTTTTGATCGGGCATGGGTATTCTCTGACTTTTTGAGCAAGAAATGACTTTTTTGGATAGAGATTGGTCATTATATCTTAGATACAACATGTTGACCTAATTTCTGGATTCAAAACATCACAGAAGTTCACAGACTTTATCAGTCAATTTCTGAAACATCTGATGAATTTTCATCTGCACAGAAAAGTCAAACTTTGACTTTTGGTCAAATTTTTCAAAACAAAACTTTTTCCATCATCAAAATACTTCAAATGATCCATCATGATCATAAAAAATCAAAGAATTTGGAAAAGTCAACAAAAAGTCAAAAGTTTTCATACTTAGAAAAATTTCTAAGTATTGAAATTTCTTATTTTTTCCAAACTTCATGCCATTTTTTCACCTAGTTCCATTTTGAATTGGAAAAAACTCAAAACATGAAAGTTGTAGCTTGTGAAACAAGCTTTCCAAAATGTCCAAGAACTCTCAAATCCATGGAGTCTAGCCATACTTTTGAAATTGAAACATAAGGCTCCATGAAACTTGATTTTCAAAATTCAAAACTTCAAGTTATAGGTCATTTTGTGTTTTCTTCATTTAGAAGCAATCTAACCTTGCCAAATGGATGATTGAACTGATAAATATCAGTTAGAGGTAATAATTGAGAGGATTGGATCAAATTGTAAAAATGAGCACATGGTGAAAAAAGGAAGTTTCCTTTTTTGGCTAATACCATTCTTGCCCTCTAAGTTATCCTTGATTTTCCAAAAGCTTGTACCTCTTTGCCTAACATTTCAGAACTTGTTGCCTATAAATAGATCACAAATTCAAGATCAAACCACACCAAAGCATCACAAATTCATGCTTTCTCTCCACTTTCTCAAAATTTACAAAACATAGTGCAAATTGGAGAATTCTTGCATTTTGGAAAAACAGTTGAAAACATGTTAAAATTTGGTGTCAAACATGCTTCACTATTGATATAAAACTTGTTTAGAACTTAAGATCATAGCAAGAACAAGCAAAAATCAGTTTTCATCTTTCATGCTCATAAACTTGCAAAACTGCCTAAGCAATTGAATCCATAGCTTGGCTTGATCAACCTGTGTTCTAATCATTCCAACATCATCACTATACCTCATGTATATGATCCAGGCCATCAACAGCTAACTGTAACACGATTTACATCAAAATCGAGCTTCCATTTTTGAACTGGTGGACTTGGCTGGATTGATTGGGAAGGATTCAAGAAGTGCAGACTATCCACATAGCTTCCATACATGCCGATGAAGCTCAAATGATCAAGAAATCCGTTCTGGAAACGCTCTAAGACCTTCTTCGATTCTCACTTTACCAGGTATGAACACGAACTGTGATATCCATTCTCTTTGATTCTTTTGGAAAAAACTCTTGGCCGATCTCTTTCTGCACTCATAACGATCAATAGCCCTCAATAAAATCAAAGAATCATCAACTACACGACATTTAATTTGAAATTCTCAGTTTAGGGTTCATAGTTTTCTTCACAACTCAAATCATTCTGGGCTTAATATAAATGCAATTAACAAGTACCATCATGTTCGTGATGAAAAAACGATCAAGTTTGATTTTTATTTCATTGATTTTCATTGAGAAACAAAGATTTGAGCTTGAATCATGATTTCTGAAAATCAAAACCACGAAGAATAGCTGCGCGCGTGTTCTTCATTTTCAAATTTTTAAATATTCCAATGCTTTGTCTACACGTGTTCTGAGTCCACTAACACCAGCGCGCGTTTGGCTCAGTGGTAGCCTCTTTGCCTTTAGTCTTCTGTGCCACGTGTGTCACCCTTTGGTCATGGGTTCAACTCCCATCAGGACCATTTCTTTTTATAACTTTCCATTTTTTCATGTTTTTTTTACAAAACTTTCACAATTTTTTTGACCAATCAAAACTTCTCATTTTGAGATGATTTTTTAAACACTTGTCAATAAATATATCTATTTTATGATAGTGCAAAAATTTTCAGAAAAAAACTTTCATCTGATTAAATTTTAATCGAGCCGAAAACGACGTCCTGAACACTTTTTCAAACCTCCTTTTAAGGTGAAATTTTCAAGTTTTCGACTTCCGATTCTTTTCAAAACTTTTCATAAATGAATCATTTTTCAAAACATTTCAAAACATTTTCAAATCATATTTCAAAACATTTCATCAAAACTTACATCTTTTACCACGATCGATCCGATTTAAAACGATAAAATCAAATTCGTTCTTTCTCGAATTTCTCAATCAAACCAATGGGCCACCCTTATGGTGTAAGTCCCAACCCTTTTATGTACATATTTAGTTTTACTTGTACATACTCAAATCATCATTGTCAATATTCAAACATAAACAAATTTCGTTCGTTTGTTTTCATTCGTTTGTTTATACACCGACACCATTGGTATTGAAAGGAACATTATTCCCTGTGAAACTGCTTTCAAACCAATGGGCCTCCCTCACGGTGTAAGTCCCATAACATTCTTTTATGTACATAATATTTCTTTGTACATATCAAACTCTCTTCAAATACATACAATTTTTTCATCTGTACATAACACAGATACCTTTTATACTCAAGTACAGACAAACTCCGATCGTTTGTTTTTTCACTTCACTTGTGTATACACAAACAAAACATTCTTTTATGTACATATTTTTTTGTACATATCAAATTCTTTTTGTATTCATACAAATTTTTATCTGTACATAATACAGATACTTTTTTCACAGATAAAATTCGATAGTTTGTTTCTGTTTCGTCTGTATATACACTGAATACCATTGGTATTGAAAGGAGCATTATTCCATGTGAAACTGCTTTCAAATCAATGGGCCTCCCTTATGGTGTAAGTCCCAACCCTCCTATGTACATCCATCTTTCTCTGTACATAAATACTCGTTCGTGTACATATTCACTTCCTTGTACACAGTTCAAACTTGTAAATAATCAAGTTACGCTCGTTTTAAACGTTCGTTTCACAGACACTTGTTTATATTTTATAAACTCCTGTAAATAAACATCATGCATTGTTTATATTTCCTTCATAAACTCCTGTGAATAAATATCACACACACACACACTTGTTTATACAACTGTCTAATTATAACATAACAATTAGACTAATCAATAGGTTCCCCACAGTATAGCCTCCGCTTGGGCTTCATACAAGACAATTCATCACCAGCATAAGTTAGCCTCCGCTTGGGCTTCATACAAGACAACTCATCCCCAGTTGAGTTTAGCCTTCTCTTGGGCTTCTTACAAGATAACTCTCCCCACAGAGTTAGCCTCCATTTAGGCTTCATATAAGACAAACACTCCCCTGTTGAGTCAGCCTCCTCTTGGGCTTCGTTCAAAAGAACTCCTCATTGTGTTTAGACTTCTCTTGGGCATCATACAATGAAAGAGACAGGAAATCTCTTAACAGCCTCCTATTGGGCTTCCAATACAAAGAATCATCCATGCTAAGATAGAACCCTGAAAGGATGGTTTCCCGGTGAAATCACTTTCAAAATCCCCAGAGAGTAAAATTTCCCGGTGAAATTGCTCTTAATTCCAAAAGGATGGTTTCTCGGTGAAATCCCTTTTAACACAAAGCCAGCCATACCATATAGCTTCCTCTTGAGCTTCATACAAGGACCCTCGATGACCCTCGGAATGCCTCCTCTTGGGCTAACAATACAAGGACCCACGGGCTTCTTAAAAGCATCCCTTTAATCCAATCAATTTCTCCTTGAGATTTAGACATCTATCATCTTTATGGAAGAAGTATCTCATCTATCACATCACATACAAAAACTTTTCAAACTCTTTTCAAACTGTTTTCAAACAAAAAACATCTCTTAATTGTAAGTGGTAACGTTTGTACACTCAAGCAAAACACCCAATACTTACAGTTAAAAGATTCAATCATCTTTTTTTTCAAACATCTTTCTTAAACATGTAAGTGGTAACGCTTGTACACTCAAGCAAAACACCTAATACTTACGATGAAAGATTTTTATCAAACAGTTAAAATTTTTTTCAAAAAAATGTATGTGATGAAATAGATTAGATACATTTTTCATTAAGATGGCATTTGTCTGTCTCTTACTAACATCCCGTTGCTTTCCACTAGCATAAGTGGGAACTACGATTGCTCTGACTTTCTCAACATCCTTTTGAGAATACGTAGGCACAAGGTCTCATCCTTGCCGAGAAAATTTCTTTCTCCCTCAGACCAAACAAACCATAGAACCCTGTAGATCCGAGCTACAAATGCTCTGATTCCCACTAAGGGATATGTATGCAGAAGATCCACAGATCTTTGCGAGCACAATAATAACAAACACTAGAATCCCACATAATCTGTCTTGATTAAAATCCCAAAAGGAGAAACTTTCCCAATCATAGAAATAACAATTAAAACACACAAACATATCAAACATATTCATATATAAAAGTTATAGATAACTATATATATTTAGGGTGCTCTATCTATTCCCTTTATATAACAATCCCCCTTACTCAGAATCTCCCCAATGCGTTGCGTCTAGTTTGCGCTAGTCGTTACGCATACCAATATCAATTGAGGGTATTTCAGCTTTCCCCTTTTTCATAATCATTAAATCATCTTTCTTGTGTTGAAAATAATAAATCTTGATGCTCGCGGCATCTTTATAAACAAATCAAAAGATTAAATCGTTTCGAGCCAGAGAATCCGAACTCACGTTCGCATCCTCTAGCGCGTCACCTTTTAACGCGAACACTAAGGATCTAGGACCGAACAAAATTGATAATCAATTTATTTTATTTTATCTAGTAAAGGGAAATAGTGAGAATTTTGTGCATAAGATTCCTATTATTCTTCAAGTGGAAGATGATCCTAAGATTTATAATAAAGAAGGAACTTCAAGAGACTTCTCTTGGAATGAAGTTATCCAAGACGAAATAAAATCAATAATGTCAAATCACACTTGAGAACTTGTCAATCTACCTAGAGAATAAAATATCCATCGTATTAAAATGGATGTTTGGAAGGAAGTACCATAGTGATGGTACATTAAACACCTACAAGGGTAGATTAGTAACCAAGGGTTTTAAGGCAAAAGGAATGTATTGATTATTTCGACGTATATATGTACTAGTAGTAAGCAAAATAAAAATTTAGAGTATTATTTGATTTAGCTTATTTGCACGACCTTATAGTTCATCAAATGGATATCGAAACAATGTTAAAAAAACAAATATCTCGATGAGGAGATTTACTTGGAGAAACCAGAAGGTTATGTGCTTCTTGGTAATGAACAAAAGGCGTGCAAGCTTGTCAAATTCTTCTATGAGTTAAAACAAGCGATAAAACAATGACATCAAAAGTTTGATTTCATCATTGTAAGATTCACCAATAAAAGGGAGACACACAACTTAGGAGGATATTTTTCAATCATTATCAAAACAATAATTCAAAGATTTTGTCATCATGAAAATGGGGAGATTGTGAAGATTACATCGTATATCTGGTTCAGTTTTGATGAAGAAAAATATTATCAAAGATGAAAAGAATCAAAAGTGTCACACATATGAATGATGAAGTTGATGAAGAAGGTTTGACATAGAAATCCAAGTGAAGGTTTGAGATAAGTGAATATAACTAAGGTACTCATTACAATTTATACTATACTAACTTAAATTGCTCATCATTTTATCTCTCACTTCATCTAAAAATCTTCTTGCGTCATCATGCATGATCATCTAAAAATCTTCTTCATCTAATTCTTGTAACTAAGTGTTTGTACACAATGTTGTGTGAGAATATTGTGATATCTCTTTGTCCTTATGTGCATTATATGTTGATCATTATCAATGAGATGAATGGAACTTTAAAAACAAAGAGGTTTCTAGATTTGACATTCAAGATGAAAAGATCTTGAAATAGTAGGGGTTAAAAACATAGTCAAACACACTATATTGAGAAAACTTCCATATTCAAGATTTCTATTATTTGACACTTTTTCGGTCAAAATAATGCAAAATAGTGGGGGTTATACTTAGTCAAGCACACGTTATTGAGAAAGTTCTTGATAAGTTCAAACTGTCACGTTTCAAGAAATTGAATATTCAATTTGATCTTAGTGTCAAAATAATGATGGAAGAGTTGTGGCTATATTAGAATACGCAAGTGTAATTCGTTCTTTAATGTAATGTACTAGAATTGACATAACATTTGTAGTTAGTAAATGAGTAGATTTACTAGCAATTCAAATAGTGAGCATTGGAAGAACATCATGAGAATTTTGGTTATCTTTTGAAAACAAAATATTTGGCCTTCATTATGGTAGGTTTCATGTCCTACTAAAAGGATATACCGATAAAAGGATATCAAGTGTCGTAGATAATAAATCTACAAAATAGGGTGGATATTTACACTAGCTGAGGTACAATTTCTTGGAAGAGAAAGAAACAAACATGCATTACTTTTTCAACCATGAAATCAGAGTTTGTGGCTCTCATTTCCATTGGTCAAGAAGCTAAATGGTTGAGGGATCTTCTATTCGAAGTTCCTTTGGCAAAACACAATGTTTCAAAAGTGTTAATACGTTGCGATAGTCAAACCAATTTAGTTAGTGCATTCAGCAAAGTGTATAATGGAAAGTTTAGGCACCGATGCCTTAGACATTATTTCGTGAGAAAATTGATTAAAGATGTAATCATTTAAGTCACATATATATGATCGATCTATAATTTGGCTGATCCATTTACTAAGCCACTGGCCAGAGACTTAGTAGAAACAACCTCGAGAGGTATGAGGTTGAAAATCCTTGAGTAAGAGTTCTGACAGCGGCGGTAACCCAATCTTACGTTAACAGAACATTAACCTCAAGATTCAATGGGTAACAACAAGTCTTTGATTTGGATAATTGTCAAAAAATTTATGTTAATGTTGACCTTAAAACGAGGGTTGAGTTCTTATTTTAAACTCTTAATGAAGTTCAATACCGATGGTACGTGTCTCATGGAAAAATACACAATATGAACTTCACCTATGTGAATTTTGAGATGGTGTCGTCTCAAAGTGGGAGTTGGAGTTTCTCTCATGAAACATGATAACATATGGCCATAAATAAGTGCTAAGCGAGATATGTAGAGGAAGAACCTTTAAAGAGTGTGTGTCAGGTAACGCCGGTATAATCATATGGATTAATGGTTGAAAAGCATTGCTACCTAATATTCCGATTAAACTTTGTGTTATCCTCACTAAGGTTAAGTTTAAAATCGAAAGATACCTAACTGTATTAACACTCTTTATACCTCATTTTCTGGAATTAGATTTGTCATTATTAGAACTAGTGGGAGATTGTTGGAAATTAATAGACAATTAATTCTCATTGGTGTGTTCAAATATGACAAAGTTAAAGAGGATAAAAGTGCCCCATAGACAAAAGTGGAAATTGCCTTCAAATATGGCTGAAGGAAATTTTGGTAAGTTTTTGCACTAACATCCACCAGTGGATGCTAGTGTTAAAACTGTCTGAACGAAATTTTGGTCAGTTTTTGCACTAACATCCACCAGTGGAAGTGCAGTTAAATTTGTCTCAAGCTACTGAAAGTTTAAATTTTAGAATTCAAAGTATACAACACTTCACAAAGTGGTGCATAATGTAACTATATGCGAACCATTGAAATCTTATGCTGAAAAGGTATTGTTTCATCAAGAGTTGCAAACTTGTGAAACAACACATGCATAACCTATAAATACATGATTCTGAATTCCGAAATAAAATACTCAAAAATATAAATCCTCTTCGATATTTCAGACACTCTTCCTTACATTCGAGTTCTTCCCCAATCTTGTGCAGATTCGATTCAAAGGCTGAATTATCATGGGTATTCTTGCGTTCCAACTCTAAGACAATAAAGAGAGTGTTTGAAATACTTATAAGGAAGTGATGTTGTTCATGATTCTAGCCTCAATCCATTATGGTTTGAATTAATTTTCTAACAATTAAGTATTTCAAGTAATGACAATCAGAGCATCTTTTTCAAGCATTAAAATATGAATTATTGTGTCGTGGATACATCAAGAATAAAAAATGAATCTACATCCATGTATGTTTTTATTTCTCATAGAATTTTGAGTACAGTAAAAATCATAATATCGAAATTTTAAATGGAATAAAACTATCGGTTGATAACATAGTGATGTTATCGATATTATAACTTTCTATTAGTTAATTGACATGAAATGATTGGAATTTATATATTAATATCATGCCTAAAATTGCTTTGCAAAACTGATATCCTTAACATATAAATTATATATTGCTTTTCTGGGAGAAATTATCGTAATATTATACTAATTACATTAGTTTGGCAATTTTAATTTATATGTTAAATTTTAAAATTGTATTAAGATATTCATATAGTCCTTCATTGCAATATTGTTTCTCTATGGGCATAGATATGTTCTGATGCATATCAAGGATTGTCCATGACAGAACATATAAGTAACATAAAAGTGCATAGATTTGTGTTATAGTGACAAATTTATATATAATATAATTAATTGTTTTAGAATTATTAGATTTATAAATTTGTTAATTACCAAAAGGATTAAATTTATTAAAGTTCATGATTTCAAATTACGCAATTGAATTTTGATTTGGATCATGAATTTGGAGTCTAATGTAACTATTGAATTCTGAGATGCTTAATTTTTAGAATCTTATCGCAGAGGATAAGGAATTCGATATTCTCATAAATGAAGAACCTCGTGAGGAAGGTTCTCCACAGATTGTTGAAACATAAATCGAAAGTTTGTCAATGATTGTTGAAAAACAACTAGAACTTAGAATAATCAGAAAGTTTGAAAGGCTAAGTGTCATACCCCAATTTTTGGCCTAAGATACCACCTTACATTTGCATCATTGCATAACTAACAGTTCAGATAGCATTAATCGGGTATGGATTTCACAGGTCAAAATTAGGGTTTTATCAGATTTTCATCTGATTCAAGAGGCAATCAATTAGGGTTTGAGTTTTTCTCACCTCATTTGATCTATCTTGATCAAATTATTAGCCTCTGATCATCAGATACCCATTTCTCTCATAGATCAATCAAGGATCGACCAATTAGGGTTTTGATCGGGCATGGGTATTCTCTGACTTTTTGAGCAAGAAATGACTTTTTTGGATAGAGATTGGTCATTATATCTTAGATACAACATGTTGACCTAATTTCTGGATTCAAAACATCACAGAAGTTCACAGACTTTATCAGTCAATTTCTGAAACATCTGATGAATTTTCATCTGCACAGAAAAGTCAAACTTTGACTTTTGGTCAAATTTTTCAAAACAAAACTTTTTCCATCATCAAAATACTTCAAATGATCCATCATGATCATAAAAAATCAAAGAATTTGGAAAAGTCAACAAAAAGTCAAAAGTTTTCATACTTAGAAAAATTTCTAAGTATTGAAATTTCTTATTTTTTCCAAACTTCATGCCATTTTTTCACCTAGTTCCATTTTGAATTGGAAAAAACTCAAAACATGAAAGTTGTAGCTTGTGAAACAAGCTTTCCAAAATGTCCAAGAACTCTCAAATCCATGGAGTCTAGCCATACTTTTGAAATTGAAACATAAGGCTCCATGAAACTTGATTTTCAAAATTCAAAACTTCAAGTTATAGGTCATTTTGTGTTTTCTTCATTTAGAAGCAATCTAACCTTGCCAAATGGATGATTGAACTGATAAATATCAGTTAGAGGTAATAATTGAGAGGATTGGATCAAATTGTAAAAATGAGCACATGGTGAAAAAAGGAAGTTTCCTTTTTTGGCTAATACCATTCTTGCCCTCTAAGTTATCCTTGATTTTCCAAAAGCTTGTACCTCTTTGCCTAACATTTCAGAACTTGTTGCCTATAAATAGATCACAAATTCAAGATCAAACCACACCAAAGCATCACAAATTCATGCTTTCTCTCCACTTTCTCAAAATTTACAAAACATAGTGCAAATTGGAGAATTCTTGCATTTTTGAAAAACAGTTGAAAACATGTTAAAATTTGGTGTCAAACATGCTTCACTATTGATATAAAACTTGTTTAGAACTTAAGATCATAGCAAGAACAAGCAAAAATCAGTTTTCATCTTTCATGCTCATAAACTTGCAAAAATGCCTAAGCAATTGAATCCATAGCTTGGCTTGATCAATCTGTGTTCTAATCATTCCAACATCATCACTATACCTCATGTATATGATCCAGGCCATCAACAGCTAACTGTAACACGATTTACATCAAAATCGAGCTTCCATTTTTGAACTGTGCAGGTGGACTTGGCTGGATTGATTGGGAAGGATTCAAGAAGTGCAGACTATCCACATAGCTTCCATACATGCCGATGAAGCTCAAATGATCAAGAAATCCGTTCTGGAAACGCTCTAAGACCTTCTTCGATTCTCACTTTACCAGGTATGAACACGAACTGTGATATCCATTCTCTTTGATTCTTTTTGAAAAAACTCTTGGCCGATCTCTTTCTGCACTCATAACGATCAATAGCCCTCAATAAAATCAAAGAATCATCAACTACACGACATTTAATTTGAAATTCTCAGTTTAGGGTTCATAGTTTTCTTCACAACTCAAATCATTCTGGGCTTAATATAAATGCAATTAACAAGTACCATCATGTTCGTGATGAAAAAACGATCAAGTTTGATTTTTATTTCATTGATTTTCATTGAGAAACAAAGATTTGAGCTTGAATCATGATTTCTGAAAATCAAAACCACGAAGAACAGCTGCGCGCGTGTTCTTCATTTTCAAATTTTTAAATATTCCAATGCTTTGTCTACACGTGTTCTGAGTCCACTAACACCAGCGCGCGTTTGGCTCAGTGGTAGCCTCTTTGCCTTTAGTCTTCTGTGCCACGTGTGTCACCCTTTGGTCATGGGTTCAACTCCCATCAGGACCATTTCTTTTTATAACTTTCCATTTTTTCATGTTTTTTTTACAAAACTTTCACAATTTTTTTGACCAATCAAAACTTCTCATTTTGAGATGATTTTTTAAACACTTGTCAATAAATATATCTATTTTATGATAGTGCAAAAATTTTCAGAAAAAAACTTTCATCTGATTAAATTTTAATCGAGCCGAAAACGACGTCCTGAACACTTTTTCAAACCTCCTTTTAAGGTGAAATTTTCAAGTTTTCGACTTCCGATTCTTTTCAAAACTTTTCATAAATGAATCATTTTTCAAAACATTTCAAAACATTTTCAAATCATATTTCAAAACATTTCATCAAAACTTACATCTTTTACCACGATCGATCCGATTTAAACGATAAAATCAAATTCGTTCTTTCTCGAATTTCTCAATCAAACCAATGGGCCACCCTTATGGTGTAAGTCCCAACCCTTTTATGTACATATTTAGTTTTACTTGTACATACTCAAATCATCATTGTCAATATTCAAACATAAACAAATTTCGTTCGTTTGTTTTCATTCGTTTGTTTATACACCGACACCATTGGTATTGAAAGGAACATTATTCCCTGTGAAACTGCTTTCAAACCAATGGGCCTCCCTCACGGTGTAAGTCCCATAACATTCTTTTATGTACATAATATTTCTTTGTACATATCAAACTCTCTTCAAATACATACAATTTTTTCATCTGTACATAACACAGATACCTTTTATACTCAAGTACAGACAAACTCCGATCGTTTGTTTTTTCACTTCACTTGTGTATACACAAACAAAACATTCTTTTATGTACATATTTTTTTGTACATATCAAATTCTTTTTGTATTCATACAAATTTTTATCTGTACATAATACAGATACTTTTTTCACAGATAAAATTCGATAGTTTGTTTCTGTTTCGTCTGTATATACACTGAATACCATTGGTATTGAAAGGAGCATTATTCCATGTGAAACTGCTTTCAAATCAATGGGCCTCCCTTATGGTGTAAGTCCCAACCCTCCTATGTACATCCATCTTTCTCTGTACATAAATACTCGTTCGTGTACATATTCACTTCCTTGTACACAGTTCAAACTTGTAAATAATCAAGTTACGCTCGTTTTAAACGTTCGTTTCACAGACACTTGTTTATATTTTATAAACTCCTGTAAATAAACATCATGCATTGTTTATATTTCCTTCATAAACTCCTGTGAATAAATATCACACACACACACACTTGTTTATACAACTGTCTAATTATAACATAACAATTAGACTAATCAATAGGTTCCCCACAGTATAGCCTCCGCTTGGGCTTCATACAAGACAATTCATCACCAGCATAAGTTAGCCTCCGCTTGGGCTTCATACAAGACAACTCATCCCCAGTTGAGTTTAGCCTTCTCTTGGGCTTCTTACAAGATAACTCTCCCCACAGAGTTAGCCTCCATTTAGGCTTCATATAAGACAAACACTCCCCTGTTGAGTCAGCCTCCTCTTGGGCTTCGTTCAAAAGAACTCCTCATTGTGTTTAGACTTCTCTTGGGCATCATACAATGAAAGAGACAGGGAAATCTCTTAACAGCCTCCTATTGGGCTTCCAATACAAAGAATCATCCATGCTAAGATAGAACCCTGAAAGGATGGTTTCCCGGTGAAATCACTTTCAAAATCCCCAGAGAGTAAAATTTCCCGGTGAAATTGCTCTTAATTCCAAAAGGATGGTTTCTCGGTGAAATCCCTTTTAACACAAAGCCAGCCATACCATATAGCTTCCTCTTGAGCTTCATACAAGGACCCTCGATGACCCTCGGAATGCCTCCTCTTGGGCTAACAATACAAGGACCCACGGGCTTCTTAAAAGCATCCCTTTAATCCAATCAATTTCTCCTTGAGATTTAGACATCTATCATCTTTATGGAAGAAGTATCTCATCTATCACATCACATACAAAAACTTTTCAAACTCTTTTCAAACTGTTTTCAAACAAAAAACATCTCTTAATTGTAAGTGGTAACGTTTGTACACTCAAGCAAAACACCCAATACTTACAGTTAAAAGATTCAATCATCTTTTTTTTCAAACATCTTTCTTAAACATGTAAGTGGTAACGCTTGTACACTCAAGCAAAACACCTAATACTTACGATGAAAGATTTTTATCAAACAGTTAAAATTTTTTTCAAAAAAATGTATGTGATGAAATAGATTAGATACATTTTTCATTAAGATGGCATTTGTCTGTCTCTTACTAACATCCCGTTGCTTTCCACTAGCATAAGTGGGAACTACGATTGCTCTGACTTTCTCAACATCCTTTTGAGAATACGTAGGCACAAGGTCTCATCCTTGCCGAGAAAATTTCTTTCTCCCTCAGACCAAACAAACCATAGAACCCTGTAGATCCGAGCTACAAATGCTCTGATTCCCACTAAGGGATATGTATGCAGAAGATCCACAGATCTTTGCGAGCACAATAATAACAAACACTAGAATCCCACATAATCTGTCTTGATTAAAATCCCAAAAGGAGAAACTTTCCCAATCATAGAAATAACAATTAAAACACACAAACATATCAAACATATTCATATATAAAAGTTATAGATAACTATATATATTTAGGGTGCTCTATCTATTCCCTTTATATAACAATCCCCCTTACTCAGAATCTCCCCAATGCGTTGCGTCTAGTTTGCGCTAGTCGTTACGCATACCAATATCAATTGAGGGTATTTCAGCTTTCCCCTTTTTCATAATCATTAAATCATCTTTCTTGTGTTGAAAATAATAAATCTTGATGCTCGCGGCATCTTTATAAACAAATCAAAAGATTAAATCGTTTCGAGCCAGAGAATCCGAACTCACGTTCGCATCCTCTAGCGCGTCACCTTTTAACGCGAACACTAAGGATCTAGGACCGAACAAAATTGATAATCAATTTATTTTATTTTATCTAGTAAAGGGAAATAGTGAGAATTTTGTGCATAAGATTCCTATTATTCTTCAAGTGGAAGATGATCCTAAGATTTATAATAAAGAAGGAACTTCAAGAGACTTCTCTTGGAATGAAGTTATCCAAGACGAAATAAAATCAATAATGTCAAATCACACTTGAGAACTTGTCAATCTACCTAGAGAATAAAATATCCATCGTATTAAAATGGATGTTTGGAAGGAAGTACCATAGTGATGGTACATTAAACACCTACAAGGGTAGATTAGTAACCAAGGGTTTTAAGGCAAAAGGAATGTATTGATTATTTCGACGTATATATGTACTAGTAGTAAGCAAAATAAAAATTTAGAGTATTATTTGATTTAGCTTATTTGCACGACCTTATAGTTCATCAAATGGATATCGAAACAATGTTAAAAAAACAAATATCTCGATGAGGAGATTTACTTGGAGAAACCAGAAGGTTATGTGCTTCTTGGTAATGAACAAAAGGCGTGCAAGCTTGTCAAATTCTTCTATGAGTTAAAACAAGCGATAAAACAATGACATCAAAAGTTTGATTTCATCATTGTAAGATTCACCAATAAAAGGGAGACACACAACTTAGGAGGATATTTTTCAATCATTATCAAAACAATAATTCAAAGATTTTGTCATCATGAAAATGGGGAGATTGTGAAGATTACATCGTATATCTGGTTCAGTTTTGATGAAGAAAAATATTATCAAAGATGAAAAGAATCAAAAGTGTCACACATATGAATGATGAAGTTGATGAAGAAGGTTTGACATAGAAATCCAAGTGAAGGTTTGAGATAAGTGAATATAACTAAGGTACTCATTACAATTTATACTATACTAACTTAAATTGCTCATCATTTTATCTCTCACTTCATCTAAAAATCTTCTTGCGTCATC
Source organism: Vicia sativa (assembly GCA_021764765.1). Lineage (NCBI taxonomy): Eukaryota > Viridiplantae > Streptophyta > Magnoliopsida > Fabales > Fabaceae > Vicia > Vicia sativa. The sequence goes on along the minus strand of CM038792.1, from coordinate 84,350,179 downwards.
ATGCATGATCATCTAAAAATCTTCTTCATCTAATTCTTGTAACTAAGTGTTTGTACACAATGTTGTGTGAGAATATTGTGATATCTCTTTGTCCTTATGTGCATTATATGTTGATCATTATCAATGAGATGAATGGAACTTTAAAAACAAAGAGGTTTCTAGATTTGACATTCAAGATGAAAAGATCTTGAAATAGTAGGGGTTAAAAACATAGTCAAACACACTATATTGAGAAAACTTCCATATTCAAGATTTCTATTATTTGACACTTTTTCGGTCAAAATAATGCAAAATAGTGGGGGTTATACTTAGTCAAGCACACGTTATTGAGAAAGTTCTTGATAAGTTCAAACTGTCACGTTTCAAGAAATTGAATATTCAATTTGATCTTAGTGTCAAAATAATGATGGAAGAGTTGTGGCTATATTAGAATACGCAAGTGTAATTCGTTCTTTAATGTAATGTACTAGAATTGACATAACATTTGTAGTTAGTAAATGAGTAGATTTACTAGCAATTCAAATAGTGAGCATTGGAAGAACATCATGAGAATTTTGGTTATCTTTTGAAAACAAAATATTTGGCCTTCATTATGGTAGGTTTCATGTCCTACTAAAAGGATATACCGATAAAAGGATATCAAGTGTCGTAGATAATAAATCTACAAAATAGGGTGGATATTTACACTAGCTGAGGTACAATTTCTTGGAAGAGAAAGAAACAAACATGCATTACTTTTTCAACCATGAAATCAGAGTTTGTGGCTCTCATTTCCATTGGTCAAGAAGCTAAATGGTTGAGGGATCTTCTATTCGAAGTTCCTTTGGCAAAACACAATGTTTCAAAAGTGTTAATACGTTGCGATAGTCAAACCAATTTAGTTAGTGCATTCAGCAAAGTGTATAATGGAAAGTTTAGGCACCGATGCCTTAGACATTATTTCGTGAGAAAATTGATTAAAGATGTAATCATTTAAGTCACATATATATGATCGATCTATAATTTGGCTGATCCATTTACTAAGCCACTGGCCAGAGACTTAGTAGAAACAACCTCGAGAGGTATGAGGTTGAAAATCCTTGAGTAAGAGTTCTGACAGCGGCGGTAACCCAATCTTACGTTAACAGAACATTAACCTCAAGATTCAATGGGTAACAACAAGTCTTTGATTTGGATAATTGTCAAAAAATTTATGTTAATGTTGACCTTAAAACGAGGGTTGAGTTCTTATTTTAAACTCTTAATGAAGTTCAATACCGATGGTACGTGTCTCATGGAAAAATACACAATATGAACTTCACCTATGTGAATTTTGAGATGGTGTCGTCTCAAAGTGGGAGTTGGAGTTTCTCTCATGAAACATGATAACATATGGCCATAAATAAGTGCTAAGCGAGATATGTAGAGGAAGAACCTTTAAAGAGTGTGTGTCAGGTAACGCCGGTATAATCATATGGATTAATGGTTGAAAAGCATTGCTACCTAATATTCCGATTAAACTTTGTGTTATCCTCACTAAGGTTAAGTTTAAAATCGAAAGATACCTAACTGTATTAACACTCTTTATACCTCATTTTCTGGAATTAGATTTGTCATTATTAGAACTAGTGGGAGATTGTTGGAAATTAATAGACAATTAATTCTCATTGGTGTGTTCAAATATGACAAAGTTAAAGAGGATAAAAGTGCCCCATAGACAAAAGTGGAAATTGCCTTCAAATATGGCTGAAGGAAATTTTGGTAAGTTTTTGCACTAACATCCACCAGTGGATGCTAGTGTTAAAACTGTCTGAACGAAATTTTGGTCAGTTTTTGCACTAACATCCACCAGTGGAAGTGCAGTTAAATTTGTCTCAAGCTACTGAAAGTTTAAATTTTAGAATTCAAAGTATACAACACTTCACAAAGTGGTGCATAATGTAACTATATGCGAACCATTGAAATCTTATGCTGAAAAGGTATTGTTTCATCAAGAGTTGCAAACTTGTGAAACAACACATGCATAACCTATAAATACATGATTCTGAATTCCGAAATAAAATACTCAAAAATATAAATCCTCTTCGATATTTCAGACACTCTTCCTTACATTCGAGTTCTTCCCCAATCTTGTGCAGATTCGATTCAAAGGCTGAATTATCATGGGTATTCTTGCGTTCCAACTCTAAGACAATAAAGAGAGTGTTTGAAATACTTATAAGGAAGTGATGTTGTTCATGATTCTAGCCTCAATCCATTATGGTTTGAATTAATTTTCTAACAATTAAGTATTTCAAGTAATGACAATCAGAGCATCTTTTTCAAGCATTAAAATATGAATTATTGTGTCGTGGATACATCAAGAATAAAAAATGAATCTACATCCATGTATGTTTTTATTTCTCATAGAATTTTGAGTACAGTAAAAATCATAATATCGAAATTTTAAATGGAATAAAACTATCGGTTGATAACATAGTGATGTTATCGATATTATAACTTTCTATTAGTTAATTGACATGAAATGATTGGAATTTATATATTAATATCATGCCTAAAATTGCTTTGCAAAACTGATATCCTTAACATATAAATTATATATTGCTTTTCTGGGAGAAATTATCGTAATATTATACTAATTACATTAGTTTGGCAATTTTAATTTATATGTTAAATTTTAAAATTGTATTAAGATATTCATATAGTCCTTCATTGCAATATTGTTTCTCTATGGGCATAGATATGTTCTGATGCATATCAAGGATTGTCCATGACAGAACATATAAGTAACATAAAAGTGCATAGATTTGTGTTATAGTGACAAATTTATATATAATATAATTAATTGTTTTAGAATTATTAGATTTATAAATTTGTTAATTACCAAAAGGATTAAATTTATTAAAGTTCATGATTTCAAATTACGCAATTGAATTTTGATTTGGATCATGAATTTGGAGTCTAATGTAACTATTGAATTCTGAGATGCTTAATTTTTAGAATCTTATCGCAGAGGATAAGGAATTCGATATTCTCATAAATGAAGAACCTCGTGAGGAAGGTTCTCCACAGATTGTTGAAACATAAATCGAAAGTTTGTCAATGATTGTTGAAAAACAACTAGAACTTAGAATAATCAGAAAGTTTGAAAGGCTAAGTGTCATACCCCAATTTTTGGCCTAAGATACCACCTTACATTTGCATCATTGCATAACTAACAGTTCAGATAGCATTAATCGGGTATGGATTTCACAGGTCAAAATTAGGGTTTTATCAGATTTTCATCTGATTCAAGAGGCAATCAATTAGGGTTTGAGTTTTTCTCACCTCATTTGATCTATCTTGATCAAATTATTAGCCTCTGATCATCAGATACCCATTTCTCTCATAGATCAATCAAGGATCGACCAATTAGGGTTTTGATCGGGCATGGGTATTCTCTGACTTTTTGAGCAAGAAATGACTTTTTTGGATAGAGATTGGTCATTATATCTTAGATACAACATGTTGACCTAATTTCTGGATTCAAAACATCACAGAAGTTCACAGACTTTATCAGTCAATTTCTGAAACATCTGATGAATTTTCATCTGCACAGAAAAGTCAAACTTTGACTTTTGGTCAAATTTTTCAAAACAAAACTTTTTCCATCATCAAAATACTTCAAATGATCCATCATGATCATAAAAAATCAAAGAATTTGGAAAAGTCAACAAAAAGTCAAAAGTTTTCATACTTAGAAAAATTTCTAAGTATTGAAATTTCTTATTTTTTCCAAACTTCATGCCATTTTTTCACCTAGTTCCATTTTGAATTGGAAAAAACTCAAAACATGAAAGTTGTAGCTTGTGAAACAAGCTTTCCAAAATGTCCAAGAACTCTCAAATCCATGGAGTCTAGCCATACTTTTGAAATTGAAACATAAGGCTCCATGAAACTTGATTTTCAAAATTCAAAACTTCAAGTTATAGGTCATTTTGTGTTTTCTTCATTTAGAAGCAATCTAACCTTGCCAAATGGATGATTGAACTGATAAATATCAGTTAGAGGTAATAATTGAGAGGATTGGATCAAATTGTAAAAATGAGCACATGGTGAAAAAAGGAAGTTTCCTTTTTTGGCTAATACCATTCTTGCCCTCTAAGTTATCCTTGATTTTCCAAAAGCTTGTACCTCTTTGCCTAACATTTCAGAACTTGTTGCCTATAAATAGATCACAAATTCAAGATCAAACCACACCAAAGCATCACAAATTCATGCTTTCTCTCCACTTTCTCAAAATTTACAAAACATAGTGCAAATTGGAGAATTCTTGCATTTTTGAAAAACAGTTGAAAACATGTTAAAATTTGGTGTCAAACATGCTTCACTATTGATATAAAACTTGTTTAGAACTTAAGATCATAGCAAGAACAAGCAAAAATCAGTTTTCATCTTTCATGCTCATAAACTTGCAAAAATGCCTAAGCAATTGAATCCATAGCTTGGCTTGATCAATCTGTGTTCTAATCATTCCAACATCATCACTATACCTCATGTATATGATCCAGGCCATCAACAGCTAACTGTAACACGATTTACATCAAAATCGAGCTTCCATTTTTGAACTGTGCAGGTGGACTTGGCTGGATTGATTGGGAAGGATTCAAGAAGTGCAGACTATCCACATAGCTTCCATACATGCCGATGAAGCTCAAATGATCAAGAAATCCGTTCTGGAAACGCTCTAAGACCTTCTTCGATTCTCACTTTACCAGGTATGAACACGAACTGTGATATCCATTCTCTTTGATTCTTTTTGAAAAAACTCTTGGCCGATCTCTTTCTGCACTCATAACGATCAATAGCCCTCAATAAAATCAAAGAATCATCAACTACACGACATTTAATTTGAAATTCTCAGTTTAGGGTTCATAGTTTTCTTCACAACTCAAATCATTCTGGGCTTAATATAAATGCAATTAACAAGTACCATCATGTTCGTGATGAAAAAACGATCAAGTTTGATTTTTATTTCATTGATTTTCATTGAGAAACAAAGATTTGAGCTTGAATCATGATTTCTGAAAATCAAAACCACGAAGAACAGCTGCGCGCGTGTTCTTCATTTTCAAATTTTTAAATATTCCAATGCTTTGTCTACACGTGTTCTGAGTCCACTAACACCAGCGCGCGTTTGGCTCAGTGGTAGCCTCTTTGCCTTTAGTCTTCTGTGCCACGTGTGTCACCCTTTGGTCATGGGTTCAACTCCCATCAGGACCATTTCTTTTTATAACTTTCCATTTTTTCATGTTTTTTTTACAAAACTTTCACAATTTTTTTGACCAATCAAAACTTCTCATTTTGAGATGATTTTTTAAACACTTGTCAATAAATATATCTATTTTATGATAGTGCAAAAATTTTCAGAAAAAAACTTTCATCTGATTAAATTTTAATCGAGCCGAAAACGACGTCCTGAACACTTTTTCAAACCTCCTTTTAAGGTGAAATTTTCAAGTTTTCGACTTCCGATTCTTTTCAAAACTTTTCATAAATGAATCATTTTTCAAAACATTTCAAAACATTTTCAAATCATATTTCAAAACATTTCATCAAAACTTACATCTTTTACCACGATCGATCCGATTTAAACGATAAAATCAAATTCGTTCTTTCTCGAATTTCTCAATCAAACCAATGGGCCACCCTTATGGTGTAAGTCCCAACCCTTTTATGTACATATTTAGTTTTACTTGTACATACTCAAATCATCATTGTCAATATTCAAACATAAACAAATTTCGTTCGTTTGTTTTCATTCGTTTGTTTATACACCGACACCATTGGTATTGAAAGGAACATTATTCCCTGTGAAACTGCTTTCAAACCAATGGGCCTCCCTCACGGTGTAAGTCCCATAACATTCTTTTATGTACATAATATTTCTTTGTACATATCAAACTCTCTTCAAATACATACAATTTTTTCATCTGTACATAACACAGATACCTTTTATACTCAAGTACAGACAAACTCCGATCGTTTGTTTTTTCACTTCACTTGTGTATACACAAACAAAACATTCTTTTATGTACATATTTTTTTGTACATATCAAATTCTTTTTGTATTCATACAAATTTTTATCTGTACATAATACAGATACTTTTTTCACAGATAAAATTCGATAGTTTGTTTCTGTTTCGTCTGTATATACACTGAATACCATTGGTATTGAAAGGAGCATTATTCCATGTGAAACTGCTTTCAAATCAATGGGCCTCCCTTATGGTGTAAGTCCCAACCCTCCTATGTACATCCATCTTTCTCTGTACATAAATACTCGTTCGTGTACATATTCACTTCCTTGTACACAGTTCAAACTTGTAAATAATCAAGTTACGCTCGTTTTAAACGTTCGTTTCACAGACACTTGTTTATATTTTATAAACTCCTGTAAATAAACATCATGCATTGTTTATATTTCCTTCATAAACTCCTGTGAATAAATATCACACACACACACACTTGTTTATACAACTGTCTAATTATAACATAACAATTAGACTAATCAATAGGTTCCCCACAGTATAGCCTCCGCTTGGGCTTCATACAAGACAATTCATCACCAGCATAAGTTAGCCTCCGCTTGGGCTTCATACAAGACAACTCATCCCCAGTTGAGTTTAGCCTTCTCTTGGGCTTCTTACAAGATAACTCTCCCCACAGAGTTAGCCTCCATTTAGGCTTCATATAAGACAAACACTCCCCTGTTGAGTCAGCCTCCTCTTGGGCTTCGTTCAAAAGAACTCCTCATTGTGTTTAGACTTCTCTTGGGCATCATACAATGAAAGAGACAGGAAATCTCTTAACAGCCTCCTATTGGGCTTCCAATACAAAGAATCATCCATGCTAAGATAGAACCCTGAAAGGATGGTTTCCCGGTGAAATCACTTTCAAAATCCCCAGAGAGTAAAATTTCCCGGTGAAATTGCTCTTAATTCCAAAAGGATGGTTTCTCGGTGAAATCCCTTTTAACACAAAGCCAGCCATACCATATAGCTTCCTCTTGAGCTTCATACAAGGACCCTCGATGACCCTCGGAATGCCTCCTCTTGGGCTAACAATACAAGGACCCACGGGCTTCTTAAAAGCATCCCTTTAATCCAATCAATTTCTCCTTGAGATTTAGACATCTATCATCTTTATGGAAGAAGTATCTCATCTATCACATCACATACAAAAACTTTTCAAACTCTTTTCAAACTGTTTTCAAACAAAAAACATCTCTTAATTGTAAGTGGTAACGCTTGTACACTCAAGCAAAACACCCAATACTTACAGTTAAAAGATTCAATCATCTTTTTTTTCAAACATCTTTCTTAAACATGTAAGTGGTAACGCTTGTACACTCAAGCAAAACACCTAATACTTACGATGAAAGATTTTTATCAAACAGTTAAAATTTTTTTCAAAAAAATGTATGTGATGAAATAGATTAGATACATTTTTCATTAAGATGGCATTTGTCTGTCTCTTACTAACATCCCGTTGCTTTCCACTAGCATAAGTGGGAACTACGATTGCTCTGACTTTCTCAACATCCTTTTGAGAATACGTAGGCACAAGGTCTCATCCTTGCCGAGAAAATTTCTTTCTCCCTCAGACCAAACAAACCATAGAACCCTGTAGATCCGAGCTACAAATGCTCTGATTCCCACTAAGGGATATGTATGCAGAAGATCCACAGATCTTTGCGAGCACAATAATAACAAACACTAGAATCCCACATAATCTGTCTTGATTAAAATCCCAAAAGGAGAAACTTTCCCAATCATAGAAATAACAATTAAAACACACAAACATATCAAACATATTCATATATAAAAGTTATAGATAACTATATATATTTAGGGTGCTCTATCTATTCCCTTTATATAACAATCCCCCTTACTCAGAATCTCCCCAATGCGTTGCGTCTAGTTTGCGCTAGTCGTTACGCATACCAATATCAATTGAGGGTATTTCAGCTTTCCCCTTTTTCATAATCATTAAATCATCTTTCTTGTGTTGAAAATAATAAATCTTGATGCTCGCGGCATCTTTATAAACAAATCAAAAGATTAAATCGTTTCGAGCCAGAGAATCCGAACTCACGTTCGCATCCTCTAGCGCGTCACCTTTTAACGCGAACACTAAGGATCTAGGACCGAACAAAATTGATAATCAATTTATTTTATTTTATCTAGTAAAGGGAAATAGTGAGAATTTTGTGCATAAGATTCCTATTATTCTTCAAGTGGAAGATGATCCTAAGATTTATAATAAAGAAGGAACTTCAAGAGACTTCTCTTGGAATGAAGTTATCCAAGACGAAATAAAATCAATAATGTCAAATCACACTTGAGAACTTGTCAATCTACCTAGAGAATAAAATATCCATCGTATTAAAATGGATGTTTGGAAGGAAGTACCATAGTGATGGTACATTAAACACCTACAAGGGTAGATTAGTAACCAAGGGTTTTAAGGCAAAAGGAATGTATTGATTATTTCGACGTATATATGTACTAGTAGTAAGCAAAATAAAAATTTAGAGTATTATTTGATTTAGCTTATTTGCACGACCTTATAGTTCATCAAATGGATATCGAAACAATGTTAAAAAAACAAATATCTCGATGAGGAGATTTACTTGGAGAAACCAGAAGGTTATGTGCTTCTTGGTAATGAACAAAAGGCGTGCAAGCTTGTCAAATTCTTCTATGAGTTAAAACAAGCGATAAAACAATGACATCAAAAGTTTGATTTCATCATTGTAAGATTCACCAATAAAAGGGAGACACACAACTTAGGAGGATATTTTTCAATCATTATCAAAACAATAATTCAAAGATTTTGTCATCATGAAAATGGGGAGATTGTGAAGATTACATCGTATATCTGGTTCAGTTTTGATGAAGAAAAATATTATCAAAGATGAAAAGAATCAAAAGTGTCACACATATGAATGATGAAGTTGATGAAGAAGGTTTGACATAGAAATCCAAGTGAAGGTTTGAGATAAGTGAATATAACTAAGGTACTCATTACAATTTATACTATACTAACTTAAATTGCTCATCATTTTATCTCTCACTTCATCTAAAAATCTTCTTGCGTCATCATGCATGATCATCTAAAAATCTTCTTCATCTAATTCTTGTAACTAAGTGTTTGTACACAATGTTGTGTGAGAATATTGTGATATCTCTTTGTCCTTATGTGCATTATATGTTGATCATTATCAATGAGATGAATGGAACTTTAAAAACAAAGAGGTTTCTAGATTTGACATTCAAGATGAAAAGATCTTGAAATAGTAGGGGTTAAAAACATAGTCAAACACACTATATTGAGAAAACTTCCATATTCAAGATTTCTATTATTTGACACTTTTTCGGTCAAAATAATGCAAAATAGTGGGGGTTATACTTAGTCAAGCACACGTTATTGAGAAAGTTCTTGATAAGTTCAAACTGTCACGTTTCAAGAAATTGAATATTCAATTTGATCTTAGTGTCAAAATAATGATGGAAGAGTTGTGGCTATATTAGAATACGCAAGTGTAATTCGTTCTTTAATGTAATGTACTAGAATTGACATAACATTTGTAGTTAGTAAATGAGTAGATTTACTAGCAATTCAAATAGTGAGCATTGGAAGAACATCATGAGAATTTTGGTTATCTTTTGAAAACAAAATATTTGGCCTTCATTATGGTAGGTTTCATGTCCTACTAAAAGGATATACCGATAAAAGGATATCAAGTGTCGTAGATAATAAATCTACAAAATAGGGTGGATATTTACACTAGCTGAGGTACAATTTCTTGGAAGAGAAAGAAACAAACATGCATTACTTTTTCAACCATGAAATCAGAGTTTGTGGCTCTCATTTCCATTGGTCAAGAAGCTAAATGGTTGAGGGATCTTCTATTCGAAGTTCCTTTGGCAAAACACAATGTTTCAAAAGTGTTAATACGTTGCGATAGTCAAACCAATTTAGTTAGTGCATTCAGCAAAGTGTATAATGGAAAGTTTAGGCACCGATGCCTTAGACATTATTTCGTGAGAAAATTGATTAAAGATGTAATCATTTAAGTCACATATATATGATCGATCTATAATTTGGCTGATCCATTTACTAAGCCACTGGCCAGAGACTTAGTAGAAACAACCTCGAGAGGTATGAGGTTGAAAATCCTTGAGTAAGAGTTCTGACAGCGGCGGTAACCCAATCTTACGTTAACAGAACATTAACCTCAAGATTCAATGGGTAACAACAAGTCTTTGATTTGGATAATTGTCAAAAAATTTATGTTAATGTTGACCTTAAAACGAGGGTTGAGTTCTTATTTTAAACTCTTAATGAAGTTCAATACCGATGGTACGTGTCTCATGGAAAAATACACAATATGAACTTCACCTATGTGAATTTTGAGATGGTGTCGTCTCAAAGTGGGAGTTGGAGTTTCTCTCATGAAACATGATAACATATGGCCATAAATAAGTGCTAAGCGAGATATGTAGAGGAAGAACCTTTAAAGAGTGTGTGTCAGGTAACGCCGGTATAATCATATGGATTAATGGTTGAAAAGCATTGCTACCTAATATTCCGATTAAACTTTGTGTTATCCTCACTAAGGTTAAGTTTAAAATCGAAAGATACCTAACTGTATTAACACTCTTTATACCTCATTTTCTGGAATTAGATTTGTCATTATTAGAACTAGTGGGAGATTGTTGGAAATTAATAGACAATTAATTCTCATTGGTGTGTTCAAATATGACAAAGTTAAAGAGGATAAAAGTGCCCCATAGACAAAAGTGGAAATTGCCTTCAAATATGGCTGAAGGAAATTTTGGTAAGTTTTTGCACTAACATCCACCAGTGGATGCTAGTGTTAAAACTGTCTGAACGAAATTTTGGTCAGTTTTTGCACTAACATCCACCAGTGGAAGTGCAGTTAAATTTGTCTCAAGCTACTGAAAGTTTAAATTTTAGAATTCAAAGTATACAACACTTCACAAAGTGGTGCATAATGTAACTATATGCGAACCATTGAAATCTTATGCTGAAAAGGTATTGTTTCATCAAGAGTTGCAAACTTGTGAAACAACACATGCATAACCTATAAATACATGATTCTGAATTCCGAAATAAAATACTCAAAAATATAAATCCTCTTCGATATTTCAGACACTCTTCCTTACATTCGAGTTCTTCCCCAATCTTGTGCAGATTCGATTCAAAGGCTGAATTATCATGGGTATTCTTGCGTTCCAACTCTAAGACAATAAAGAGAGTGTTTGAAATACTTATAAGGAAGTGATGTTGTTCATGATTCTAGCCTCAATCCATTATGGTTTGAATTAATTTTCTAACAATTAAGTATTTCAAGTAATGACAATCAGAGCATCTTTTTCAAGCATTAAAATATGAATTATTGTGTCGTGGATACATCAAGAATAAAAAATGAATCTACATCCATGTATGTTTTTATTTCTCATAGAATTTTGAGTACAGTAAAAATCATAATATCGAAATTTTAAATGGAATAAAACTATCGGTTGATAACATAGTGATGTTATCGATATTATAACTTTCTATTAGTTAATTGACATGAAATGATTGGAATTTATATATTAATATCATGCCTAAAATTGCTTTGCAAAACTGATATCCTTAACATATAAATTATATATTGCTTTTCTGGGAGAAATTATCGTAATATTATACTAATTACATTAGTTTGGCAATTTTAATTTATATGTTAAATTTTAAAATTGTATTAAGATATTCATATAGTCCTTCATTGCAATATTGTTTCTCTATGGGCATAGATATGTTCTGATGCATATCAAGGATTGTCCATGACAGAACATATAAGTAACATAAAAGTGCATAGATTTGTGTTATAGTGACAAATTTATATATAATATAATTAATTGTTTTAGAATTATTAGATTTATAAATTTGTTAATTACCAAAAGGATTAAATTTATTAAAGTTCATGATTTCAAATTACGCAATTGAATTTTGATTTGGATCATGAATTTGGAGTCTAATGTAACTATTGAATTCTGAGATGCTTAATTTTTAGAATCTTATCGCAGAGGATAAGGAATTCGATATTCTCATAAATGAAGAACCTCGTGAGGAAGGTTCTCCACAGATTGTTGAAACATAAATCGAAAGTTTGTCAATGATTGTTGAAAAACAACTAGAACTTAGAATAATCAGAAAGTTTGAAAGGCTAAGTGTCATACCCCAATTTTTGGCCTAAGATACCACCTTACATTTGCATCATTGCATAACTAACAGTTCAGATAGCATTAATCGGGTATGGATTTCACAGGTCAAAATTAGGGTTTTATCAGATTTTCATCTGATTCAAGAGGCAATCAATTAGGGTTTGAGTTTTTCTCACCTCATTTGATCTATCTTGATCAAATTATTAGCCTCTGATCATCAGATACCCATTTCTCTCATAGATCAATCAAGGATCGACCAATTAGGGTTTTGATCGGGCATGGGTATTCTCTGACTTTTTGAGCAAGAAATGACTTTTTTGGATAGAGATTGGTCATTATATCTTAGATACAACATGTTGACCTAATTTCTGGATTCAAAACATCACAGAAGTTCACAGACTTTATCAGTCAATTTCTGAAACATCTGATGAATTTTCATCTGCACAGAAAAGTCAAACTTTGACTTTTGGTCAAATTTTTCAAAACAAAACTTTTTCCATCATCAAAATACTTCAAATGATCCATCATGATCATAAAAAATCAAAGAATTTGGAAAAGTCAACAAAAAGTCAAAAGTTTTCATACTTAGAAAAATTTCTAAGTATTGAAATTTCTTATTTTTTCCAAACTTCATGCCATTTTTTCACCTAGTTCCATTTTGAATTGGAAAAAACTCAAAACATGAAAGTTGTAGCTTGTGAAACAAGCTTTCCAAAATGTCCAAGAACTCTCAAATCCATGGAGTCTAGCCATACTTTTGAAATTGAAACATAAGGCTCCATGAAACTTGATTTTCAAAATTCAAAACTTCAAGTTATAGGTCATTTTGTGTTTTCTTCATTTAGAAGCAATCTAACCTTGCCAAATGGATGATTGAACTGATAAATATCAGTTAGAGGTAATAATTGAGAGGATTGGATCAAATTGTAAAAATGAGCACATGGTGAAAAAAGGAAGTTTCCTTTTTTGGCTAATACCATTCTTGCCCTCTAAGTTATCCTTGATTTTCCAAAAGCTTGTACCTCTTTGCCTAACATTTCAGAACTTGTTGCCTATAAATAGATCACAAATTCAAGATCAAACCACACCAAAGCATCACAAATTCATGCTTTCTCTCCACTTTCTCAAAATTTACAAAACATAGTGCAAATTGGAGAATTCTTGCATTTTTGAAAAACAGTTGAAAACATGTTAAAATTTGGTGTCAAACATGCTTCACTATTGATATAAAACTTGTTTAGAACTTAAGATCATAGCAAGAACAAGCAAAAATCAGTTTTCATCTTTCATGCTCATAAACTTGCAAAAATGCCTAAGCAATTGAATCCATAGCTTGGCTTGATCAATCTGTGTTCTAATCATTCCAACATCATCACTATACCTCATGTATATGATCCAGGCCATCAACAGCTAACTGTAACACGATTTACATCAAAATCGAGCTTCCATTTTTGAACTGTGCAGGTGGACTTGGCTGGATTGATTGGGAAGGATTCAAGAAGTGCAGACTATCCACATAGCTTCCATACATGCCGATGAAGCTCAAATGATCAAGAAATCCGTTCTGGAAACGCTCTAAGACCTTCTTCGATTCTCACTTTACCAGGTATGAACACGAACTGTGATATCCATTCTCTTTGATTCTTTTTGAAAAAACTCTTGGCCGATCTCTTTCTGCACTCATAACGATCAATAGCCCTCAATAAAATCAAAGAATCATCAACTACACGACATTTAATTTGAAATTCTCAGTTTAGGGTTCATAGTTTTCTTCACAACTCAAATCATTCTGGGCTTAATATAAATGCAATTAACAAGTACCATCATGTTCGTGATGAAAAAACGATCAAGTTTGATTTTTATTTCATTGATTTTCATTGAGAAACAAAGATTTGAGCTTGAATCATGATTTCTGAAAATCAAAACCACGAAGAACAGCTGCGCGCGTGTTCTTCATTTTCAAATTTTTAAATATTCCAATGCTTTGTCTACACGTGTTCTGAGTCCACTAACACCAGCGCGCGTTTGGCTCAGTGGTAGCCTCTTTGCCTTTAGTCTTCTGTGCCACGTGTGTCACCCTTTGGTCATGGGTTCAACTCCCATCAGGACCATTTCTTTTTATAACTTTCCATTTTTTCATGTTTTTTTTACAAAACTTTCACAATTTTTTTGACCAATCAAAACTTCTCATTTTGAGATGATTTTTTAAACACTTGTCAATAAATATATCTATTTTATGATAGTGCAAAAATTTTCAGAAAAAAACTTTCATCTGATTAAATTTTAATCGAGCCGAAAACGACGTCCTGAACACTTTTTCAAACCTCCTTTTAAGGTGAAATTTTCAAGTTTTCGACTTCCGATTCTTTTCAAAACTTTTCATAAATGAATCATTTTTCAAAACATTTCAAAACATTTTCAAATCATATTTCAAAACATTTCATCAAAACTTACATCTTTTACCACGATCGATCCGATTTAAACGATAAAATCAAATTCGTTCTTTCTCGAATTTCTCAATCAAACCAATGGGCCACCCTTATGGTGTAAGTCCCAACCCTTTTATGTACATATTTAGTTTTACTTGTACATACTCAAATCATCATTGTCAATATTCAAACATAAACAAATTTCGTTCGTTTGTTTTCATTCGTTTGTTTATACACCGACACCATTGGTATTGAAAGGAACATTATTCCCTGTGAAACTGCTTTCAAACCAATGGGCCTCCCTCACGGTGTAAGTCCCATAACATTCTTTTATGTACATAATATTTCTTTGTACATATCAAACTCTCTTCAAATACATACAATTTTTTCATCTGTACATAACACAGATACCTTTTATACTCAAGTACAGACAAACTCCGATCGTTTGTTTTTTCACTTCACTTGTGTATACACAAACAAAACATTCTTTTATGTACATATTTTTTTGTACATATCAAATTCTTTTTGTATTCATACAAATTTTTATCTGTACATAATACAGATACTTTTTTCACAGATAAAATTCGATAGTTTGTTTCTGTTTCGTCTGTATATACACTGAATACCATTGGTATTGAAAGGAGCATTATTCCATGTGAAACTGCTTTCAAATCAATGGGCCTCCCTTATGGTGTAAGTCCCAACCCTCCTATGTACATCCATCTTTCTCTGTACATAAATACTCGTTCGTGTACATATTCACTTCCTTGTACACAGTTCAAACTTGTAAATAATCAAGTTACGCTCGTTTTAAACGTTCGTTTCACAGACACTTGTTTATATTTTATAAACTCCTGTAAATAAACATCATGCATTGTTTATATTTCCTTCATAAACTCCTGTGAATAAATATCACACACACACACACTTGTTTATACAACTGTCTAATTATAACATAACAATTAGACTAATCAATAGGTTCCCCACAGTATAGCCTCCGCTTGGGCTTCATACAAGACAATTCATCACCAGCATAAGTTAGCCTCCGCTTGGGCTTCATACAAGACAACTCATCCCCAGTTGAGTTTAGCCTTCTCTTGGGCTTCTTACAAGATAACTCTCCCCACAGAGTTAGCCTCCATTTAGGCTTCATATAAGACAAACACTCCCCTGTTGAGTCAGCCTCCTCTTGGGCTTCGTTCAAAAGAACTCCTCATTGTGTTTAGACTTCTCTTGGGCATCATACAATGAAAGAGACAGGAAATCTCTTAACAGCCTCCTATTGGGCTTCCAATACAAAGAATCATCCATGCTAAGATAGAACCCTGAAAGGATGGTTTCCCGGTGAAATCACTTTCAAAATCCCCAGAGAGTAAAATTTCCCGGTGAAATTGCTCTTAATTCCAAAAGGATGGTTTCTCGGTGAAATCCCTTTTAACACAAAGCCAGCCATACCATATAGCTTCCTCTTGAGCTTCATACAAGGACCCTCGATGACCCTCGGAATGCCTCCTCTTGGGCTAACAATACAAGGACCCACGGGCTTCTTAAAAGCATCCCTTTAATCCAATCAATTTCTCCTTGAGATTTAGACATCTATCATCTTTATGGAAGAAGTATCTCATCTATCACATCACATACAAAAACTTTTCAAACTCTTTTCAAACTGTTTTCAAACAAAAAACATCTCTTAATTGTAAGTGGTAACGTTTGTACACTCAAGCAAAACACCCAATACTTACAGTTAAAAGATTCAATCATCTTTTTTTTCAAACATCTTTCTTAAACATGTAAGTGGTAACGCTTGTACACTCAAGCAAAACACCTAATACTTACGATGAAAGATTTTTATCAAACAGTTAAAATTTTTTTCAAAAAAATGTATGTGATGAAATAGATTAGATACATTTTTCATTAAGATGGCATTTGTCTGTCTCTTACTAACATCCCGTTGCTTTCCACTAGCATAAGTGGGAACTACGATTGCTCTGACTTTCTCAACATCCTTTTGAGAATACGTAGGCACAAGGTCTCATCCTTGCCGAGAAAATTTCTTTCTCCCTCAGACCAAACAAACCATAGAACCCTGTAGATCCGAGCTACAAATGCTCTGATTCCCACTAAGGGATATGTATGCAGAAGATCCACAGATCTTTGCGAGCACAATAATAACAAACACTAGAATCCCACATAATCTGTCTTGATTAAAATCCCAAAAGGAGAAACTTTCCCAATCATAGAAATAACAATTAAAACACACAAACATATCAAACATATTCATATATAAAAGTTATAGATAACTATATATATTTAGGGTGCTCTATCTATTCCCTTTATATAACAATCCCCCTTACTCAGAATCTCCCCAATGCGTTGCGTCTAGTTTGCGCTAGTCGTTACGCATACCAATATCAATTGAGGGTATTTCAGCTTTCCCCTTTTTCATAATCATTAAATCATCTTTCTTGTGTTGAAAATAATAAATCTTGATGCTCGCGGCATCTTTATAAACAAATCAAAAGATTAAATCGTTTCGAGCCAGAGAATCCGAACTCACGTTCGCATCCTCTAGCGCGTCACCTTTTAACGCGAACACTAAGGATCTAGGACCGAACAAAATTGATAATCAATTTATTTTATTTTATCTAGTAAAGGGAAATAGTGAGAATTTTGTGCATAAGATTCCTATTATTCTTCAAGTGGAAGATGATCCTAAGATTTATAATAAAGAAGGAACTTCAAGAGACTTCTCTTGGAATGAAGTTATCCAAGACGAAATAAAATCAATAATGTCAAATCACACTTGAGAACTTGTCAATCTACCTAGAGAATAAAATATCCATCGTATTAAAATGGATGTTTGGAAGGAAGTACCATAGTGATGGTACATTAAACACCTACAAGGGTAGATTAGTAACCAAGGGTTTTAAGGCAAAAGGAATGTATTGATTATTTCGACGTATATATGTACTAGTAGTAAGCAAAATAAAAATTTAGAGTATTATTTGATTTAGCTTATTTGCACGACCTTATAGTTCATCAAATGGATATCGAAACAATGTTAAAAAAACAAATATCTCGATGAGGAGATTTACTTGGAGAAACCAGAAGGTTATGTGCTTCTTGGTAATGAACAAAAGGCGTGCAAGCTTGTCAAATTCTTCTATGAGTTAAAACAAGCGATAAAACAATGACATCAAAAGTTTGATTTCATCATTGTAAGATTCACCAATAAAAGGGAGACACACAACTTAGGAGGATATTTTTCAATCATTATCAAAACAATAATTCAAAGATTTTGTCATCATGAAAATGGGGAGATTGTGAAGATTACATCGTATATCTGGTTCAGTTTTGATGAAGAAAAATATTATCAAAGATGAAAAGAATCAAAAGTGTCACACATATGAATGATGAAGTTGATGAAGAAGGTTTGACATAGAAATCCAAGTGAAGGTTTGAGATAAGTGAATATAACTAAGGTACTCATTACAATTTATACTATACTAACTTAAATTGCTCATCATTTTATCTCTCACTTCATCTAAAAATCTTCTTGCGTCATCATGCATGATCATCTAAAAATCTTCTTCATCTAATTCTTGTAACTAAGTGTTTGTACACAATGTTGTGTGAGAATATTGTGATATCTCTTTGTCCTTATGTGCATTATATGTTGATCATTATCAATGAGATGAATGGAACTTTAAAAACAAAGAGGTTTCTAGATTTGACATTCAAGATGAAAAGATCTTGAAATAGTAGGGGTTAAAAACATAGTCAAACACACTATATTGAGAAAACTTCCATATTCAAGATTTCTATTATTTGACACTTTTTCGGTCAAAATAATGCAAAATAGTGGGGGTTATACTTAGTCAAGCACACGTTATTGAGAAAGTTCTTGATAAGTTCAAACTGTCACGTTTCAAGAAATTGAATATTCAATTTGATCTTAGTGTCAAAATAATGATGGAAGAGTTGTGGCTATATTAGAATACGCAAGTGTAATTCGTTCTTTAATGTAATGTACTAGAATTGACATAACATTTGTAGTTAGTAAATGAGTAGATTTACTAGCAATTCAAATAGTGAGCATTGGAAGAACATCATGAGAATTTTGGTTATCTTTTGAAAACAAAATATTTGGCCTTCATTATGGTAGGTTTCATGTCCTACTAAAAGGATATACCGATAAAAGGATATCAAGTGTCGTAGATAATAAATCTACAAAATAGGGTGGATATTTACACTAGCTGAGGTACAATTTCTTGGAAGAGAAAGAAACAAACATGCATTACTTTTTCAACCATGAAATCAGAGTTTGTGGCTCTCATTTCCATTGGTCAAGAAGCTAAATGGTTGAGGGATCTTCTATTCGAAGTTCCTTTGGCAAAACACAATGTTTCAAAAGTGTTAATACGTTGCGATAGTCAAACCAATTTAGTTAGTGCATTCAGCAAAGTGTATAATGGAAAGTTTAGGCACCGATGCCTTAGACATTATTTCGTGAGAAAATTGATTAAAGATGTAATCATTTAAGTCACATATATATGATCGATCTATAATTTGGCTGATCCATTTACTAAGCCACTGGCCAGAGACTTAGTAGAAACAACCTCGAGAGGTATGAGGTTGAAAATCCTTGAGTAAGAGTTCTGACAGCGGCGGTAACCCAATCTTACGTTAACAGAACATTAACCTCAAGATTCAATGGGTAACAACAAGTCTTTGATTTGGATAATTGTCAAAAAATTTATGTTAATGTTGACCTTAAAACGAGGGTTGAGTTCTTATTTTAAACTCTTAATGAAGTTCAATACCGATGGTACGTGTCTCATGGAAAAATACACAATATGAACTTCACCTATGTGAATTTTGAGATGGTGTCGTCTCAAAGTGGGAGTTGGAGTTTCTCTCATGAAACATGATAACATATGGCCATAAATAAGTGCTAAGCGAGATATGTAGAGGAAGAACCTTTAAAGAGTGTGTCTCAGGTAACGCCGGTATAATCATATGGATTAATGGTTGAAAAGCATTGCTACCTAATATTCCGATTAAACTTTGTGTTATCCTCACTAAGGTTAAGTTTAAAATCGAAAGATACCTAACTGTATTAACACTCTTTATACCTCATTTTCTGGAATTAGATTTGTCATTATTAGAACTAGTGGGAGATTGTTGGAAATTAATAGACAATTAATTCTCATTGGTGTGTTCAAATATGACAAAGTTAAAGAGGATAAAAGTGCCCCATAGACAAAAGTGGAAATTGCCTTCAAATATGGCTGAAGGAAATTTTGGTAAGTTTTTGCACTAACATCCACCAGTGGATGCTAGTGTTAAAACTGTCTGAACGAAATTTTGGTCAGTTTTTGCACTAACATCCACCAGTGGAAGTGCAGTTAAATTTGTCTCAAGCTACTGAAAGTTTAAATTTTAGAATTCAAAGTATACAACACTTCACAAAGTGGTGCATAATGTAACTATATGCGAACCATTGAAATCTTATGCTGAAAAGGTATTGTTTCATCAAGAGTTGCAAACTTGTGAAACAACACATGCATAACCTATAAATACATGATTCTGAATTCGAAAATAAAATACTCAAAAATATAAATCCTCTTCGATATTTCAGACACTCTTCCTTACATTCGAGTTCTTCACCAGTCTTGTGCACACTCGATTCAAAGGCTGAATTATCCTGGGTATTCTTGCGTTCCAACTCTAATACAATAAAGAGAGTGCTTGAAATACTTATTAGGAAAGTGAAATTGTTCACGATTCTAGCCTCGATCCATTATTGTTTGAATTGATTTTCTAACAGTTCCAACCCTCGAGAAGAATTGCCCACGTCGTGAAGATTTATCCACGTCACAATGGAAAGATAAGAAGAGGAATAATGTAATCGAAAAAGTAGTTAATTTCTTAACCCACCCCATGAAAACCCCAAAATGTCCTTCATAAAACCAGGAATTTATTTTCGGTTCCCACCATTTTCTGAAATTTTTTAGTGAAACCGGAAATATACTTCCGGTATGCACCATATTTTGAATTTATTCCAAATTTGGTCTCACTTGGTCTCACATACACGCTTTATTTAAAAATTTGAGTGAAACCGGAAATATACTTTCGGTATGCACCACATTTTGAAGTATTTTGGTGAAAACCGGAAATATAATTCTAGTTCCATACTAAATAATGTAATATTAAGAATTTATTACAAATTTGGTCTCACATAAATACTTTATTCTATCGGTAAAATAAAACAATTTGATTTAACAAAATAAAATCAAACATTAAGATTTAATTTAGACAAAATAAAATCAAACATTAAGATTTAATTTAGACAGATAAAACATTTACGGTATGTTTTGGTCTAAAAATCAGGCATCAATAATTACAGTCTTAAATATTGGGAAATTATTTAAGACTGTAATTATTGATCATGATTTTTCCTGATTTTTAGACTAAAACATACGGTAAATTTTTTATCTGTCTAAATTAAATCTTAATGTTTGATTTTACTTTGTTAAATCAAATTATTTTATTTTACCAATAGAATAAAGCGTGTATATGAGACTGGATTGAAAATAATTTTCCAATATTTGATGAACAAGTACATGTAGTCTTAAAAATTCCACATAGGTTGAAACCGGAAATATACTTGCGGTTCACACCCAACCTTTTTCAATGTGATTTTTATGATAAAGGGTGCTAAACAGAAGTTTATTTTCGGTTTCCCGGGGGCAAAAATGAAATTTCGCAGGGGTGGGTAAAAAGGCCTTGAGGTGGGTTAAGAAATCCACAAAAAGTATTGTGTATGATGTAGTAAGTCTCCTTACAATCAAATTTATTAGTGCAATGTCTCGATCAATGACAATTATCTTTGGCGTGTGTTTTTGGCCCTTCAATAAATTCTTGCACACTTCCAAGGCCCGTGTAATATTGATATCTTTTTCGGATTCCAAAAAGGCAAATCCTATTGAAAAAGTCTTCTCATAAAAGTAACACAGACAATTTTAAGAAGAGGAAACCAACACTTTTTGTTGGTCTTACGTTGCATCAATAACGAGGACAACAGAAAATGTGTTTAACATTTCTTGAATATATCACAAACATTGATTTTATCATCCCATATTGCGTACCTAAAAACATAGTTTATTTTATCTAAATGTTACAAAAGTTGTTGCATTTTGGATCTTGGACCCCTTATTGCCATTTTTTTATGACCCGCATTGTACACCTGCTTGATATGTGAAACACTTTCTGGTTATTCTATTTAAAATTTGCAAGTATATTATTTAGTGCCACAATGGTTAAAGACATGTTCGAAATAATTTCCATCTCCTCCGATTTAAGACGACATATGATGAGATGAACGAATAACTTTGTTTGCAAGACATGGTTACGTATTCCTGAAATCACATTAAATTTCCACATCTCATCCATGCTACAATACTTGCACAGTTTAAATAGACAACATCCTTTCAACTTTCAAATCAGGGGAACATACACACCATTTTTGTCGCATCTCATGGTTACAAATACATGTCTTTTATTTGAGACATTGTTGAACCTTATGATTATAATGCCATTCTTGACTACCATGCGGACTCATTGAAGCATATGTTTGCGAGAAGTATACAGTTGTTCAGTTTAAATAATTATTTAAATCTAAGGTATGACTAATATGAAACATGACTTTGGGGACGTCTTAGTAAGATGTTATGTGAATTAAGTTACTAATGTTTTAGGACATAATGGTTGATAATAAGTATACGAGTTAAGTTGTGAAGTTTACGATGCAAGTGTTCATGTGTTGTATGTTCAAGTTCAAAAGAACCAATGTTGAGATGTTTAGGTTCAAGAGAATTGGTGACATGGTCTTAGACCGACAATTATTTGATGATGATGTGTTTAGGTTCGAAAGAACTAACATTGAGATGTTATTTTCAGGAGAGCCAATGACGTGGCCTTACACCAATAATTATTTGATGATGATGTGTTTAGGTTCGAAAGAACCAGTGACATGTAGGAATTATGTTCATAGATGAGGATTCGAGTTAGAGGATTGTGGATATCGATTTGCATTAATTGTAGCATTCATACATCATGTATAGTAGAGACAAATAGGATTTCGATCCAGTAACGTGTAGGATTTCGATCTAGTGATATGTTGCACACATCAGTAATATATCTCAGATATCCAAGAGATTTGTACAACATGCATGGGAGTAGAAGATTCGAAAATTCCATGCAAAATTATCTATGCACACTTAAAACTTAAAATATTTTAAAGATAAGTTTAAAAAATTGGATAAATGAATTAAGTTTGTTTCAAGTTTTTTCTTATATTAAATATAAATATTATTATTTAATATTATTGTGTAATACACAACTTTTACTAAATTCTTTATTACATAAAATCTGCCATTTTTTACGCAACAAAAACAAAGAATAACAAAAAACTAAGGAGCCTATTTCCGATATATTTTAAATATAAGATTATATTAAAAAAATAAGTTAAAGTACATTTGTTTTTTATACATTGGGATGTTTGCTATTAATTATAAAAAAAAAAAAAGTAAAAATCTATAAATAATGTTAACAGCATAGAAAAAATAAATGCTACAAAAGAGCTAAGTAAGATAAGATTTAAAAGTTTGTTATTAGAAGATGAGCTAAACTAAAATCTATAAATAAGCATTCAATACCAATGTGAAAAGTAAGAGTTACTCAATTGAGACTCATATTCAGAATAGTCAAAGAAAGGTAAGTGTTTAAACTCATATAAATTCTTTCGTGTATTGTTTTATATAATCAACATTTTATTCATAAAACATAAAGAGAACATTTATTTGAAATGGTTCAATAAACTTCAAATACAAATTGTATCATGTAAAGTTTATCATTGTTATATTATGTTTTATTGGCAACTGAAAGATTATAAGAATGTACCTTCATGACATTGTGTTTTATGGAATTCGGTGTTGCAGATAGTTTTGAAATTAAAAAGGGTGATTCATCTTGCAATTATGTCTTCTAGGTAACAAAAACTCTTCTCTACATTGTGTTTTTCAGTGATTATTTATTTCTTAGGTATTTTGATTAATTTTGTAACTCTTTTTAATCCGTATGTTTGAAGGTCCAATTGAGCTTCTACCTTTGCCTTATAATGAATTAGGTATATATTGTTTAATTGATCATCATGTTATTAATTATACACTATATTTATATTTAAATATTGTAAATTATTTTTAAAAAAATATTTTTGCTTTAATACAGATTATGCTTGGGAGTATCGTATCATTTATGGATTGCCAATTACCGATGATGTTCCACCTCAATATGAGTTTATATTAAAATATTTCAATACAAATGTAGAAGATAGTTCAAACGATCGCATCACTTATCAAAATTTGTCTCATGAGAATAGTTTAATAAGATACAATCTACCTTCTACGTTATTTGAAGAAGACATTTCAGATGAGATTGAAAGTTTCACGACAGCCTCTGAAAGTAGTTTGATTATTGAAAATGATTTGGATATTGACTCTACTTATGATCAAAGTTATTGTGATTGTGACTAAGGTCAATTTCATATAGAAGAAGAAATTGCGGATGAGGTTGAAAATTACACGACAGTCTCCGAAACAAGTTTGAATATTGAAGATGATTTGGAGATTGACTCTACTGATGATGATGAAGATGGTTGTGATTATGACTATGGTCATTATCTTATGGAAGAGATTAAAAAGGTGATAGAGCAACATGGAGCACACTATGTGACTCGTGTCTTTCTAACCTAGGGTAAGAATTTGATTGCATATTATTTTGTTTAAGTTATGTGCATGCATATTAGAAAATTTTAAGTAGTGTTTTAAAGTTACTAATTTCTACTATGTATATTTTAGATCCACATAACGATGGCGTTGGAGAAAGAATATTAACGATTTCTACTTGAAGACTTGGAACTACTATAAGAGATCTCGCATGGCCAATTATTAAAATCAAAAAACAACTCTTTTAATTAATGTTTTTATTTGTTTTTGAATAATATGTTTATATAAGACAATTTTTTCAAAGTATATTTATGTTTAGTCTTTAAATGATTTTTGTTTTGGTACATATATATTATATTTAGTTACGTTGATGCGATTTTAAAAGAATTGGATAAAAAATAAGAGAATTGGATAAAAAAAACAAGAGTTTAATGAACATGTCATGTGTCTTTCAATAATAAATCATCAATTTGTTATGTCATTTAAATAATTTTAAAATATAAAAATAATTTAACACAATACAAAATATTGATTAGTTGACGTATGAAATTATTTTATATTGTCGGCATATGTTCTATTTTCTCAAAAAAATAAAAGATTTGTGGTTGATAAATATTATAAGAATTAATTTTGTTTGAAAGGAATATTAAAATTACTTTTAGTAAATTACAAATAAAGGATTTTGTAGATTTCACATTAATTATTTAATTTTATTCAACAGAAAAAATACAGTTGCTTACTTTAAAATAAATTAATATTTCAGAAAGTTAGTTTTGCTTAGACATAATGTTAACAAAGAGCCAGAATAGAACCCTGGTTTAGTCCATGACATGGATGACTTTAATCTATGAACACTCCATGTATCAAGTTTTAATAATCTTGTTCAAGCATCAAATAGACGTTTAGGTTGTGATTTTTCAAAATTTTAAGGTTTTCTTTACTTAAAAAATGAGTGTAGAATTGAAATTTTGCTATCATAATTTTCTGAATTTAATTCATCCTATAACACCAAGTGGCACTGCAAACACGAAACAAGAGGCTGATTTTCTATATGTTCTAATTAAGCTCTTTCAAGAATATTTAGGTTAAATATATTACTTTATTACCACGTTTTAACTATCCTCCTCTACTTTTTACTATAAAGCATTTACTCATAAAACATTTACTCATAGATTGCACAAACTACCTATTTTGCCCTTAACTCCAAATTCTTTTACGCTGCAATTTGTTCAAATCTGTAATTCTCAAATTTATCCTCACATAGTTAAAGTCATTCTCACTTGAAGCGACATGTGTTGCACTATTATTGGGCTAAATTATTTTAATATTTTTCCATTAACAACAACAAAACTCTTTTTCTCTTTTCACTCTCTTTACTTTCTCTCTTTTTCTCTCCGTCCTCTCTTTCTCTCTTTTTCTCTGTCCTCTCTTCTCTATCAAATTTCCATCAAACCCTAAAATGCCACTGCCAACGACAATAACATTTCCCCTCTCTATTCCATGTCGCCAATATCAATAATCTTCCTCTTCTCTATTCCGTTTCTCTCATTTTAATCACCCCATATCCTTCCATGAACTCAGATTTCTCATCACACAGACACTTTCAAAACATATGTACTCTCATTTTTTGATGAAACAGCTAGCATTTTTTGTTTCAAATGATTTGTTTATCTTAGATTGTTTTTATCTTTGATTTTGTTTTGGTAAGTTATATGAATTAGTTTTATGTGTTAATTTGTTGTGATTGATGAATCTATGATGACGAAAATCAGACGGAGGACTGAACTAATGTCGTGTTGATTGCCCTTCTTGCCTTGAGATTATTATTTGGTATCCGTGGGTGTTCATTTTAAATAATTATTTGAATCTAAGGTATGACTAACATGAAACATGACTTTGGTGACGTCTTACTAAGATGATATGTGAATTAAGTTGCTAATATTTTAGGACATAAGTCCAATGGTTGATAATAAGTATACGAGTTAAGTTGTTAAGTTTACGATGAAAGTGTTCATGTGTTGTATGCTCAGGTTCAAAAGAACCAATGTTGAGATGGTTAGGTTCAAGAGAACCGGTGACATGGTCTTAGACCGACAATTATTTGATGATGATGTGTTTAGGTTTGAAATAACCAACATTGAGATGTTATTTTCAGGAGAGCCAATGACATGGCCTTACACCAATAATCATTTGATGATGGTGTGTTTAGGTTCGAAAGAACCAATGACATGTAGGAATTATGTTCATAGACTAGGATTCAAGTTGGAGGATTGTGGATGTCGATTTGCATTAATTGTAGCACTCATGCATCATGTATATTAGAGATAGAAAGGATTTCGATCCAGTGGCGAGTAAGATTTCGATCTAGTGATATGTTGCACACATCAATAATATACCTCAGATATCCAAGAGATTTGTACAACATGCATGGGAGTAGAAGAATAAAAAATTCCATGCAAAATTATCTATGTTATTTGATTGTGTAATTGTGATTTGATTGTATATGATGATTATATTATATTTTTTATTTTATCACCGTTTGAATGGTGGTATGTATTCTCACCCTTTTCTTGTCTTTATGTTTCAACTTTTGCATGTTATATAGGTAATACCTAGGTTGAGATCGGGGAGTAATAGTTTTAGTTACTAAGGATGACATATTTGACCTATTTAATAGTTTCATTTTCGACTGCCCAATTTTGTATCCGGTGTTGCTTTGATATTGTAACATCGGGCTTAGGACTTTGCTGTGTCATTAACTTGTTTTGAACATACCTCTTTGCTATGTTTTATGATGCTATGCTTTAAATTAAAATATGCATTTAAAATATTAATTGAAAAGCTTTTGTCAATGTGACACCCTTGATTTTATCTTCATATAATCCACAATATTTTATAAATTATACTTTAAGTTTAGGGAGTTACAGCGATGGCTTAGACTTAGAAGATGAAGAGGACGAGAACAAGAATAAGGATGTGTCGTGCATGCGAGGGTGTGATTTCTCTACAATGTACCTAGGTGGGAGCACATTGAAGGCAGTGGTTGATAAACACTAGTGTAAAACTAGGCCACGATGCAAGGAATATTCCAAGGAATCTGAGCCAACAAATTAGCTCAAAATTTGATGGGTAGCCCAAGGTCCCGACCTCAGCATGACCGGGTCACATCCAAATTATAGAGAGTTATAACATTGTCGGTAAAAATTGGGCTAGGACACGACCAAGGACTAGGTCAAGGAATGTGAGACAAATCTAAATTTGGCCTAAATTTTTTCCTAGGTAGGAGTACATTGAGGAGAATGTTTGGGAAACTGTTTACCCTGAAATTTGGTAAACAATCGTTAGTCTTCTAAAACAAAGTATTGTTTGGTTACTTATAGTATCGACTAGATTAATCCTAGGACATGTGTTAAGTTTGTAGTTATATAGTTTTCGAACAGTTGTCTATCGAAAGGAAATTGCTAAAACTTATGTAAAATGATATTAAAAAGTAAAATAATTCGACTGGAATGTAAAGGAAACAAAAAAGAGCTTTTATAAAAAGTAAATTAACAATTGCATAAAATACGGTGATTCATATTTACATTCTCAAAAAACTCTTGTCTCGGTAAATTGGTACTTTGAGTAATATTTGAGTGTTTGTACATAAATGAACACACAAATTCTATCACTAAGATTCTAATTTATACTACTTCCACCATAATAGTCTCTTTCTAAAACAATACTCCCTCCGGTCTCATATGTAAGCAAAAAAAAAAAAATTTGGAGTCTCAAATATAAGCAAAAATTAATTACAATGGTTACAATTAAATATACCATTCCAATTTTACCCTCAAATTTAGTTTTTCAATATTCATGTTTATTCCTATAATAACTCCACTTTTTACACTTCCAAAAGAGCATTTATTCTGAAACGTTGCATTTGTTATCATTGGCTTTTGAAAAGTCATATCCTATTATAAATGGTGCAGTATCATCTTGTACAAAACTCCATGAGTCTTGTTCTTCCTTTTTTTTATACTTTAAAAATGGCAAACCCACATCATTTAGCTAATGAGTTTCCATCTTTTGATTTAGGTATCGAAGACAATAAAGTTCCTGAAGCAATTCAAACTCCAACAAATGAAAGTGCAGAAAATATCACTCCAAAGAATGAAAGTGAAAATGCTCTAACTCCAACAAATGAAAACACCATTGTTGAATACTTAGATATGGATGAGTTTGATCTGAACAAATTACCAGCATTGAACTTTGGTGTCAAGAAAGAAGAGGTTAAAGATATGATAAAAATTTACTTAGATTATTTAAACTAGGTGTGTTCTTATTTGGATTTTTATGATGTTTAATGTTTCTTTGTTGTTTCTATTGCACTGTTAAAGAATTGTACTGCTATGTTTCTTTATGATTGTGATGTTTAATGTTTATTTTTCTAATCATCTTCTATTGGTTTTTTGGAGTAATGTCATTGTCTATTTTATTTTTCATTTGTTAAAAAATTCTAACGTGCAGTACCAGTGCCATCAGTAAGGAACTAACATGCATTCTTCATGAAACTAACTAGTAAGTCTAATGTAAACTAACTAGCATTCTTCATATTTTCTTCTTATTGTAATGTACAGTACCAATAATATGAAATAGGTAGTACAACACATAAACTAATAAGTCTAATGTAACTAACTAGCATTCTTCATATTTCCTTCTCCATGTAAATTCCATGATCTAGAACCAACCTCCGAAAATGAATAAATCAAATTTGACAAAAATTAGCGTACACTATTTTATTTAAAAATTTATAGAAAATACGATTATATAAACCAACAAGTTCGTACCTTAATTATCATTGTTTAAATATTGAAAAGTATTTTCAACTAACTCTCGGTCACATTTTAGTTGCGTAGGTAGTATGTCTCGATTAAGCAACACTTCTTTCTTCATATGGGGAATTCGGTAATTATTAGATCCTTTAATTTTCATG
This sequence comes from Vicia sativa, assembly GCA_021764765.1. Classification (NCBI taxonomy): domain Eukaryota; kingdom Viridiplantae; phylum Streptophyta; class Magnoliopsida; order Fabales; family Fabaceae; genus Vicia; species Vicia sativa. The sequence goes on along the minus strand of CM038792.1, from coordinate 84,320,732 downwards.
ATTTCAATCATACAAGATTGAAGTGTGAGAAAAATTTTGTCAGATTGTTTGCTAGAAATATTATCATATGAGTTTTGCACAACTTCAATGAGTTCATCAACTGATTTTGAAACTTCCTTTTGTTGTAATGATTGAATGGCATTGAAAAAACCCAGATCTAAAACATTTAAATCAGGAGAATTCGGTGGTTGACAAGATAAACGGATGTCAAATCCTCCTTCAGAAGCTGCTTTACGAAATTCTTCATCGTCAATAGAAACATGACACGGAGCATTATCTTGTTGTATATAAATTGTTTCCATTGCATGTTCTCTCGGCCATTTTTCTTTAATTGCAGGTAACACTTTATTGATTAGAAAATTTCGACTAACTTCTTTAGTGATAGAAGTAATCGGTTTAGTTTCAAGTGTACCCGAAGCTCTATTGATACTTGACCTTTTTGCTGCAACTTTTTGAACAAGAGGAAAGACGCCAATTTTTCCCGAAAATATCTCCTTATCACCGTCATCAAATCTAGGCCTAGCGACTGCTACTAAAAACATGACTTTTCGAATAAAATTTTTATTTTTGCATGTGCGATATGGCTCATCCTCATTTTCAAGAAGGTAGTAGTTAGCTGATTTTTTGGTCATGTAGAACCATTTTTCATCTATGTGGACGATATTATGCATAGACTTAAACTCCGGATCATGAGGAAGACTAGTTTCTTCAAGCATGGACAAGCAAAATCTAAGACGATCTTTCATATTGCTATCTTTCATTTGTGGCTTTAGAGCATTTGAATGCCGACGCAAAGTCCCATCCTTTACAAACTTAAACAATGTTGTTTTGCTAATGCCCAAGGCAAATGCGAGGCTCTAAAGAGTGCTACGTTTAGCTAACGAAATATCCCGCACTTTTTCAATATCTACCGCAACTCTTTTCCGACCATAATTTTTTGTTCTTTTATGAGACGCATCACCTGTTTGAGATACTTGCTTCCAAATTCGATAAATAACATCGATGGATACCGAGTATTTGGATGCCAACCATATAACAGTTCCGGATTTTAGTTTTCCACCACAACTATTCTTTATCAATAATTGAGCAATTATTTTCCGTTGATCATTGTTTAAAAATGATCTTTTTTTCTTAAAAGTTTCAGGTTCATGTTGAACCATTGTGGACACTGCATGAAAAAATTGAAAATAATTAAGAAACAAGTATATCGCTACTGCATCGTCTCATGTTTGTTACTACATGTTCTTATTGGCAAACAAAATATGGCTCAGTAATGAATAGAAAACAAATGATGACACTCCATTTATATTAATTTATGCATGTCTCATGTTTGTTGCTAATGCATGACTCATGCATGTTTTATATTTATAAACAAAATATGGCAATGTAGTAATGAATAGAAAACAAAAAGTAATGATATGATATGAAAAAAGATGACACAAGAATGATATGAACAAACAAAATATAATTATATGATAAAAATCTTACTAGCAATACTTTCAGTTTCTCCATCACTTTCATATTGATTAAATTCTCTCCTCTCCATCTTCTTCATTTGGAATAAATTCACTCTGCAATTTTATAAAACAAGATTAAAAGTGAAAAAAATTAATTAAGTTGTTCAAAAATTATCTAACATAAAAGTATTAGAGCATATTACCTTCTTCCATGACATGAACTTCATTTGAATATAAAGCATCAACATCAATGTCCTCATTAATATTAAAAAAACCATGTTCAAAATCATTTTCACAATTGAACATATTAGCTTCTTCCATGTATTCTTCATTTGATGAACTACCATGTAGGTCCTTAAAAGACAAGTTAAAATTACTTGAAGAAGGATCATTTAGATTAATGGATGGTGCTATGTTGCATTCCATCATTTCATGATCAATATATGGAGTGTTTAGATCAATATTAACAGGCATTTTTATGAGAACCAAAAGATAATGATACAGGAAATGTAAAATTTTGGCTATGAAAATGAGAACCAAAAGCTTTAGTATTTATAGAACTCACTATGAAAATGTTAAATTTCTACAGGGCGGGACCATGGAAATTTAGGCGGGTGGAGAATACAGTAAATGGACTAAGAAGTGTTGTTTTTAGGCGGGACAAATTTCTACAGGAAATTTTAGTAAGAGTAAGTGGAATATATAACCACTAAATGACTAACCCTTAAATGGTATTAATAAAAATTGACTAACCATTAAATGGTTATAATAAAAATATTAATTTATTTCTAAATTAATAAATAAGGGTAAATATGGAAAAAATGTATATTTTCCATTACTTAAATGAATATATAGCCACTTTCTTAAAGGGTGAGCTTTTTTTTTTTTTTGCTTACATATGAGACCGGAGGGAGTACCACGTTCGACCCTTGCATGTCCTTCAAGACTCCAGACTTCCACGCGTACTTTTAGATAAGACCAGACCATTTGAATTTCAAAACTCTTTCTCCTCGAAGCGCCAGACCTTTAGCATGACATGTCGAAATATTCAAATTCGAAACTTTCAAAAATCTTAAATCCATTTACTTCACGAAATAAGACCTTCGCCATTTCTGAATAAACTTAAACCACTTATGAGCTTGTTAGTCGAAATCCTTCATGAAATATTATCATATTACCTATAGAGCTAACTTTTCTTTCGACATTCTTCATTTCTATTCATCATTTTTGGTCATCAAAATTTTCAACTAACAAAAACACACATGCACCAGGCCACGAGTCAATTGCGACACAAGGATAAAGCCAAGTAATGAGAGGCAAAATTGAGGCTTTGGCGGAGTGATACGAAACATTTTAGATCCTCTCTATGTATGTGTTATGTGTTGTGCAAAAGTCCTTAAAAGATAGTTCAAAATTAAATGTATAGGTCAAGATTTCCGTTGTTTCAACCTCTTAAACCCTTTACACTTAAGAAACAAAATAAATCGAATTTTTTTCAAAACCCTACCAAATTTTGCAAAACCTTTCTACATATTGAGAGAAAAATTCCTTAAAAGATTATTTCAAAATTATATGTTTTGGCTAAGTTTTATGTTGTTACTGTCTCTATACGTTTAAAACTCAACGTTTAGTGGAGATCTATGTGGCAATAATGGATGCTATAAAACTAATTTATGTGTTATATACAACCAACATATTCTAACTCATTCCTTGACGTAAACAATATAATTATTTTATCATTTAAATTTTAAATCAAAGATTTGACCATTTATAAACTATTACTACATTCGTTCCGGTATATAAGAGATAATTTATTTCTTAAATTTATTGAATAATTAATATATCTAGTTTATAAATCAACTTAATATATTAATTATTCAATGAATCTAAAAAATAAAGTGTTTTATATATGTAGATACGAAAGTAGTACTTTTATGTGTAAGGTGAAAGTTAAATTCTTTATGTAAAAATCACTATTAAACTAAAAATTACTTAAATCAATTTTAAATTGTTTAAATCTTATGACCCATTTAAAACAACTTACTTAACCTATTTTAATTGCTTACATTAAAGATGCTATAACTTGCTTGGATAAAAAATCAACAAATTCGAAATCTAAAACAACAAAAAGATATTAAACCAAAACATGAATATGTTTTAGGTGATGGAGAGTTTACTTATAGCATAAAACCAAACGTTAAAAAAAAGAGAGGGTAAAAGTTGAATATCAATTCTAAAAGTAGTGGTGTGTGCAATGAATAACTTATGAGTTTGTAATGCAAATTATGCAATACTCTCTCGGTTTCACATAAATTGTTTCATTTGCATTTTTTATTATTTTTAAAATAAATATATTTTTTTAAATATTAATATAATATTTTTTATGATATACTTATATTTATCAACTTTCACACTTTTCAATTATACATAACTATAAAACAAATGTGTTTTAATAAAAAATATTAATTTTATTATTAAAATTAATACATTTAATATTTTTTAAGAATTGGGTGAAGCTTAAATAAAATACATATTATGAGACGGAGAAATTGAAAATTAATTGGTACTTCACACTAAGAAACAGGTGGAACGGGAGTGGAAAGTCACTTAAGAGAATTTCTTAGTACACATTTATATGGATTAAAAAAATATTCGAAAAAACTTCAAAATACTTTTAGGATATGCATATTCGAATGAACTCTTATATTTCATTTTTCATAGACTTTATGAATATACATATTCGAAATAACTCAATATTCTGTCTTTAGCAAGTTTTCGGATATGAATATTTTGAATAACTCAACATCTCAATGTTAGTTTGATTTTATGTTAAATGATATTTATTTTAAATAAATACTATTTCGTTGCTCTTATTTATTTCAGATTTGCTCTTACAATGTTTAGAAATAAATAATTATAGTTTTAATAAGACTTAATTCAGAATTAAAAAAAATTATGGATTAAATAGTTTTTTGATATTTTTAAGTTGGCAAGTTTTTGTATATATATATATATATATATATATATATATATATATATATATATATTAAAATAATTTTTGAATGTTAAATTTTTTTTGGTCTTAATTCTTAAAGTTAAAATTCACGGGAAATCTACAGATTTTAATTTCAGAGACTAAAACCAAATGAAATCTAGTATTAAAGGACTTTATTCAGAAGGGAAAAAAAAAAAAAAAAAAGACGCATGGATGACTATTTAACTTCAAAATTATATATCTTAAAGTATAATTTCTCCACTTTGTTTAAAAAATAAATGCTATATTATAAACTTGCTTTATTTATTTATTTGTATAAATTGTAGAACGAAACATGTTTATTTTAACTTTTCAAAGAGTCATTTGACATCTTAATGTATGTCTTAACTTCTTTCAATTTAAAAAATGGATCTTTCGTTTTAAATAAATTACTATTTTAATTAGAGATAATTTTAATAGAATATAATAAAATTGTTTAGAAACTTTAAAATCTAAATAATTTATTTTAATAAAAAAATTTATTGTAATTTATAATTTATTTTTAATATGTTATTTTGATAAATAATTATTTTAAAAAGTTAATAATAATTAGAGTTTTTAATATTAAATAATATGTTTAAGTTGGATATGTATATTTGGAAACCCTCTAAAAATATATAGTTGTTGATTGGATATGTATATCCTAAAATTCTCTAAATATAAAATATTAAATTCATTTGAATTTGAAGATTTAAATTAAATATAATATTATAAAAATTTCGTTGATCAAAAGAAATTATCATCATTTATTTTGCTGATCTAGTTCTACTAGTCATTTTAAGATTATTAATTTGTTTATAGGCAACTTTTCACTGTTTTTATTTTTACTAAAAAATTTGCATATACATAACAATAAATGCCTCTAAAATAGAAACATAAAACAAAATCAATAAATAGAAGCTTAAGTCCATAAGCATTCAATACCCACAAGTGAAGAGTAGGATTAAGTTGGAGATTTACATCGAAAATCAAGGTCTGTTTTTTAATCTCCAACTGTTTTAACTTTTAACGATAACAATTCCGGTAAATTTTCACAAATGTCGTTTTAGCTATTAAAAGCGAGTGAGAGTCAAACGCGTCACGGCGCGTTGTAGTCAATACTACAAATAGAGTGAAGTACCTAGGGTTCTTGATTTTGTCTTAACTTCTTCTGCAAGTTTTTTTCCGTCTTCTTTCTTCTCCTTTTCTTATTATTTTAATCATTATAATTTTTTAACCAAAATTTATTATTATTACTATTTAATTAAATTAAATTTTTATCCGATAAAATCTGTTTAGCTTTACGGCATAAATTAAGGGGTTCTGTTTTTAGTTTGTTATTTATTGTTTTACTAGTTAGATATAAAAAAGATATTATTGATAATATATATTTTTAGTTTGTTATTTTCTTCTCGCCTAAGTAATGCATTATATATATAGTATGATTGTTAATGAGGATTGTGTTAATTTGGTTTTGCAGACGTTCAAGAATATCATACACAAGAAGCTTTCTTCTCTCTTTAGCTAAAGCTAAAGGTGGTAGTTACAGAAGTATGAAAGTATCAAAGGAGATTGAGTTTGTAATGTCTTGGTAATACTCAAGAAACTTTCTTCTCTTCTACATTCTTTTTTTCTATACAGATTGTGTATTCTTTATGTATACATTGATTCATTTGTAACTTTTTCTTGATCAGCATGTTTGACGGTTCACTTGATCTCCTACCCCCACCTTATAATGAACTAGGTATATACTCTTTTTTTTTCCTCTTTAATTCATTATCTTCTTGCTATTACTTTGAATATTGTAAATTGTTTAACAAAAGCATTTACTGCAGATTCTGTTAGTCAGAAAGTTTCTGATTCAAAGGTTCTGGATAATAATGTCAATCTACTGCATAAGAGTAATGAACCATGTCTGGTTCCGTGTCGCAAACAGGTTTGATTTTCATTATCTTTACTTACATTGCTTAGGTTATTACTATCTGCAAATATGGTTTATTTTCTTCATGAACTAATAAGGTTGACTTAGGCATTCAAATTTGGTTTTGTTTCTTGATGAACTAATAAGGTTGATTTAGGCAATCAAATTTGGTTTTGTTTCTTAATGAACTAAGGTAGATTTAGTTCAAATATTGTTGATTCTTGATGAATACGGTAGATTTAGGCATTCAAATATTGTTGTTTCTTGTGAACTAAGGTCCCTGCTTTTCAGGCACTACCTTCTTCAAGTGGAGACAGTAATGGCTCACTAAAGAGTGATATATCTGGATCTTCTGAATGTACAAATCATGAAGTGCAACCAGAACTAGAAAAACGTCCAAATGTTTCTCTGACGAAATTTCCAAGGAGTGGTGAGCTTTGGGGGTCTCGTGTGTGTCTTGAACCTCCATTGATCCATGATGTCCAAATTCAACAGGATTTAAAACTTAAGTCTTCCAATACCAGCTTCAAAGACTGTTCAAGTAGATCTATCTCTGGGTTTAGTTCTCCTGATGAGGACAGTTTAATTACATATGACAGACCTTTCTCGACCCATGAAGTGAATATTCCGCCTAGAATTGATAGTTTCATGTCTTCCCCAGAAAGCAATCTGAGTAAAGATGATTTGGATAATCAAGAGTCAACTTTAGAAATGATCAAGGGTCTTATAGAATCTGTACTCGATGATGATGATGATTACGATGATGATTATTATAATTTTAATAAGGATAATTCCTCTATGGATGATATTATGGCGGAGCTGGTCCAACATGGAGCTAGAGTTGCTAAAGTAAACCTTTCTTTTCAGCCGTTTCGTTCTAATCAGTTGAATCTAGGAAGGAGGGGTCCATTCTCTTTGTCTTCCCTCTCTTGCCCATGCGGCAAAATTTGTCACAGTGATGATGAGCTAAGAAGGTTTGGTCTTGGAGCTGGTGAATCAATGTTTCAACAGGGTATAATGCCATCCCTTGAGGTGCCTTCAAGGAAGGAGAAAACAAATCTAATGCAGAACTTTTTAGAATATCAGCATCCAGGCTCTCACCATTCTGTAAAGGGAGCTCCTGGTAAGCAAACGCATGCATAATATTTTGTTTGAGTCACGTGCTTTTATAACTGAAAACTTAAACTTGTTAGATTCTCTTGGTGATGGCAATGGAGTAATTGGCAGTTTTGAAGACAGGAAACTGGGAGCAATCAGTTCATGGGAGGATTCTACTAGTTGCAGACTTTCCTGCAGTGATTAGCAATTGTTAGTATGGAGATAGGAATATTAGGATCAAGAATAGAATGTGATAATCCTTTGCTATTTTTCAATTTTTCTTTTTATTTGATAATGTGTTTGCTTGTTCTCAATGATGTTATCAATCTCATTATCAATCTTCATTTTATTTTACTTTCAATCTCGTCTAAATGGTAACTGATATATAAAAACTAATTATAAAGCCACCCAAAATCGTAATCTAATATCTAACCTACTCTAAAATTTTCCAAACTAACTAAATAGCCTTTTCTAAAAAATATTTTCCACTATAGTTTAGATATTTTAGTAACGAATAAAATAACTCTTAATTTTTTTAACTTTTTTAATTTTATGCACCAATTATCAACTTTTCATTGGTCCAAATTAAAAAATTATTTTTCTAATTTGGACCAATGAAAAGAGAATGAGATATTTCTCTTCTCTTTTCATTTTATATGATAATTTAATACATTTGAATTTTAATATAATTGATTCTTTTACAATTAAATATCTTATTTTAAACTTAAATTTTAAAACCTATTTTATCTTTTCTATTTTTTTATTATCACTGGAAATACTAATTAATCTATTATTAAACATTAATAAAATTAAAAATATATTTTATGAAAGTGAATAATACTATATATATTATTCACACAACTAACTTTTGTATCTTACTATCAAATTTTTACCATTATTTATGTTAATTTTTTGGCAAAATACCTTTTTTGGTACAAGTTAGTCCTTTGACGCCGTTTGCTTATGTGGCGCTAGGTCATTAATATTTTGAGAAAACATTCCAAAAATTTTGATATAGCTAAGATTCGAACCCAAACCATCAAGCTTGCAAGCAATACCATATTACCACTACACCACTTTACAATTGATGTTTATTATTTCAAACCAATTTTACTAATCGCTTATTCTCAAAATGCTTATCACTTCAAACCAGTTTTACTTCAAACCAGAAACTGCTTCAACGTCCAACACAATCATCATCTTCATCCTTTCCTACCACAATCTCTTTAATCTTCTGTGTCGTATCCTTAGTCGTCTTCCATACCCCTTGCGTTGTCCGCTTTGCCATCTCTCCCGCACTCTTCAAAACCTCAGTCGCCGCCCCAGCAAGCTCTCCCGTTGTCTCCGTCGTTTTCTCAGCCCCTTCCTTTGTCATCCTCGTTGTTTTCTTAGCCCCTTCCTTTGTCTTATCAGCCACAGTGCCCACTACTTCTTTGGTTTTATCAATTGCATCATAAGCATAACCCCCACCTAAACACTCATTGATTCCAAATCTGACATCAGATTTCACAAATTTCTTCTCAAAAAGCCAAATCGAAACCGTTCCCAAACAAAACCCTAAGTTTAAAACTCAACAGAAACGATCAATCAAGGAATGGAAACAAAGTGCAACGTTACTCAGAGTACATATATCATCATAGAATCAAGCAAAAAAGTTTAAATCAAAGCTTCTGAAGATGACTTTTCCATGAGAAATCCGAAGAAAAAGACCAGCTTTCCTGGATTGTTGGTATTAAGAAAAAATGCAGCAGATTGAAAATTGATACTAAACATGAATGAAAATATAAACATCAAGTGCAAAGTGATCTAGTGGTAAGTTGTTTCTATTGTATGTAAGATGACCTGTGTTTGAATCCTCGAAAAAAAAATATATTTTAGAAGTTTTTTGGGTATTTATTGAATTCACATGCCACGCTTCCAAACATCAACGCTAGGGTATTTTGCCTAAATTTTTTTCTTTCTCCATGCCATAAGTTTTTTTTAAAAATTACTTAATACGTTAAGTTTATTTAAATATTACGTAACTCAATGTAAATTCATATGTGTATTTAAATACATCATTTGTCAAGTTTACCATTATATTTTGTATAATCATATTATTTGTTGTAATATTTAATTTCATAATTTTTCATTGTACTTTCCCATTAAATACTAATTGATCTATTATTTAATTTTAACAAAATTTAAAATATATTTTATGAAATTGAATAATACTGCATATCATTCACACAATTAACTTTTTATCTTACGGGTCACTATCAACTTATTATCATTTTCAAATGTTAATTTTTTTCTTTTTCCATATCACAAGTTTTTTTTTTAAATTACTTAATACATTAAGTTTATTTTAACATTAAAGTACTAAGATTTATAAAATTTCAAAAGATATACCACACGGTCATTATATTTGGTATGTGTCATTATTGTTTATATCATAGCTTTGCTCTAGCAATTTGGAATACCAGCGTAAAATAAACTCGATTACATACTTGATTCCATAAAGTTGTTCCTGAAGCAGGGAAAGTCAAATGCAGTTTTGGTAATTTATATGAATTATTTTCATGTGTTAATTTGTTGTGATTGATGAATCTATGATGACGAAAATCAGACGGAGGACTGAACTAATGTCGTGTTGATTGCCCTTCTTGCCTTGAGATTATTATTTGGTATTCGTGGGTGTTGTTTTTCGTTGGATAAAAAATGGTTGGTTAAAGAAGAATCAGATTTCTTGTGTTTTTTTTTTTCTGTTTCCATTTCCATATAATATGATGTTTTAAAATGTTTCATTTCCGTATAGGTCACTTAAATGAGTTTATAAGGTAAATCAAGTTCTACATTAGGTAAATTACTTTCTATAGGTTGTCACTATACGTAGCTGTTTAGCAACTCTAATTTTACCTTTGATTTGTTATTATAATAACAAATTCTTTCGTAACAAATGTTTTATGCTTCTTATTTCTAATACCCTATATTAAAGTTGCTACTTTGACAATTTCTACTATCAAATAACACATGAAAGAAAGAGATTTCTTTTACAACCCATTACATGTACTTCAAGAGCTTCACTTTTATCTGAAAATCTGCTTCTACACATTTTAGCAACAATTTTTTCCCTTTTCTGTTTTTATGGTCAGCTCATTATGAAGATTTAACAGTGATACACAGCCTCGCCGACTACCATCCCTCTTCAACAAATCCTCTGCGGCTAGGTGAAAATGGTATGTTTTCAATTTTAATTTTACCTTTCGATGCCCGATGTTTCTACATTACCACTAACTTATAGTTATTTTGTTATGTGTGATATAGTCTTTGGTGACGAACGAAGAATTTCTCAGCATATTCTACGTGTGTTGAACACATATGTCGACGGAAAACAGAAGATAATGTTTGCAATGAACTCCATTAAGGGTATTGGAAGAATATATGTTAACATCTGCGACAAGAAATAAGTCTGATATTGATATGAACAAGAGGCAAGTAGTTTAGTTTTATCGATTGTATGAGTAAAAATCCTATTATGTTTTGTTGATGATAAATCAGTGCTTTAATAACATCATTATATGTTGACTTTTTTTTGGAACTATTTTCTGATCACACTTTATTTCTTGTCATTGGCAGGAAGATAAGGCCAAGGATTTCATTTCTTATGTTCATGCCAAGATATTCGTCTTGGGTCTCTTCGGGTCAGTACTCTCTTGTCCAATAGTCAGTTCATATGAATTACGACGTTAACTATTCCATAAATGTTCTAATATAAGGGTTTTTGTTAATATTGTTTCAGTTGTGTGATTGATCAGAATCTGTACTATGTTGGGTTCAAATGCACTTCTCCAACATACTCATGTGCTATTAGCAATATTCTCCATGCAATGACTTTTGTAATGGCCGCTATTTTCAGGAATACTCATGTGTTATTTTAAGTTTTCATTGTAGTAGTTAGCTAACAATTCACTAACTAACTGAATTATCTACAACTTTCATTTTCAGGAATACTCATGTGTTAGTTTATGGTTTCATGTATTTGTTTGTTTTAGTCTTTGTATAATTGAATGTTTCTAAGTTGCAGGGACAAATGAGAAACAATCTCAGAATATTGCAGCATATTTAGAGGTACTTATCTTCTCTTCATTTGGTTTTAATGGCATCCCCTTTTCGTGCACGTATTACGTTTTACACCTTTGGGACTGTTGGTGCACAGGAATAAAAGTGATTGGAATGATGGAAGAATAAAAAGAATGACGGTTACCAAAAAGAGTAAAGAAATAAGGATTGATGTATTATTAAGAACGTAGGAATACCTATTTATGCACAAAAATGGCCAAAAGTAAATATGCCACGTAAACCCTAATTAAAACTAATCTTGGTGACCAAGATAAAAGATACTAACAGTAAAACTAACAAATACTAAAGTACCCTTAAAACTAAACTTAATAACTAAGTTTAGGAACCAGAACATCATAACATCAGAACATCAAAACATCAGAAGTTCTAGATATGCCTTATTGAACATCAGAACTTCAGAACATCAGAAGTTCTGGATATGCCTTACTGAACATCAGAACTTTTGACTGACCCACACATAAGTTCTGGATATGAATTATTCTCAACACCATCCCTTAATTCATATCCATCAAAAACTAACAACACCAATTTCATTTCTTAAACGAACAAACTGGTCGATTTTGATAGCCTTTGTCAGAACATCTGCCAGCTGCTTCTGGGTACTGCAGTGTAGAACTTCTAACACTCCTTTCTGTACTTGACTTCTAAGAAAATGATACTTCGTCTCAATATACATGCTTCTTCTATGCAACACTGGATTCTTAGCAAGATTGATTGCAAACTTGTTATCAATCAACAACTTCAGAGGTTTCTCTATCAAAATCTCCAAATCCTCCAGAAGATTCAGAAGCCAAACAGCTTGACATGCAGCTACAGCGCAGCGCCTACAATATACTCAGGTTCACATGTTGATAGGGCCACAACAGGTTGTTTCTTGGAACTCCAAGAAATAGGACCTCCTAGAAACTAAAACAAGTAGCCAAAGGTACTTCTTGTGTCAACTCTATCTCCACACCAGTCAGAATCAGAGTAGCCCACTAGTTTTGGTTCTGACTTTCTTCCAGAGGGAAATAGTACTCCATATTTCAGAGTTCCCTTTATATACCTCAGAATCCTGACAGCAACTTGGTAATGGAACCACTTTGGATTACTCATAAATCTGCTGACCATTCTAACTGCATAGCAAATGTCAGGTCTGGTATTGCACAAATACCTAAGAGAACCAACCAACTGCTTGAAGGCTGTAGCATCCACAAAATCACCATCAGATTCAGAGTCCAATTTATGATTGGTTTTTGATGGTGTCACAACAACTATAGAATTCTGCACCTTAAATCTCTTCAGAAGTTCAAGTTCATACTTCAACTTATGCAAAAAGATACCCTCCTTTGAGTACACAACTTTCATCCCTAGGAAATATGGTATATTTGCTAGATCTGTCATCTCAAATTCATTCACCAACACTTTCTTGAACTTGGTTATATCTTCTAGACAACTCCCCGTAAGAAATATGTCATCAACATAAAGACACACTAGAATCATATTGCTTCCAGAATGTTTCACATACACACCATACTCCATCTCACATTTCTGAAACCCTTGCTTCTTGAAAAATGAATCAATCTTCTGATTCCAAGCTCTGGGTGCTTGCTTCAATCTATACAGAGCTTTGTGTAACTTGTAAACCATCCTTTCCTGATTCTTTTTCACCAGGCCAGGAGGTTGTGACACGTATACCTCCTCTTATAATGGACCATTCAGAAATGCTGACTTCACACCCAAATGCATCAGTGGCCAAATTCTGTTTGCAGCTAAAGCAATTACCAATCTGATTGTTTCGTGCCTAGCTACAGGAGCAAACACCTCAAAATAATCTAGTCCAGGTTTCTGACGAAAACCTCTGGCCACTAGCCTTGCTTTGTGCTTGTCAACTAATCCATCTGGCTTAAGCTTCAACTTGAAAACCCATCTGACGCTGATGACTTTCTTCTCCCTTGGAAGCTCAGTTAACTTCCAAGTCTTGTTTCCTTCTGAAGCCTCAAGTTCTTTTACAATGACCTTCAACCACACTTTGTTCTTGAGAACTTCTTCAACTGCCTCTTGTTCAGAATCTACTTCTGACTCTGGAACCGTATCTCCTTCTAGACTTTCTTCAGAAGTTTTACTTCCACCAGAAATTCCACATTTGTTAACTTCTGGACCTTTTCCAGAACCACCACCTTCAAAAGTTGGATCACCTTCAAAATCTCTTTCTTCAGAAGTTCCACCTTCAGAATCATGATCATCGCCAGAGGCTGGACTACCTTTAGAAGCTCCTCCTTCAGAAGGTCCACCTTTAGAATAATGATTACCAGCAAAAACATGATCATCTCGGGAAACTTATCCTCTAGAACCTCCGTCTTTAGAGTTTTCTCTTCCAGAAACATGATCGCCACCAGATTTTGGATCATCATCAAAATCTGGATCAGAATCAGATTCACTATTTGACTCATCTTTAGAGTCTCCAGAAGATTCTTCATCTTTTGACTCTAACTCTTCTTCAAAACTTTCAAGTTCTAACTCATCTTCAGAACCTTCATGTTCTGACTCATCTTCAGAAGCAGAATCACCTTAAGATTCTAACTCATCTTCTGATTCTTCTTTAGACACAGAATCACCTTCGGATTCTGACTTGTCTTCAGCTTCAGAGTCATGTTCACAAATTTACAACCTTTGACCTTAATGTTTGCCACCCCTTGATATATTATATGACTTGGTATGTGACAGTCATGCATTTGAGACAGCATTGGAAGATACAGAAGATGGAAGATTGTTAACCAGATAGAACTGAAATATTTGTTGATTTGTTCATTTCCATTCCTTATAATTTTGAATCGCGTGACAAAGAAAATTAGAAAGTGTTGAATCAGCGTGTCAGACAAACAAACCAACAACATGTAAGGATCTTCTGCTTCACCAGGCCTCCTCCACATTCATGTTCTCTGCTGAACAATTAACATCCACATCGTCCTCTCATAGTCAGGTGACTGCTAATTCGATCGTTCTGAGTAGTTGTTGAATCTAATATCTTTTGCTTTCGGCACTGATCATTCAGCTGCCGCTTGAGCAATTGGAGGATATCCTCATTTCTATTGAAAACAAATTGGTTGGAAGCTACAGAACCTTCAGTCAGCCATGGTCGTCAAAGTTAGCTACTTAAGAGTATGCTTTGATTATAATAATTCATACACAGTCTATCAATGAAAAATGTGTGTTCCACCTAATCACAATTCATACAGTCTATCAATGAAAAATGTGTGTTCCATCTAATCACAATTTATTTTTTACAAAACTTATATAAAGATATAAATTTTTTGATTGATTGTATGTATAACATTATTTTACTATCTTTCTACTATTTTTAAACTCTTATTTTTACTCATCACTTGCTATTTGTTTTACTTAAATTTCACTTTACAGCGTATGGGAAAAAGGAAGTTGTGCATTCATGTCACAAAAACTTTTTTAAATTTAATATATTTAGTTTTAAGAACATAGTTTCTACATCTGTTTATTAAAATTAGACAAAAATTTATGAATAGAAATGTTAAATCTCTTAGATTCAAAAACTTTTTAAATTTAATATATTTAGTTTTATGAACATAGTTTTTACATAAGTATATTAAAATTAGACAAAAATGTATGGATAGAAATGTTAAATCTCTTAGATTTATGAATGTTATTTTTAAAAGAATTAGGTTTTTTATCTAAAAAGGAGTATCGACTTATTTTGTTGTACGATTGCTTTCTATTTTTATATAAATTATATTTATGTAATTTAAAATTTTGATAACAACTATTTTATATATGTAAATTAATATTTATTTTATTTAAAGTTTATATCTAGTTTTAAGATTTTAGATAACAACTCGTCATTTGAATCAAATTTGATAAAAGATTATATCACAAGATATTTTGTAACAACCTTAAGTTAATATTATTTAATTATGAATATTTTACATTAGAAAATTTAAAATATAATAATATGTTCACAATAAATCGCATATTAATGGTTCAACTAATATTAAACACTTAAAACTTATAATTTTTTAAAGATAAGTTTAAAAAATTGGACAAATGAATTAAGTTTGTTTCAAGTTTTTTATTATATTAATATAGATATTATTATTTAATATTATTGTGTAAAAAGTAATTTTTACTAAATTCTTTATTAAATAAAATCTACCATTTTTTACGACAAAAACAAAGAATAACAAAAAATAAGAAGTCTATATCCGATATATTTTAAATATAAACGTTATATTAGAAAAATAAGTTAAAGTACATTTGCTTTTTATACATTGGGATGTTTGCTATTAATTATTGAAGAAAAAAAAAGTAAAAATAATAAAGTAAAAATCTATAAATAATGTTAACGGCATAGGAAAAAATAAATGCTACAAAAGAACTAACTAACATAAGATTTAAAAGTTTGGTATTAGAAGATGAGCTAAACTAAAATCTATAAATAAACATTCAATCATTTTTTCAACACCAATGTAAAAGTAAGAGTTACTCAATTGAGACTCATATTTTAAAGAAAGATAGGTGTTTAAACTCATATAAATTCTTTCTTGTATTGTTTTATATAATCAACATTTTATTCATAGAACATAAAGAGAACATTTATTTGAAAATGTTCAATGAATTACAAATACAAATTGTATCATGTAAAGTTTATTATTGTTATATTATATTTTAATTGCAACCGAACGATTATAAGAATGTACCTTATGATGATATCGTATTTTATGGTATTCCGTGTTGTAGATAGTTCAATTGAGACACATATTCAGAATAGTCAAAGAAAAATAGATGTTTAAACTCATAAATTCTTTCGTGTATTGTTTTATATAATCAACATTTTATTCATAAAACATAAAAAGAACATTTATTTGAAAATGTTCAATGAACTTCAAATACAAATAGTATCATGTAAATTTTATCATAGTTATATTATGTTTTAATGGCAACCGAAAGATTATAAGAATTTACTTTACGAGGATATCGTGTTTTAGGGTATTCCTTGTTGTTGCAGATAGTTTTGAAATTAAAAAGGGTGATTCATCTTGCAATTATGTCTTCTAGGTAATAAAAACTCTTCTCTACATTGTGTTTTTCCGTGATTATTTATTTTTTTAGGTATTTTGATTAGTTTTGTAACTTTTTTTAATCAGCATGTTTGAAGGTCCAATTCAGCTCCTACCTTCGTCTTGTAATGAATTAGGTATATATTATTTATTTGATCATCATTTTGTTATTAATTATACACTACATTTATATTTAAATATTGTAAATTATTTAATAAAAATATTTATGCTTTGGTACAAATTATGTTTGGGAGTATCGTATGATTTATGAATTGTCAATTGCCGATGATGTTCCACCTCAATATGAGTTTATATTAAAATATTTCAATAAGAAGATAGTTCAAACAATCGCATCACTTATCAAAATTTGTCCCGTGAGAATAGTTTAATAACATATAATCTACCTTCTACGTTATTTGAAGAAGACATTTCAGATGAGATTGAAAGTTTCACGACAATCTCTGAAAGTAGTTTGAATATTGATGATGATTTGGATAGTGATTATTCTGGTAAAAAAGATGTTTGTGATTATGACTATGATCAATCTCTTATGAAAGAAAAAATTTCAAATGAGATTGAAAATTATATAACATCCCTTTAAACAAGTTTGAATATTAAAAATGATTTGGATAGTGACTCTACTTATGATAAAGTTATTGTGATTGTGACTATGATCAATTTCATATGGAAGAAGAAATTGCAAATGAAATTGAAAATTACACGATAGCCTTCGAAACAAGTTTGAATATTAAAGATAATTTAGAGAATGACTCTAGTGATGATGATGAAGATGATTGTGATTATGACTATGGTCCTTCTCTTATGGAAGAGATTAAAAAGTTGATAGAGCAAAGGGAGTCACGCTATGTGACTCGTGTCTTTCTAGCCTAGGGTAACAATTTGATTGCATATTATTTTGTTTGAGTTATGTGCATGCATATTAGAAAATTTTAAGTAGTGCTTTAGTTAGTAATTTCTACTATGTATATTTTAGATCCACATAATTATGGCGTTGGAGAAAGGAATATTAACAACAACTCCTTGAAGCCTTGGAACTACTTTAAGAGACCTCGCATGGCCAATTATTAAAAACAAAAAATAACTCTTTTAATTAATGTTTTTATTTGTTTTCGAATAATATGTTTATATGAGACAATTTTTTCTTAGTATATTTATGTTTAGTCTTTAAATGATTTTTGTTTTGATAGATATATTATATTTAGTTGATGCGATTTTAAAAGAATTGGTAAAAAATAAGAGTTTAATGAACATGTACTGTGTCTTTTAATAATAAATTATCAATTTGTCATGTCATCTAAATAATTTTAAAATATAAAAATAATTTAACACAATACAGAATATTCATTAGTTGACGTATGAAATTACTTTACACTGTCGGTATATGTTCTATTTTCTAAAAAAAATAAAAGATTTGTGGTTGATAAATATTATAAGAATTAATTTTGTTTGAAAGGAATACTAAAATTACTTTTAGTAAATTACAAATAAAGGATTTTGTAGATTTCACATTAATTATTTAATTTTATTCAACAGAAAAAGTACAGTTGCTTACATTAAAATAAATTAATATTTCAGAAAGTTAGTTTTGCTTAGACATAATGTTAACAAAGAGGGAGAATAGAACCCTGGTTCAGTCCATGACATGGATGACTTTAATCTATGAACACTCCATATATCAAGTTTTAATAATCTTGTTCAAGCATTAAATAGACGTTGTGATTTTTCAAAATCTTAAGGTTTTCTTTACTTAAAAAATCAGTGCAGAATTGAAATTTTGCTATCATAATTTTCTGAATTTAATTCATCCTATAACACCAAGTGGCACTGCAAACACGAAACAAGAGGCTGATTTTCTATATGTTTTAATTGAGCTCTTTCAAGAATATTTGGGTTTAATGTATTACTTTACTACCAGCGTTTTAACTATCCTCCTCTACTATTTAAAGCATTTACTCATTTTTAAAGCATATTTTTAAAGCATTTAGTTATAGATTGCACAAACTATCTATTTTGCCCTTAACCCCAAATTCTTTTACACTGCAATCTGTCCAAATTTGTAACTCTCAAATTCACCCTCACATGGTTAAAGTCATTCTCACTTAAAGCGACATGTGTTGCACCATCATTGGGCTGAATTATTTTAATATTTTTCCACAAACAACAACAAAACTCTTTTTCTCTTTTCACTCTCTTTACTTTCTCTCTTTTTCTCTTTCCTCTCTTCTCTATCAAATTTCCATCAAACCCTAAAATGTCATCGCCAACGACAACAATATTTCCCCTATCTATTCCATGCCGCCAACAACAACAATCTTCCTCTTCTCTATTCCATTTCTCTCATTTTAATCACCTCATATCCTTCCATGAACTCAAATTTCTTATCACACAAACACTTTCAAAACATATGTACTCTCATTTTTTGATGAAACAACTAGCATTTTTTGTTTCAAATTATTTGTTTATCTTATATTTTTTTTTATCTTTGATTTTGTTTTGGTAATTTATATGAATTAGTTTTATGTGTTAATTTGTTGTGATTGATGAATGTCTGATGACGAAAATCAGACAGAGGACTGAACTAATGTCGTGTTGATTGCCATTCTTGCCTTGAGATTATTATTTGGTATCTGTGGGTGTTGTTTTATGTTGGATAAAAAATGGTTGGTTAAAGAAGAATCAGATTTCTTGTGATTCTTTTCTATTTCCATTTCCACATAATATGATGTTTCCACATAATATGATGTTTTAAAACGTTTCATTTTCGTATAGGTCATTTAAATGAGTTTACGAGGTAAATCAATTTCTATATTAGGTAAATCACCTTCTATAGGTTGTCACTATATGTAGCTGTTTGGCAACTCTAATTTTACCTTTGATTTGTTATTATAAGAACAAATTCTTTCATAACAAATGTTTTATGCTGCTTATTTCAGATACCCTGTATTAAAGTTGCTACTTTGACAATTTCTACTATCAAATAACACATGAAAGAAAGAGAATTATTTTACAAGCCATTACATGTACGTCAAGAGCTTCACTTTTATCTGAAAATCTACTTCTACACATTTTAGCAACAATTTTTTTCCCTTTTCTGTTTTTATGGTCAGCTCATTATGAAGATTTAACAGTGATACACAGCCTCGCCGACTACCATCCTTCTTCAACAAATCCTCTGCGGCTAGGCGAAAATGGCATGTTTTCAATTTTAATTTTACCTTACGATGCCCGATGTTTCTGCATTACCACTATTTTAGTAGTTCTTTTGTTATGTGTGATATAGTCTTTGGTGACGAACAATTTCTCAGCATATTCTACGTGTGCTGAACACATATGTCAACGGGAAACAGAAGATAATGTTTGCAATGAACTCCATTAAGGGTATTGGAAGAATATATGTTAACATATGCGACAAGAAATAAGTATGATATTGATATGAATAAGAGACACGTAGTTTAGTTTTATCGATTGTATGAGTAAAAATCCTATTATGTTTTGTTGATGATAAATGAGTGCTTTAAATATAACATCATTATATGTTGACTTTTTGTTTGAACTATTTTCTTATCACACTTTATTTCTTGTCATTGGCAGGAAGATAAGGCCAAGGATTTAATTTCTTATGTTCATGCCAATGTTCGTCTTGGGTCTCTTCGGGTTAGTACTCTCTTGCCCAATAGTCAGTTCATATGAATTACGACTTTAACTATTCCATAAATGTTCTACTATAAGGTTTTTATATTGTTTTAGTCTTGTGATTGATCAGAATCTGTACTATGTTGGGTTCAAATTCACTTCTCCAACATACTCATGTGTTATTAGCAATATTCTCCATGCAATGACTTTTGTAATGGCAGTTATTTTCAGGAATACTCATGTGTTAGTTTAAGTTTTCATTGTAGTAGTTAGCTAACAATTCACTAACTAACTAACTGAATTATCTACAACTTTCATTTTCAGGAATACTCATGTGTTGGTTTATGGTTCCATGTATTTGTTTGTTTCAGTCTTTGTATAATTGAATGTTTCTAAGTTGCAGGGACAAATAAGAAATAATCTGAGAATGTTGCAGCATATTTAGAGGTACCTCTCTTCTCTTCATTTGGTTTTAATGGCATCCCCTTTCCGTGCATGTATGACGTTTTACACCTTTGGGACTGATACTCAGTAGGGTAAGCATGCTAAATATTATTTTGTTTTTTCTTCTGAGTTTAATGCAATGAAAAACAAATACAAAATACTCTTATATTTTGACAATTATTTCATTGTTTAGGTCTCTTCGGATCTTAGAATTGTTGAGCTTGATGTTCAATTTGGCCTTCTTTTTGGACTTAATTTTTATGTTAATTAATTTGCTTGAATTTGCACAGTTCTTGAAATAGTTCATAGAGTGTTCACAGAATTGCTACATATTATAAGATTATTAGTGTATGGAGAAACTTGCCTTGGAGTAGAGATGGCAACAGCTGCAATAGCAGAAGAGGCACTAGAATTTTGTGGTTCATATTTGTTTGACCAAGTATCTATGGTTTACATTGGCACCACAAAGACAGAGAGAGATTCTATTATCTAAAAATGGAAGGAACCCATTATTATATAACTCATTTATATAAGCCAATTTATAGAAAATATACATATTTTATGTATTTGGGCTATGGATTAGAATTTGTTATTTCTTAATAATAGCTACTAGATTATTTGACTCAATATTAATAAAAAATTAGTCTTTAATTTTATGATCTTTTTAAACTATTATAGTGAAAACTTATGTTTCCTTATACAAAGACAATTCGTTACGGAGACAAAAAAAATTTCAATTTTTTGTATTTAAGAAAAAAAAAATTTAAGTCAATTTTTTATTTATTTCACGGGTCATTTTTTATATGATTATTCAATATAATTGATATATATTATAATTTTTCATTTTATAATTAAATAATTTAATTTAAATTTACATATTTAAATATATTTTATGACGTATCAAAATAATTTTGCATTCTCTAATAGATGACGAGTCCAATGAATGATAGAAAACCTTAATGAATTGTTAAATTAATAAAAATGATATGATTTTAATGAATTTTATATATTTTCTTACCATGAATATTAATATATTAATATAATATATATTTTTCATCAAAATTATTTTTTATATAATTAATATAATATATATTTTTCATCAAAATTAATTTTAATCATTTTCTTTTCCAATGTCAATTTACTATTTATTTTAAAATAAATATGTCCCTTATATTTTAAATTTGTAATTAACTATTTATCTTACGGTCACTATTAAAATAATCTATTTTATTGAAATTAATAAAAAACATTAGATATAAAATATTTATAAAAAAATTTAGAAATAAAAATTTAATTATATATATTTTTTCCATATCACAGTTCTTTTTTCCCTTCTTTTTATATGATTAATTAATATAATTAAATATTTATGATTATTGTTCATTTTATAAATAAATAAATCATTTCAAATTTTGTATTTATATCTAAAACTTTACATTTATATTTTTTAAAATTTTATTTTTTTCCTATGATTATTTAATATTTTATATTTAAATCTTTTTTTATATAAGATTATTTACAGTCCAGTTTTTATAATTATTATTTATTTCAAGTTTAATTATATTATGATTACTATGTCTAAAAATAGTTTTAATTATATTTATATCTTTTTTTATATGATTAAATAAATAATTTATATTTTGATTATGCACATTGTTCATAGTTCTTTTTGTTTATATTATTCATATCGTTTAAAAAATACTACACTAGAAAAAATTCACTCGTGCGGTTCTGAATAGTTCTTTATTAATAATGTTTTATGCATTTCAATCTCAGTAAGGGTCAGCTTCTGACTCTCAAATATGACTTTATCGCAAGACTATCTCCTTTTTCATTAATGAACGTATGTTTTTATTTATTTTCCAAACAATTTATTAAGTCTTTTAAATGTGATATTTATCAATTTTTTAAACATAAATGAACTCTACTTTTTCTTTAAATCTTATTAAAAGTGTTGAACCATTTGATCTTATTTATTATGATGTTTGGGGACCAACCCCTTGTGCGTTATGATTTTTTTTATTGATGATTGTTCTCGAGTAATATGGATTTTTTTGATGAATAAGAAATTAGAAGTATCACATTTGTTTATTTAACTTTATAGTGTGATACAAACACGATTTAGGAAAGATAATAAAAAGAATACATTCTAACAAAGGTAAAGAATTTGTCAATTACGATTTTTACAACTTTTTCAGTAAATATCATATCATCCATTAATTCACATGAGCGATAACCTATAACAAAATGATGTCTCAGAAAAAATGATGTCTCAGAAAGATAAAATTGTCACTTGGAGTCTTTCAAGCTTTTCTCTTACAAATATCCCTTTTAGGGAGAAATAATTTTCACTGTTGCTTATTTGGTTAATTGAATATCATCTCGTATTAACAGGTAATGTTAATCATGTTCAATTTATGATCTCACTTTTCCTTCTACTTCTATGTTTCAGGGTCTTAAATCTCGAGTATTTGGTTATGTGGCTTTTGTATATGTCCATAAGCATCACCGAACTAAGTTGGGTTCATATGCCCTTAAATGTGTATTTGTGGGTTATCCTCTTAACAAGAGAGGATACAAAAATTATCACCCTTTTAGTCATAAGTACTTTATTTCTAAAGATGTCATCTTTCACAAAAACATGTTTTACTTCACTCGTCCTCAGCCTCTGGAGGAGAGCATGAATGACCCATACTTTGAGTTTGAGTTTCTAATCCTTAGTCATAACTTCCTTAAAACACATGAATTTACTTATGAGTCTGATTTATCATCTATTGTATGTGAACATACTCCCAGTCAAAGTGTTGAGTCTACATCCAGTCCTATTTTCATTCCTCCTTTGTCTTTTTTTTAAAGAACCAACACATTCACCATCAATTATAATGTATTAGAGAAAAAGCTAAACTGACATGCTCTAGAAACAACTTCAATCGCCTAACCCATGGGTAATTATTGAAAATAATCGTATTAGTGATTCTCAAATTTCTTATACTTGTGATATTGATTTGAATATTTTACCCATTATTTTGAGAAAAGATAAAAGATATTGTCCCTCCAAGTAATGATATCCTATTTCTCAATATGTCTCATCTAAAATTCTATCAATGCAATATCATTTTTTATTGCAGTCATTGTTTATGTGAGAATCTCATCATCCACCGAAGAATCATTGAAATATAAAAATGGGCCAAGCTATAAGTGATGAAATGAAATCTCTAAAAAAAATGGTATTTGTAAAATTATTGAGAGGCAAAAAGGAAATAAGTCAATTGGATGTAGAGGGTTCTATATTGTAAAGAAAAAATTAGATGCCACATTGACTAGTGGAAAAGTTTATAATCGTACACATGACATTGACTACAAGGAGACATTTGCGCAAATGACAAAGATGAATATTGTTTGAATCTTACTATCTCTTGTTGTTTATTCTGGATGAGAATTACAATAATCTGATGTTAAAAATGTGTTCTTGCATGGAAACTTAGAAGTGAAAGTGTATATGGAGGTTCCACCCAGTTTTAATACCACTGATGAAATAAACAAGATGTTTCGACTGAAAAAAGGCCTCATATGGACTAAAACGGTCCCCTCATCTATGGCTTGGAAGATTCACAAAGTAAATGTTGTGTTTGGGCTATAAGAAAATTAAAGGAGGTTATACTTTATTTATTTAAACTTACACAAGGAGAAAAACATATTATACTTCATGTTTATGTTAATAATATTATTATTATAAGAGATGGCTTGAGTGAGAGACAACTAAATAAAAATAATTAATTAACATAATTTGACATAAGGAACCTTGAAGAACTCACGTAATTCTTAAAATTTAAGGTATGCAATTCATATAAAGGCATTTTTATCTCTCTAAGAAAATATGTGCTTGATCTTGTGCAGGAAACCAAAAAGCTTGAATGCAAACTTACTAGCATTTCTATTGAACAAAACTATAAGATGAGCTATAAGGAGGAAAATATCAAAGTTGACAAGGGTCAATATGGGAGGTTAGTGATAAAGTTGATTTAATTAGCACTCAAATTTGGCAGATGCAATAAGTGTGGTGAGTCAATTTATGCATGACCTGAGGGTTAGAAACTTACAAGTGGTTGTCTGTGTTCTAGAATATCTTAAAGCCATTCTAGGAAGAGGAATATTGTTTAAAAGAGATGGAAGTTTAACTGTGGAGGCTTACACTAATGTTGATTATGCAACTTCAATGATTTTTAGAAGATATACTTCATGTTATTGTAACTTCTTATGTGGAAAAGTTGTTTCTTAGAGGAGTAATAACCAAAGACTGGGTGCTCAATCAAGCGCTAAAGTAGAATTCACATCTATGGAGTTAGGAATTTGTGAACTATTATGGATGAAGCAAGTTCTAGAAGATTTAAATATACACTGTAAATTCCATATTAAGTTGTTTTGTGACAGTAAATGGGCCATAAGTTTGCGCATAACCAAGTTCAACCTAAAATGAGAAGATACATTTAGATTGATTGATATTTTCATCAAAGAAAATTTGGATAGTGGATTGATAACTACTACAAATGTACCTTTTGGACATCACTTGGAATATGTGTTAAGGATGAGTATACCAACATAATAATTCAACCAACTTACTTGCAATCTTGGAATAATTGATATTTATTCACCAACTTAAGGGGGAGAATTGAAAATATTAACATTTATAGTCATTTATTTTATTATTAAGGGGAGTTGGTTGCTTGTCCTTATCACATGCAGGGGGAGCATCCCTGATACCGTTATTTTGTTGCTTCTCTTATCGCTTTCATTTATTATTGTTTATTGAGTCTCCCTCATGATTGCACATCTTTTAAATCAAGTTTGAAATCGATTCATTATCATTTTAGTATGCAAAAAACAATGGTTACGTTTGAATTTGATCAATATGTCTTTAGTCAATTGCATGAGTTTGTGGTATATGTTTAATTCAAGTTAGGCGCAAAGATTAATCTCAAAGTACATTGAAAATCATAAAAATTCGAGTTTGTAAGTGTTTGATGTGAATCAATCAAATGCAAACTCAATTTGATTCAAATTAAATCTAATAGAGGTGAACATAACTTTTCAAAACCATTTGATTTGAATCAGGATTTACACGTGATTCAAATCAAGCATTTTTCTGTCACATATGCCCAATTTGATTCGAATTATACTTTGCACATGATTCGAATCACACAAATTTTCAACATTTTTCTAAGGGCTTGGAGCATTTGATTCAAATCAGACTTTGTACATGATTCAAATAATGGGGTTCCTAATTCGAATCATACTTTGTACCTGATTCGAATCGACTGAAATGGATCAAAAATTATAATTGTTTTTATTACATTCACTTGCTTGCTTGATGCATTACATGCATTGCCCTTGATTTGAATCTAACCAACTTTTACCACTCATTTTTGTGATTAGACTCAAGCACGTATAAAACTTGTTGTCAACTCTTTTCATGTGTAAAATTTAATTTTCATTTGTGAAATCAACTCTCTCACTTTGAAAAGTTCAAAGTTCTTGCACTTGAGTTTTTTTTCTTCTTCAACCTCAGTTTTTGTTTTAGATCTTGATCATGAGAGATCTGTGATTGATTAGGGAAGATGATGTCTTGAAACTAACCATTAGTGGATACTGTTTAAATATTATTTAGGTTGTTGCAAGATTGAGAAGTTGTCACTGATGCTAATAACTTTCAGTGAAAAGAAGGAGGTTATTCTCTCCAGATTTCCTTAGTAGTGGATGTATGGAAGGCTACGAATAAGGCACATTTCTTCTTAATCTTCAGAAATCTCACCTCTCAAGGAATTGATAAAATCAAGGTTTGATTTCTACAAACAAAGGCTTGGAGCAAAATTGGTGATATTGGAAGATTCTTGTAGCGTCGATCAATTAAAAATTACACATAAGAGTTTGAAGTTAAGCTACATACAAGTCAAGATCCAGAATGGAAGTGTTATTTTCTTTAACGTTATTAGGGATAAGTGGTTGTATAAACTCTAAGAACTATAAATCCTTGTGTCATCTATCTCTACCTTTTACTCTTGCATTTACATTTCGTAGTATATTGTAAGCCTAGGTATTTCATGCATATAGTAGGTTATCGTTTATTTCATTGATAGCGATTTATTGCTTAAGATTAGGTTTTATTTGAATTGGGACCTAATCGAGCTTTAGTAGTGATTAAAATTTGAGAAAATTGTTGAGTTTAGAATTCACTATAATTGAATAATTGTATAATCATCTCCTATGAATTATACTAGTGGGATCAACTGAATACCTTGTGTATCACCATTAATTTAATTTGTGATTGTTGTACGTTGATTACGTGTATTACTTTTTATTCAAGCATAATTCTCTATATTTTGCTCTAACACTTCCGCACGAATACTCTTAAAAACCTTCGATATTTTTCTTTTTAAGAATCAATTGATTTGTTTTTAAAAGTATATTCACCCCATCCCTCTAGACTGTTTTCTTACACCATATCCTTACCCAATAATGTTGTTATAAATTACTTCCATTGTGATTTAGGAGATGAATATATCTCTAATAAATTATCTAAATTACTTGAATATGATGGAACTATTCACCAAAAATCTTGCATTGATACTCAGCACAATGGAGTTTCTAAAAGGAAACATTGTCACATTGTTGAGACTACTTGTTCCCTTTTGTTGTTTGCTTTGGTTTCCAATGAGCTTTAGGGTAAAGTAGTTATTATTAATGTTCATGTTATTAGTAAATCTAATCTTTGGTTACAATAGATTGTTTCCTTTAAAAAAGTATAATTAATATCAATAATTCTTCTTCTTTGAATGTCTTTGGTTCTACTTGATTTGTTATTCGTACACAATTAGATAATAGTTGTTAGAACAAAATTTGGTTTTGAATATAACCTCTAGTTTTGATGATAACAATGTATATATTTTATACCTAATTTTTTTTTACTCTAATAGTTTCTTTAAGTTTGCAGATATAATATTTTATTTGATTCAGGATAAGATCATTAGAATTACCGATTAAATGCCTTTGAAGAATTATTGCATCCACTTCTCAAGAAACATCAATAGTTTTGATGAATGATAAATGTTTGCTAGAAGAGGATATCAATGTACTTCTTAGAAAAGATTTTGCTTCCAGCTCAGAAGTCAAGATATATTTCTAAGAAAAGGATCTAAGTGTGCTTCCCATATAAGCTTTTTCTTCCAGCTCATAAATCAAGATGTGCTTCTCATATAAGATTTTGCTTCTAGCTCAAATGTCCAGATATGTTTCTCAGATAAGATTTTTCTTCTAGAAATGAAGACAAGATTCTGACTATGAAGAATCGATACTCTTGGAACTCTCATCTAAATATGATACCTTATGTACTCAATATTACTTCAGATCAAAATTATTTCATTAGAAGATTAATATTTGTAACTTTCACAAGAAGAAATAGTACAACAATACAATATCAATTCCACTATGGTGAAGAACACATTGTACGAACAAAGGAATTTGTCTCCCACGATCTCGTGCTATCGTTATGGCAGTTAACAACGAAAGTGACGTTTTGTCCTTCTCAACGGTCTACTTTTTGAAGCCTATATAAAGGGATGACTAGTTAATTGAAAAGAAGAATGATTTTGTAAGAATTAAGGAATTTGGAACAACACCACTTGAAAAGACAAGGATCAAATTTTTGAAGCCTATATAAAGGGATGACTACTTCATTTAAAAGAAGAATGATTCTGTAAGAATTAAAGAAGTTGGAACAACACCACTTGAAAAGAAGAAAGTACAGTGCAAAGATAATTTTCATGAGAAATATTCTTCCAAGAGAAAATAAAACACAAATAATTGTTGCTCGTTTTTGTGTTAATATTTGTTCTCAATACACAAGGAGTTGTTGCTCATATTTGTGTAAACATTTGTTCTTCCTTTTTGTGTTAAATATGTTTTTCTAGAAGCACTATTATAAACACTTTGATTGTAATATTTGGAGATTTGTTCCTCAAGTGACTAGGTGATAATCTGTATACTTGAGAGGGATAATGTGTTTTTCTAAACTATTAGACGATTATAATCTTTTGAGATTTGTTTCCTCAAGTGACCAGGTGTTAGTCTGTATACTTGAGAGGGCTAAGGTGTTTTTCTAAACACTTAGACGTTTGTTTGCAATCTTTCAAGATTAATGGGTTAAAATATTTTTGAATGAGAAATCATCATGGTTGGTGGAGAAGAGTAGCCTTGTTTAAGGTGAACATGTATAAACCAACTATGTCACTTTTAATTCTTAGATTGTCTATCTTGATTTTTAGTGTGAAGCATTTCTAAAGAAAATATTTTTGAAAACCCAATTCAAACCCCACTTCTTGTGTTTTTCTCAACCTTCAATTAGTGTAAGATCTTCGGCTATGTTATTGATTTTTCAATCAAACACTTAACCGTGTATAGAGATCCAGTGTAAGAAAAACTTTTATGGTTGTTGCTAATACAAACGGAATAGATAGTTACAATTTTAAGCCTCTTGTCTTTGACGGAGAGAAATTTGACTACCGGAAAGATAGTCTAAAAAGTTTCTTTCTAGGCTATGATTTAGATCTTTGGGATGTTGTCATAAATGTCTATGAGGCACCTGTTAGTGCGATTGGTATTCCCATTCCCAAACACAAAATGAATAATGTACAAAAGCATGACCTCAAGAATCACCACAAAGCTAGGACTATTATTATCGGGGTTATTTCTTACAATGAATATAAAAATATCACTAATAGAGAAACAACAAAGGATATTCTTGATTCGTTAAGAATGACACATGAAGGCAATTCTCAAGTCAAGGAAACTAAGGCTCTTGTCTTAATCTAGAAATATGAGGCTTTCAAGATGGAAGAAGAAGAAAGGATTAAGACTAGGTTCTCAAGGTTTCAAACCTTAGTAGAGGGACTTAAGGTTCTAAATAAATCTTACTCCACAACTGATCATGTCAAAAAGATCATCTGAAGCCTTCCTAAAAGATGGAGACCTATGGTTACTGCATTGGAGTCGTTTAAGGATTTGAACAACATAACTCTTGAAGAGTTTTTCATTTCTCTTATAACCCATAAGATATAGTTAGAGGAATATGAGCCCCAAAAATAGGCAAGTTTGTTGCTCTAAGACCTAGATCAGAAAGAACCAAGTTAGAAAAGTACAAAGTCTTCCAAGCTGAAGAAATAGAAAATTCTAACAATGAAGTTTCTGATGACGAAGATGAATTATCACTTCATTTCGGAAGAGTCAAGCAACTCTAAAAGAAAAGATAAAATAACTTACAAGGATCCAATAACCGAGGAGATCGTCCCGAACCATATGCAAGAGGAAGAGCAAGCAACAAATTAATGTGCTATGAGTGTCAGGATCATGGACACTACAGAAATGAATGTCCAACGCTCAAGAAAGAAATCACCAGAAAATAAAGCTTCAAGAAAAATAATTTTAATGGCAAGAAGAAAGGTTTCACGGCAACATGAGATGACTCAGACTCTAAAGGATCAGATTCTGAAGAAGAGCATGCCAACGTAGCATTAATGGCTACGTCAGAAGGAAACACCACAAAATTGAGTCTGACTCAGAAGATATTTTATGAATTTACTTGTGCTTTTAGAATTATGTCTGTCTGAATCTCTGAATAGCTATCCGAAACTTCAACAAAAATTCAAGAACCTACAGAAGGTTCATGAATATGAAATTGAAGAATATGGCAAGCTAGAGAAAGAAGTTTCTGAACAAAAAGGAAACAATTTTATTTTAGAAAAAAAAGCTTTTTTAAACAAAAAATGTTCAAAATTTGAAGAAATTTATAAAGCTCTCACTTCTTATGAATCCGTCTTATATAAATATGATAAAGAATTTAAGAAATTTTTAAACAACAATATAGAGAGAAGCTAAATGGCTTCCATGATCTACGGTGTCAATCAAAATAGGAAGAGAGGAATTTGTTATGTTTGAGATAATGATAATCAGACTCCAGTCCAAGAAAACAAACCTATATCTCCTTTTTCTTATCACTACACACTAGCACAAACAAAAAATTTTAATGATGCACGAAAACCTAAGTTTATCAAAAACCATGAGAAAATTAATTCTAAAGGACCCAAAAGATTCTAGGTACCAAAAGATAAAATAGGTTATGTTGCAAATATTCTATGCATCAGAGTTAAAACACCAATCATGATACATGAACTCTGTGACACCCCAAATAATTCAATATTTAAAATAATTAGAATTTTTAATTATTAATTTAATTAAGAGTTTAATTATTAATATTTGGAATTGTTGGAATTAATTAATTAAATAAAGGAAAGAAGAGTTGGTGGTGTGAGGAGTAATTAGAGGGTGTGAGGAGTAAAATACTCTACTCTTACTAATTACTATTTTATTTATTTTATTGGAATAATAAAAGGAATATTAAAAGGAAAAGAAGGAAAAGAGAGTTATTTGGGAAAATTCATCATACATGAGATTGGAGAAGAGAAGAGAAAAGAGTAAAAGCCAAACGCCGGGAATTCGAAGAATCATCACGAGGTAAAGGGTGATTTCATTCAATTGTTATGCCTTATGGGTTTTAGAATCCAATTGAATGATTAGTGTATTAGGAATCTTGAAAATTAGATAATTTAGGTTTATGGAATTAACCTCAAAACGCGTCGAATTGGATGAATCGAAACCGTAGTAATGTCATGGAATAATTGGAATTAATAGATTCATGTTAAGTGGCATAATATTGGTGTATTTGGGTTGATTTTGAGTGTTTTGATGCATGGGTTCGTAATTGGTTGGAAGGAATGGAGGTTGGAACAAGTTGCTGTCAAAAACTGTAGTTTTTGGTTCTGCAGGTCGCAAGAACCGGTTCTCATGTGGGAGGAACCGGGTTCCCGCATAAAATGTGGGAAAGAATTGGTTTCGGGAACCGTTACTCTGGGAGGAAGGGTTCCCGCTCAAAATTTTCAAAGAAAACCATTTTTCTTCGTGGGAACCGGTTCCCAGTATGGAGGAATCGGGTTCCCCATACAAAATTCCAGGGGGCGTGTTTTTGAGAAATGTGGAAACCGGGTTTTCCCTGGGAGGAACCGATTACCACTGTGTTGAACTTCAAAATACTTAAAACTTTAAAAGTTCATATTTTCCAAACCGTAACTCCGATTCGAGTGCCGTTTTCAGTAGTATTTCTTAAATTAAAAATACTATCTTATAAAATAAGAAAAATACTATTTTATGGAAACTATTCAAAAAGAGTCGAATCCCCGATTTTTGGAAAACTTCGGTAGTTTATGGACGATGGATAATTGGTTGTAAATTATTCTGATTTAGTGAATGAGAACTAATACTTATACGTTGTGCCTGCTATCCATTATGATTGAGTTTTTATCATATGATAAATTGGTGCTGGCATTGTATGGAAATGTGTTGTGATCATATTCCGTGGATTGGATGTTGCATGCTTTTATTGTGCATGCATAAGCATTCTGGTGATGGTTCATTCCCATTATGTGGAATTGAACTTGCAGAGCCAATAACCGTACCCAATGGATAATGGTGGTGAAGCTAGATTCTTTACCCAGTGGATATGGGCGAATCATTGATTAACGCTGTTTTCCGAGGTGTAACGGAACAGGGTGTGAACTTGGTTCACGTTTGGTACCACATGCATAGAGTCCGCATTGCATATGAAATTGTAACATGCTAGGATGGGTTCCAGTGTTACAATTTTTGTTGATTGTTATATTTGCATAATGATTTGTGTGAAATGCATTTGTGAATTGGATTATGATTATGCTAATGATAGTGAACTAATACATTGAATTGTTCCGTTGTGTTTTAAAGAACGTATAATGCATTCTATATTGAATAGAGATCTCACCCTTACTTTAATGATTTCAGATTAAAGTTAGCAGCTCAGGAGTCGGTGAAGATGGCTAGTAGAGCTGTGTCGTATTATATCCGCGTGTGCCAGTGTCATGCTCTGATAGTTGTAACACTGGGGGAAACGTTTGGATGATTGAGTTTTGTTTTATACTACATTGTTTAATTTAATGTTGGTAATACTTATGAATTGAAGTTATTTCGGTTTTGTGATATTTTCCGCTGTGTAGGACATGATATTGATTTGAATATTCTATTCTAATAATTTCCTTCAGTTAAGCATGATTACTGTTGAAGTTTGAGGCTTTGTATTTATTTTAATTGTGACATCCTTTGTTTACGTGTTAACTCTAATTTAATTAATATATTCGCGGGGTATTTTAGAAGGGGTGTTACAAACTCTCGATGCTCGTGTCACATGACGGGAAGAAAGCATATGTTCCAAAATATAGAACTTAAAGATGTTGAGTACGTTGGTTTCAGAGGAAATCAGAAAGGAAGAATAAAAGAATCTGGAATAGTAGGTAATAGATATCTTCCTTCTATATCTAATGTACTTTATGACGAGGGTCTAATGCATAATTTGTTATCCATAAGCCAATTAAATGATAAAAATCATGACATTATTTTTAATCAAAAATCATGTAAGACTGTTAGTCAGAAAGATGACACAGTTGTCTTCACTGAAAAAAGAAGTAACAACATTTATTTCTAAGTTTTTTATTTCCCTGATCATCCTCATTAAAGTTACATGTGTATTTTGACGCAAATTGGGTTGGTGACTCCACATAATGTATTTATCCCGCTCTTCTATGAAAGTCGAGTATCATGTTAGACATCTACCACTACTGAAACAACTTAGTTGCAATAATTACTTTTTCACATGGGTGTATCCATTTCTAAACCAACTCTCTAATATTGTGATAACAAGAATGTCATTCAAATTGGTCACAACTGCATTTCATAAACATACAAGTTATATTGAGATTGATTGTCACTTCATTTGTCACCATATTTAGTATATAAGAATAACTAGACCACTTGTTTTCTCCTCTTTACTGATAATTGATTTGTCTAAGAAGACACATTTCATTAAATATTTTTGTTTTTTAATCGAAAGACTCCAAAAACTTTATGTTAATATCTCATGAATTTAAAGAAATGTTAAATAATGTTTGAAATGGGATAAAGAAAATTTAGGTTTTATAATTTATTAGAATTTATAATAAATAGATAGATGATAATCTTCACTACAAATCCACTTATAGTTGTGAAATCGTTTATGTTAATGATGCACTTTATTAATTTTTTTTTGTCAATAGATCTAAAATTTGCAGATAGTAATAAAAATTTTAAGTCACCATTCATAATACAATAAGTAAGGGTGGGGACCGTCTGCCTCACCCCATCTCACGTTAAATCCGCTGAAAAAAGAGTGGGGCAAGCAAGCCGCCAAGTGAAAATGGACATAAAAATCTACCTCGTCCCGTCAAGATGGCGGGTTAGCAGGCGGTAGACTTGCCCGCCTACTTTTTTAATTTTTTATTTTTTATTTTTTAATATATAAAAAAAAAAAAATTTACATTTCAATTAGATTTTTCACTTATTTTTTAAATAATTTTTTATAAAGTACCTTTTTAACAAAATTTATTTTAAAAAATATTGCATATATTAACAAATAAATATATAAAATAAATTCTTCAAGAATTGGACATACTAGAATTAACTAAAAAAATACAGATTTAAAGTGAGACAAGCTAAACGAATAAGTACGATGTATTTTGACGAACAAAGGATTTTGGCGGAGCGAATTTAGGTTGGTGACGGTCTTTAGCGGAGTATATTTTAGTGGACGGCGAGTCCAAAATTCCAATTCAATCCACTATTTTTGACAAATGTATAGGTCGGCCCGACGGACTACGACCCATAACAATAAGGTTATTTTTTTAAAGATATTTTTTTTGTGAGATTAAATTTTTCTTTTATTTTTTAAGTTAAATTACGGTTTAGTCCCTCATCTAAATTCCTTATTATTTATTATTATTTTGTTACATTTTTGTGTGGATATAAAAAAATCTTATAATGACCTAGTTTGGCCATAATTCAACCGACACAATTCCAGAACCAGAACCAAACCTCTCTGTCTCTCTCTCATGTTTCTCAAAAAGATAAACGTTGTGGTTTGATCCTCTGTCTCTGCAGCAATTCAATTGAGAAGAATGTCAACCCCATTAGAAAGGTACCAAAAACTTGTCCTAACAGAGTCTCTCCCTATAAACTACAGATATCCAATTGCTTGCCTAGAGCTAAGCTTTATTCTCAGACAAGTTTTTCATCAATTCCCTAAGAATTTGCAAACCATCTTTTTACAAGATACTCTCTCTGCCTTCCGTCTCCTCCCACAGTACGTTCTTTCTCTTTCTCATCTATTTCTTTTTATTGCTTTGTTTCGTTAATAAGAAACTCTTAAAATTGAATGAAATTAAGCGTGTTATTTTTTTATTCTCAGTTACAATGATATGGAATTATGTTTTTGTTGTAAATTATGCTATTTTCCCTAGCTTGAGATTAATAAACATAAACCCTAGCACAGAAGTTACCTCATAACTGCAACCATATCTTGCTTAACGGTTAACCAATGGTTTTTCCTTTGGATTAGAAACGAAATTGATGCTTTCTAATTCTAGAATGCAGACTGAGAATGCTGTTTCAGCAGCTCATTTACTCCTTCAAAGTGTAGAGGCGGCACTACCGAAACAGAAAAAGAATATGGCTGTAACAGAATTTAAGCAAGCAATGGTTGCTCATAAAAGGCGCGCTAAATCTCACCAGGCAGAGAAAGGTTGGATTGTAGTTTTTTTTTTTTTTTTGTTTGACAAAAAGGTTGGATTGTAGTTCAGAATTGGATTTGTGTTATTTTACTTATGAAGGAAAATGAGTGGTGTCTAACAAGTTTCTTTTTAATGTATTTCAGGTTCATTCCAACTACCTCAAGATATTCTTGTACACATTTTCAGTTTTTTAGATATGCAATCTTTGGTCTCAGCGGAGACAGTCAACTGGTAATTCCGTCCTTCTTTTATGCAATTTGATAATACTGCTGTTAGAGAAAATATAACAATATTGATCTGGTGGTGACTCAATATTGCATTTAGGTCGTGGAACGTGGCTGCAAATGATAACCATCTATGGGAATCACAGTATTCTGTACTGTATGACAGTGCAGCTAAACAGCCCCCTAAGAGACTGGATGATAAGCTTTTACATAAACCCCTCGATACTGGGACGGTTACAGACTGGAAAGAGGCTGTTAAAGGATCATACACTGGTAAGTCAAATGTTGATTTCTTAGAGGTCAAGAAATGAGGTTTAACTCGGCTTTCTTTTCACAAATGCTTCATAAGAATCCAAACTACACCTTCAAAAACTGTCGCAACTCAGAAGAAGTGTTGAGTTTCATTTAAGTTTTGTCAGTTCAACTTTTATGCTATTCTTCCTCTCTTGCAGATGTAGAACATTTGCATACTTGCATTTTTCTATTTCTTTTCTCATCACAATTAGTGTGTTTTAATATAGGAGCATTATCCAAGAAATTAGAAACCAATAGAGGATACTGTGAACACTGCAACGCTATAGTTTGGTTAAACAACTCAAAATGCCCCAATGTACGTGGACGAATGATATCTGAAATTCATGATACCAAACCTGTAACACCGTTCCAGGTATATTTTGTTATGTATGTAGCCCTTTTATATTATGTCAATTTATCATAGCTATTTCTTCTTAGAAGCTATGTTGTTAATCCTAGATAGCCTCGTGTAACACCAATCTCCTAAAATGCTATAGCGGAAAGCAGAATAGCTGCAATTGCAAAGACTATCAATCAACAGGCAAAGTTAACACTTGAAAATAAATAAATACACAACACAACATTAACCAGATCATCATACTTAATAATTAGAGATCCTAAACTACGGAACTTAAACATATAAGAAAAAAATAATAGAACCGAAGTAAAAGGCGGAAGAATTGTATGTGAGCAAAAACATAATAGAATGAAGAACAAGACAATGAAACACTACCCTTAAATGAGTTTGAAAAATTGACATTCATACCTGTAAAAGAAGACAGCGGGTTAAAAAAAGGATTTGAGAAATTCCTCCCTGAAATCCTAATAGTAGACACGACAGCGGTTTGGGACTGCAAGTTCGTTGCAATTAGCGACGGAAACATCCCCAATTGCAGATGGCGGTTTGCAAGCCAAAAGCATCGCGTCAAATACTACCACAGCTATGCCATTCTGCTAGCGAACCCAAAAGCATCGCGTCAAATACTACCACAGCTACGCCATTCTGCTATTGACAACAAAGCTTGGGAGGTGCAAGTATTGTAATAGTTTCTTAGATGCAGTCCAAATTCTACTTCATGTAAAACTAAACTAAAATATGAATTTTGTTCTCCTGGATAGTATTTGTAACATATTCGTGCGAGAAGAAGCTATATGGTAAAGGAAGTTTTGAACTTAGTTTTTCAGAAATTGTCCCTTAGTTTTAATTTTGACGTGTATTAGAGCTTTTCAGTTGATCACTGGCAAACCGTCCCTTTGGCAGAGATTAGTTTTCTTTTTCCTCAAAATTGTCGAGTTCATGCTTGGGAATATGGAATTCATTGATACGGTTATCTGTACAGTAGGTGAACTCAATTCAATGTGTTCTCCTACCACAATCCTGTGTTTGGAAATGTTTGGAAATGCTGAACACCTGACATAAGTACTTTGCTAAGTTGTGAGGGATTAGCTTCTTCCCCAAAATCAAAACTCGCTTTTATTTCATATATCATGTTGGTTTTCTTCTGCTTTTTGAAACATAATTTACTGAATTAAATGGCTGATATTGACTGTAAAGGTTTTTTGAATTCAGGTTGTGGAATATCTTCTACATGATTCTGTATCCATAGCATCTTCCTCAGACAGTGACTCTGATTCAGAAGGAGGATCAGTTTCTAAGTTATGGGCATATCCCAAGCATCTAAGAAAATACTAGGGAAGCAGCTTTTACTCAAAATCAAATCTATGTTCATTCTTCTTGTGTGATGTTTTAGGTCACCTACATTTTTTTCCAACTTCTAGCCGAAGTCCTTTTCACAGGACAATTGCTGATTGCAATCTATGGCATTACAGGAATTAGATATTGTCATTTTAGAAGTTCAAATTTAGTGGGGGAATTGAGTTAAGAAACCCTTATCTAGGGGTGTGCATGACTTGTTATTTTTAAAAACCAAATCATAACTACTTTCAAATCATTTAAATGGTTTGGATTTATAACCAAAACCACATTTTAGTCAAAACTGGTTATAAAACCGGTTATAAATTTGATTATGGTTATATAACCGGTTATTTTAAAAAAAATCAGTTTTTAAAAAATAAATTAAAAAGAAAAAAATTTATTTTGAAAATTAAGAAATTTGGATATTAAATAATAATAGGACTATAACTGAATTTAAAAAAATTTAACCGGTTAATAACCATTTAATTATATCCGAATTATATGACTGGATAATTAAATCATTAAACACTAAACCGGTTAATAACCATTCAATTATATCCGTATATTTAAAACAGATTTGGATTTGATTATGGATTTGGGTCTCACAATCGGATATTTTGCACACTCCTACCCTTATCATATTACTTTCCCAAATCACTATCACTTTTGATTTTCGACTTTATCCCTGCCTCTTGATATCTCGATTAAGACAATTGGGGAGTGTCGGGGGAGGAGTGTGATACTTCGTTTATTGTGTGAAGGAGTGTCGGGGGAGGAGTGTGATACTTCGTTTATTGTGTGAAGGAGTGTCGGGGGAGGAGTGTGATACTTCGTTTATTGTGTGAAGTTTTTTTCAATAAGGCTGTAAAGTTGTTATATGTGAAATTATGAGGGTTTTCTTAAAGATTATACTGAATGTAGTGTGTTTAGATTAAAGTTTGCAAATATACTTTCCATTAGACTTAATGTGAGAGTATTTTTTTTTTTGGAAATTTTCTGTAACACGATTTTGTGTGGATATTTTCAAAATGATAGTCTCTTTTACTTTTTCAATGCAACATTAATTAATTTTTGTCAACTTTATCTCTAACAAATATTATTTATGCTCTTTTCAAATTATAACATATAACAATCAATAGATTAAGGATAATTTTTGTAAAATCGTTATCTTTATTGATTCAATGATTATCTTTTTAGCCTTAAACGATTTTTATTGAGACGGAAGAAGTACTAACTGAATTTATTCTTTACTGTTTACTGAAAAGGTACAATAATCTAAGATGAAGATGACAAATTAGACTTTAAAAGCATTAGAGATTGTACTTTCAACTCAACTTTGCTTCTAACATGAAAATGACAAATTAGACTTTAAAAGCATTAGAGATTGTACTTTCAACTCAACTTTGCTTTTGTAGTCAAACTCAATTTTATAAATGGTCTAAAATGTCGGGATTGTAGTCTTTCGTGTTGAATTAGTATGTTGTTCGACAAAACAAAAGGTGTGTCGACTTAGTTTGTGTCCAAATTTGTCGAATTGTTTGTAGAGTTGCGTGTGTTGAAGCAGTTTGCTTGACACAATATTTTGATTTAGGTCTAAATAGTTATTTTGGGCTTTGACTTAGAGACCAAGAAAACTCAACTATAAATAGGGAGTAACCCTTATATTGTAAACAACTTGTATTCACAAAATTTGCAGTTGCAAGTGAATAAGATTTTTCACAATTTGTGGGTAGAGAGTTATTCAACAGAAATCACCCTCTTCTTTCATATGTCGTCAAACCTTAATTTTCTTTCATTCATTGTTATTGTGTATTGATAATAATCTTGTTCATCAAGATTGACATAACTTTTCTATAGTTTTTGATGAATTTCCAATATCTGGTATCTAGAGCTCTGATTGTGCGATTTAAGATAAGGAAATCACGATGGCAATGAATCATCCAAATGGGCATTTTCCAACAAGTATTTTAATTTTGGAAGTTGATAACTATGACAATTCGGTGCAAGAAAATGAAGGTCGGGTTCCGTTGTCAAGATCTTTGGGATCTTGTGAAAGAAAGGTTAGATCTGCTTAGAGAAAACACAATAGAAGAAAAAGAGGTTGCACATAAAGAATTAAAGAATAAGAATTATAAAACTCTCTTTATAATTCATCAATGTCTGAGTCCAAACAATTTCGAAAAAGGGAGTGATGTAGAATCTGAGAAAAAAGCTTGGGAAATTCTGGAAAAGTCTTTTGGAGGTGCTTAAAAGGTGAAAGAGGTGAGGTTACAAACTCTCAAAAGAACGTATGATTGCTTCAGATGAAGAAAATGAAAGAATAACATATTTCTTCACTAGGGTTACGAAACTAGTGAATCAAATCAAAGTATGTGGAGAAGCGGTGACATCAAGATCAGTTGTCACAAAGATCTTGAGGTCTTTGGCTCAAAAGTTCGACCACATAGTGGTAGCCATAGAAGAGTCAACGAATTTGTCGACATTGGCAAAAGAAGAGCTTTAAAGGACACTTGAATCCCATGAACAAAAAAATACTGAAAGAGTTACATACAAATCGAAGAGTGATGTGGCCTTGCAGGCGCAGTCAGCAAGAGAAAAGAAAGGTAAATGAAAGTGGTTCGACAACAAAGGTAGAGGAAGCTATAACAATTTGACTGGTATAGTAAATCAACGAGAAGAAATTATGTCGAATCAAAGAATATCCTCATACCAAAGCAACCAAAGAGGTGGTGCTAGAGGTAGAGGAAAAGGCGATGGTCAAAAATCTGATAAGATCCATATTTAGTATTTCAATTTTCAAAAGTATGGTCATTATTCTAGTGATTATCCAGAAAAACGAAAGAATCAAGAAAGTGATAGAAAATTTGCAAAGCATGAAGAGGAAGAGATGATGTTGATGGTCACAACAAGAGATGAAGAGAGATTCAAGGACCAATGGTACTTGGACTAAGGAAGCTTATCACACATGTCTAGAAGGAAAGACTGGTTTATCAACATAAAATCCTCAATGAAAAATATGGTGAAATTCACAAATGACAACACTCTAGTAGTTGAAGGTATTGGAGACGTTTTGATTATGAGGAATGATGGCAAGAGGGAAGTAATTTTCAATGTGTTGTACATTACCAGGCATGAAGAGCAATTTGCTCAGTATATGGAAGTTGGTTGACAAATAATTATAAAGTGTCGGTCAAAGACAAGATGATGAGAGTCGTCAATGCAAGAAGAAGGTTAATCTTGAAGGCTCATATGTCTCAGAATAGAACCTTCAAGATCGAACTAAATGTGATAGAGCACAAGTGTCTTGCGACTGCAGTTAGTAGGGATTAATGGATATGACACTATTGACTAGGCTAAACGTCGTCATAGAGTTCTTTTCACCGCTAAATAATTCTCATAACATGTATAAATTCTACAAAACATTACTATGGAAAATAAAGGAGAGATTAAGCCATATTAGGATCTCGATCCATGTCGATGATTGTATCGGGCATTCAAAAATATGTGCTCGACATTCTCTTCAATTCTGCAACCAAAAGAAAATGAATTTTGCTATTCAACTAAGATGCCTCTTTTGATTAGGTATCCCTAGTCAGAATTTTATTGTGCAAAAGCATCAAGATAAATACTAATACTCTTAGAGGTACTAGTTTGTTTCAAGCAATTACAAAAGCCTTATCTTTGTTATGGCCTAAACCCACATTATTCAAGATTGAAGAATAAGCTTCTTTAAGAGAATAATTAGTATCCGACCATCTCCACATATCCTTTGCGTTGTCCTTTAAAAAGATTCCCCTCGCCCTATCTCGTATAAAATTTTATATCTCTCTGTTTCCACAATCCAAAAGGGTTGTCCAACTGACGGTCCACTATGTAACTCCTCTTCCACTCCTTAACGAATAACTTACTAAAGCTCATTTTTCTATAGCTAAAGCAAATAAATTTGGCTATACGTCCTTTAAAACTTTCCCTCCCCACCAAGGATCTAACTAAAACAAAGACTCTGTTCCATCTATTTCTTTAAGTAACTTTTCCTAAAACAAAGACGACTTGAATCCCCTTTCCACAAGGTCAATTGATAGGATGTCTGTCTACCACAATGAACTGAACTTGTCAGACCTATGCGACTGAATATCGCTCACTCCGTATTAGAACTCTAGGATTTTACCCCATAACTTGTCTTATTTCGAAAAGGATCCTCCACTTCCAATAACTTAATAAAGTTAAATTAAAGGCCTTTTATCTTTTAAACCAACCCCATTCTTCATTATCTCGAAAAATCTTATCCCATTGAACCCAATTTATTTTTTACTTTCCGCTCCCCTCCCTATAAAAAGTTTTTGAATATACTATAGTTTAGAGATAATATAGGTCAGAGCCTTGAAGAATGAAAGATAATATACTTGAAGAACAATCAAGATGAATTTCAAGAGAATAATACGTCCACCTAGAGTTTTTTAAAAATGGACTAAATTGACCAGTCAGACCAGTCAAATTGAGAATCGGAGGGGTCACCGGTCTGGTATGATTGCTGGATCGGATATGCTATTAAACTAGTGGGAACCAATCAAAATTGATGAATTGACAGTGTTTGGAAAACTGGTGGGTTAAATGATTTTTTTTTATTTGATAAAACGTCGTCGTTTTGATCATTTAAAAAATATATAATTAGACTTTATTCAAAACTTATTTTGAACAACTTTCCCTTGTTTGCAATTAGACATGGTTCAAAATTTATTTTTAGATTTGTATTTTGTATTATTTTGTTGTGTGTGATGTTTGTATTTAAAATTTGAATTTAAATAATTAACATGTGAAATTATGATATTTTGGAAAATATAAATTTTATTGGTGTCGTGATATTTTTTAGAGATCGAGTCATCTAGTTCGACCGATTTAATAAATATATAGTTTCATTACAGAGACCAATTTATTCAACCGAGTTATCTAGTTTAATTTGGTTTTGTCACGTAGTTCGACCAATTATCCAATAATTTAACCAATAAAATAGTGATCCAGTACCCTCATCAATTTGATGGTCGGTTCTATTTTTAAATATTTCTTCCACCAATTGAAAGGTGGTTGTTGTTCCAAGAAGACAACGTGTTCCTTATTGTGTACACCACCATTTTCAATTCTCCCCCCTTAAATGATTACTGCCGACTGGAAGCCCAAAATATTTATACAATGTTGCACCCATTCTACAATCTAACCCCCTCACTACTTCTTCAAACCACTATTATTGAATGTTTACTCTTAATGAGCTTTTATGAAAATTTACTTTATGACTAGACACTAATTCGAATAATTTAAGAGATGTCTTTATTGTCCATATGTTCTTTCAACTTCTATTCCCCACACTACAATTGTATAATCGGCATATTAGATATGTGACACACTCACCTTTTAGTTCAGAACACGGTATCCTTAAAACAGGTTTTGAACACTTTTCATCATCATTATATTGAAAACTTCAGCTACCAATAGGATAAAAGTAGAAATCGTGGATTTCCTTGCCTAAGTCTTCTCCCCACCGTAAAATTCTTGGCGGGACTATCGTTTACCAATTACCGAGATTGGCGTAAAATGAAAACATTCATAAATTCAACCTCTCTATTTTCATTAAATCCCATTTCCCCCTAGTGTAATGAAGGAAATTTCAATCCATCAAATTAAATGTCTTTTCAAAATATACTTTAAATATCAAAAATTCCTTTCCTCTTCTTTTAGCATCATCTACTACTTCATTTACTATAAGGATACAATCCAACATTTTGTCGTAGTATTTCAATATTTATATTTTTGCTATTTTGTCTTTTCCTTATTTTATCAATCAAATGAGCTGTCATGAGCTTTTAGAGTTTATAGCATGTGATTGGGTGGTTTGTCACCAATCATGCTATATATCCATTGTTGGAATGAAAAGGAACATAGACTTTTGCAATAAACTAGTAACAATCCCGTGCGATTTCGCACGGGTTCAGGTACGGGACGCATATTTATATTTTAATAGAAAAATATTTGATTACTTGTAAAAAAAATAATTGAATTTATAATTAAAAAAAAAATATTTTGATCAGCAACTTCATCTTTCTGTTAATAATCAATATTTTAATAAATAACTTTATGTTCCCGTGCACAA
Source organism: Vicia sativa (assembly GCA_021764765.1). NCBI lineage: Eukaryota > Viridiplantae > Streptophyta > Magnoliopsida > Fabales > Fabaceae > Vicia > Vicia sativa. Next base: position 84,276,866 of record CM038792.1, on the reverse strand, counting down.
ATATTATTTTTGCTTAGGTATCGTTATCAAAAATATTTGGATCAAAAATAAATTTTCGTATATAAATATATTTAAATCAATAATATATTTTTTCCCGTATACAAATATTATTTTAAATAGAAGATTAAAATAGAAAGAAAAAATATTTAGATCAATAATATATTTTTTCGTATATAAAAATTATTTAGATCAATAATAGATTTTTTCTCATATACCATTTTTGAATTATAAATAATTGGGTCATAAATACCATTTTCTTAAATAAAAATAATTAGATCAATAATAGATTTTTCCTTGATATAAACATTATTTTTCTTTAAGTATCGTTTATAAAAATATGTGGATCAATAATAAATTTTCGTATATAAAAATATATAGATCAATAATCAATTATTTACCGTATACCATTTTTGAAAAAAAATATTTGAATCCTAAATACTGTTTTAGTATATAAAAATATTTATACCAATAATATATGTTTACGGTCTATAAATATTATTTTTCTTTAGGTATCATTTACAAAAATATATTGATCAATAGTAAATTATCTTATAAAAAGATATTTAGATTATTAATATATTTTTCCGGTACATCAGTTTTGAATAAAAAATATTTGAATCATAAATACAATTTTTGTATATAAAAATATTCGACCAATAATAGATTTTATCCCCACAAATATTATTTTTATTTGTTTATGTATCTTTACAAAATATATGGATCAATAGTAAATTTTTGATTTAAAAATATTGAGATCAATAATATATTTTTCTCGTATATCGTATTTGAATAAAAAATATTTGAATCATAAATATTGTTATCGTATATAAAACTATTTAGATCAATAATAAATTTTTCTCATATATAAATATTATTTTTTCTCAATAGTAAATTTTCGTATATAAAAATATTTAGATTAATAATATATTTTTTCTCAAATATCATTTTTGAATAAAAAATATTTAGATCATAAATACAATTTTTGTATATAAAAATATTTACACCAATAATAGAATTTTATCCCGTAAACAAATATTATTTTTTTATGTATCTTTTACAAAAATATTTTGATCAACAGTAAATTTTCTTATATAAAGATATTTAGATCAATAATACATTTTTTAAATGAAAAATATAATTGTTTCATAAGTATAATTTTTTTATATAAAATATTTAAACCAACAATAAATTTTATCTAGTACTGATAAATGCAGTTTACAACTTTGTTGTTAGCTGAGTCTCTCACTTGCTAACCTTAGTTCTAATAAAAATACTTTTACATTACATAGAGTAATGATGGTTTAATATGAACGTGACAAAAATATCATCATAATTTGCGAGCAAGCAAAAACAAAACATACTCACTATATTTTTCGTATAAAAAAACATTTTAATTAATAATAAATTTTTTTCTTATTTGAATTTTTTTTTGTTTGTTATTATTTATAAAAATATTTGAATCAATAATAAATTTATTTTTATTTATGAGCATTATAATTGATTTATATTGTTAAATACAAATTAACCATAATTTATTTGTTTTTTTCTGAAAAATATATTTTTATTCGGTGTTTATAAAAAAATAAATGATGTTATGATAAGTGATAGATTTGTGAAAACAGGTAAAGTGATAAGTTGAAAAATAATCATGTTTTGTTTGATTTGATTGTCATCTTACATCTAATGGTATGAAAAATAGACTTGTTTGTGGAAAATAGATAGTTTGGTTATGAAAAAAAAATTGATTGAAACGAAAAAGATTTTTGATGTTTGAAAAACATAATTTCTTGCAATTATAAAAAAATTATGAGAAATAATAATAGTTTGAATAGATGGAGAGAAATCAAAGAAAGAAAAATTAAAATTGAAAAATAAAGTCAAAATTAAAAGAAAAAAAGTGTGCATGGAACACAACAAATTTTCTGATCAAACACATGTGGGGTCCACCAATTTTTCAATTTGAAAGAAGAAATATTTTTTAGACATAAAATACCTCTACATTAATGAGGTGGAGGACAAAGAGAAAAGATTATTTTAGTATTTTCCAGAACATCTACTTTTCTTATATTATAGATTATAGATTATAGATATAGATTATAGATTATTCTTCTTCTCCTTCTCGATCAGTATACTCTTTTTCTCTGCAACTTTTAAATCAACAAATAGCTTTTCTTAAATCTACAGTTATCTCTGGTTCTAGAGTAGATATTACCGATTCATTCATAATATCCAAAGGTTGGTATCACATTTGGCTACCCTCGAGAAAAGCAAACTGAGTTTCAGCAATAACCTTATGAATTATAACTCCAATTTGTTTGCAAGCAATTTGGCAAGAACCTTATACATGTTTCTGTTTAGTGAAATTGGCCTAAAGTTGTTCAATTTTGTTAGATTTCCGATCTTCAGAATTAGGGTTATGAAGGAGTTGTTCACTCCACGAACCAGCCTCCCATTTGAATGGAATTCCCCAATGAACCTTAAGAAGTTGCCTTTTAACACCTTCCAAAATTCTTTGAAGAATCCGAAACTAATGCCGTATGAACCGAGCCTCTTAGAACTATCGAAATCACACACTGCCCTCCAGAATCAATAAATTCACACCATATAAAAATATAGCCTTTATTGAATTACTCATAAATTTCTTATGTTTATTTCCATATAAAAAAAATAAGAGGGTTACATTTTCATACAAATAAAAAAAATAAGAGTCTTGCATTTTCATAAAAATAAAAAAATAATCAATCATAAATTTTGACTCCTACATTTAGTTTTAATTATTTGCCAAAACATATTTATAAGAATAATGGTATTTTTATGGTTAATATTCTTAAAATTGTAATTTGAATCCATCCAACAAATACACATACACTACAACTATAATACTATTGTATTTTTCTTCCGAGTAATAAAGATTAGGAAATACCTTTTCTTTTAAAATAATAAAAGATATATATTTTAAAATGAATTATTTGATAGTATAAAGTAGACAAAAAATGAAAAAAAATATTTTAATGATAGAATAAATTGAAATAAAAATTATTAAAGAAAAGGTCACACTATAATTTAATATCATTAAAATTTTGTCTAAAGTTTTGTCATTCTTGTTAAACCAGCGTTAATCAAGGTTAGCATAGACTTGAAGTAGACAAAGGCCTACTCATTAAGAATAAGAACACAAAAAATAGAAGAAAAAAAAAGGAAATTAAACATGGCAATCACTTCATTAGATGACATGGAGTACACATTCATGAAGTCAATGTGTAAAACAAAATGTGAATGCTTTGACATTTAATTTAAGGCTACTGATAAATAACTCAAAATAAACCTAAAAACAAAGCTGGGACTACGAGGGACTTTTATTCCTAAAACTATATTTGACTCAATTAATCCAAAGAGAAAACAAGATTCAGCAAGACTCATAAATTTGACATCTGAACAAAAAAACTGCTAATCCTATAATGTATTCTAATCCTTTTTGAATCCTGCAATGGGTATCTGGCTCAAAACCTTAGCATCAAGCACTGCATACTGTTTCTTGATCTCAATCATTGCTTTCTCAGCTAGTGCATCAACCTGGTCTTCATGTTTCTCATACACCAGTGGCAATGTGAAAAGTGATAAATAGACTGTATTTCAACAAATGGACACATTGTTAATAGAATACCATAAAATTGGTGACATTGAGAAGAATAGTGGAAGTGAAACATGAAGTCTTACATAAATAAAACAATGTCAAGAAATTGAACCAGCTGCCAATAACTGAGATAACCCACAATCCAGCAACAACCTAATAATAGGAAGAAAAAAAATACTTAATTCAATTTCTCACAAAATGAAAGGAAATCCAAGCAATATCGTTGCATCATGAAACATACGGTAAGAAACTTCTTAATATCTCTGCCAGTTCCAATTTCCCTCAAAACAGTGAACATTTGGTTGATTTCAACTCTGAGAACAGAAGCAGCCTCAAGAACGCATTCCTGAGGAACTTCAATATGTGGGATTTGCAGTGGAGACCTAGTTGCAAAAATGTCAAACAACACATGAAAGTGCATAAATTAAGATTGACACTATGGTGTTACAAATTTCACCTTATTGTAAAGAGGGATACTTACTTGTGGATAAAGACAGATGCATTAGACCACAAGAAAAGCGCCGCAAGAGACAAAATCATTAAATGGCAAACAAGAGTTATGAGGTGGTATTGCATCAACTCAAAGAAAACCCACAATGCAGTGCCAGCACCAAGTGCCATTCCCGTGCATCTCTTGTTCCTCCAAAGTAAAATGTCCGCAGCTGCAAGAAAAAAGTTCATAATGTAACAGAAGAAACACAATCCCCAATTTGTAATCTAATACTATAATAAAAATGCATCCTGTCAATGTCATGCAAAATGTTGTTTCATTGTTCTCCCTACTAAAATTTATGGCAACAGCCAACATTGTGTGACCATTTCATAGGGATAATTGATTTAAAAACCAATTATAGTAACATTTTTGGTCAGTGGCTGAAATTCAGTTTTATTTTAAAGTGAACAAATGAGATGTGGCAGGTTCGAAATTCAATTTTATTTTAAAGTGAACAAATGAGATGTCGCAGGTTCGAACCCGCACCCATGCATTTGACGTCCTTACACAACTAACAACTGAGATGGCTTAATGGGACTAGTTTATTGGTTTTCCATTCAAGAAATACAACATTTTGTATTGAATGTAAGCTTTTAAAAAACAATCAACTATCAGAAAAATGAAAATAAAAATACTATATCAAAAAATATGGATATCATTATTCACTGTTTTTATGATGAAAGAGAAAGTGTGGTTAATTGATAATCAATATCACAACATCTGTAGACCGAAATCGCCAATGTTTTTATGCAATTTAAAACATTGATTGAATGTAATACACATCACAAACCAAATTCAATCTAAATCAAACATTCAAATTATCTAAATTTCTCTAATCAGAATAAGATTGACAATTATTTATAAATTCAATCTAAATCAAACATTTCATGTGTAACTTTTCAAATCATAAAATAAAAAGAAAAAAACACGCTAGTTACGTTACGAGACATACGTTTTCCACCGCCTAAGACCTTGTGAACGGGACGATCGCGACCGAAGAGACGGTAAACACTGTTAACTTTAGAGGAAAATTTCGAATGCCTCTTCTTGGAGTCATCATCAGAATCGGAATATGAATCTGAATCGGAGTTGTGATCATGAAATTTCTCTTCTATCTTATCGATGAAGGATTCGGTTTCTCCTGCCATGGATGAAATGGAAATGGAAAGAGTGAGAGAGAGAGAGAGAAAGAGTTGCAATGAAAGAGAAAGAGAAAGAGAGAGAAGAGCGAGTTGCGTTGAACGAGTTATTGTTTATATGTGGCGTGTTGTTTGTTGAGTTTTTCAAGCCTCAAGTTCGGAATTGGTTGAGAATGAATAACGGAAAGCTTCCACTTAGTAGAGTTGCAGCTACGTGCGTACTCCACCATTTCAAATCAAATTTATCACTTTCGTAATATAACTTTCATTTTTTAGAAAAAATAAAATCACAACTTTTAAATTTAAAATATTAATATCATACAGTCTAATGTTATAATTCTATGGTGGCTATGATTTTTAATTCAATTAAATATCTCTAAAAGCGTTATATAATATATTACTTTTCTACGGAAAAATAATAGCGTTTTAGGTTGGCCTAAGCCAAGTTTGGAGAGCTTAATTTCAGAGATCCATCCATCACATTAAATAAAGAAACTAACATGTCATCTCCTAAATTAAATATGTTATGTCTAATTTTATTTATTTTAATTTTATTTTTGATGAGATACAAATAATTTTTAAACGAAATTTTGATAGAAAGTATAAAATTTCCGCTACACCTCTACCAAATTTTTGATAAATAAATATTCGGATGTGCATTTGAAATTATTAATTGATCGTACATAAAATCTCAGCTGAGTTATAGAGTCGGAAGGAGCAAGGGAGGAGTCGAGAATGGTGCTTGGATGGAGAGTATGGAGGCCGAAATATGGACCGGGCATAATCCCGACCATATGAGCCAAGATCCAGTCAGACTAATGAAACGAATGTTTCGGACGAGCTGGAGGTAACTGCCACATTGATCATGGCGACGCACGTTACACTATGAAGCCATCATTGCTAGAAACGGCTGATGTTATGTATCCTTAATTCAGTTATGGAGCTGGAAGCCGTTATTGTCGCTAAGACGTGGAAGTCACGTAGTCATTGTATACATAGGGCTCCCGCCAGCGGGATAAGCAAGATATTCATCAGCTTGGAGTTCAAGATACTTAACTTGAGCCTCCAAATCCCTAAATACAGATATATCAGTTTTTCCTACAAGAACATTTGGCGTCCACCGTGGGGCCTCGGTGAAATCAATCTCAGGCCACTGCACAGTATACGATAACACGATGTCAACAACATCACCAACCGATCCTCCCGATCTGACACAGTTGTTGGCCATGATCGATGATTTACGTCAGCACAACGACACTCTATAAGATAGTGTTCAAGCTCTTCAACAAAAGATCTTGGACGAAGCAGAAGACCAAGAAGCAGAACTCTTGGAGCCATAACCCTTATCTCGGGCCATTTGGGAGGATGTCGTTCCTGAGAGTTTCAAACCTCCTATCCTAGCAGCATACGATGGGAAGACTGACCCTCAGGAGCACATCAGTTCGGTTAACAACATGATGGCGTTAATAGGAGCAACAGATTCTCTAAAATGCAAGTTAATGGATTGCACTTTCAGAGAATTTGCACTACGTTGGGACATGGGGTTACCACGGTTCTCCGTGGTTAGTTACCAGGATTTCAACAAGAAGATTATCCAGCAGTTTTCCGCAAACTGCTAGGTAGCCACTACCTCGTTATTCAACATCAGGCAACATCCGATAGAGACACTGCGGGATTTCATGGCTAGATTTAACGAAGAGACCATAAAGGTTTCACACCTCAATAAGGAGATCTTCGTGGCGGCGTTTCAGCACGGACTCAAGGTCGGTCAGTTCAATGAGTCTCTAGCTCAGAAACCGGCCAACAGTATGGATGAAATTATTACCCAGGATGAATGTTATGTGAAAGGTGAAGAAAGCAATATGGAGAAGAGAGCCCGAGATTCTAAAGAAAAGGGCAAAGGGCGAGATGATAATGGAGATCAAAAATCTCGATCACGTGACCAGCCAACGACCCGAGATCGTGTTCGGGAAAAACGACCTCTATCGCAGAGTCGTCAAGCTCTGAGACCGGGCGAGACCTTCACACCACTGAATTCCAGAAGGGAAGACATTTGGAGAGACGTGAACCATTTGAACATGTTTCCTAAGTCGTGGAAATCGGAGGCGGTTAATACCGCGATGGGAAATAATCTGGAAGCTTCGTGTGAATACCACCGCATCAGAGGACATACAACTGAGGCCTGTGTTCAACTGCAAAGAGAGATTGAGAAGTTAATCCAGAGGGGTAAACTTTCATCCTATGTGAAAGATATCCCAGAACAAGGCGGCAAATACGGTCCACCTCCAAGAGGAGAGGAGGCTTCTGATTCACCGTAAAAAAAGAAGGGCAAAGCTTTTTAGGAGGTTCGGGAGGCAAGAATAGCCCGACATACGCTTAATACCATTTCTGGAGGATTTACTGGAGGAGGATCCACCAACGCAGCTCGGAAGAGGTATGCATGTGGCTCAGGCTGGGCCAACCGATGATGATCCCAGGGTGATAACGTTCTCGCAGGAAGATGCCAAAGAGGTTTTGCCTCATGAAAACAACCCCATGGTCATTGAGGTACAAATTAAAGATTGGGGTGTAAAGAGGGTGTTGATTGATTCGGGTAGTTCCGCTGATGTCATGTACTGGGAAGCCTTCAAAGGGATGGGTTTTGACCCAAAGGAGTTGCTGTCGTTCAATGGGACTTTGGTTGGCTTCTTCGGAGAGCAATTCCAAGTGTTGGGCCATCTCCCGGTGTTAACTACCTTTGGAACCAATGAAAATGTCAAAGATGTTTGAGTTCGTTACTTGGTAGTCAACGCTTCCTCACCGTACAATATCATCATAGGTCGGCCGTCGTTCAATTCTCTAGAGGCGGTTCTATCAACCTTGTACCTCACTGTGAAGTACCCGTTGGGTGAGGGCCGCGTGGGGATCGTCCGGGGAGATCAGGGTTTGGCTCAAAAATGTTACAAAGACAACATGAAGATTAAGAAGAGGCTGGAGCCAGCTGAGAGCCCGACAGACCATAAGGTTAATGCGGTTGATATCGATCCAAGAGAAGATCCTAAAGAGGATAGCCTGACTCCTCAAGAGGAGACAAAAGAAGTACATATTGGCTCCCAATCTTCAAAGATTACTCATTTGGGGACACAACTTTCCGCTGAGGAGGAAACCGAGATAGTCCAGGTATTATTAATTACTCACTTCCATCTTCAACTTATTCATGTTTCATTTGACTTCAAATTTCTATCAGGATCTGGATTTATTCATTGCTTTATTGTTGAAAAATATTATAGTATTTAACAAAGCTCAAATATGATTTTGTTTGTGTGTTATTTTCTTTCATGAGTCATTGGATGTCAATGTTCAATTCTGGATTTATAATAAATTTTTCTGAAAGATTGGGAATAGAAGAATCTCGTTTACAAGAGGATTTTCACGGTTTGAGTGTGTCAAAGCGTCTTGTGAGGATTGTTAGTCAGAAGTTGAAACAGAGAAAACTAAGATTAAAAGTAAATATATGTTTCATTTGTAAATGAAATAAAAAAGATGAAGAGGTGTAGTGGTAAACATGTTGTGTTGCCATCAATATGTCATAGGTTTGAATCCTAATGTAAGATAATATTTTGAAATGTTTTTTTTTTAAATTTTAATGGCCTTTGATGTTGAACACACTCACGTGTACCATGTCATGTTAGATGTCACCCAAGTAAAAATTGACTTTGTTAGAAAAAGTTGGACATAAAAGATTAAAATGAACCTTTTTGAACAATTAGAAGACCACTTTAAAACTTTTTAAAGATAAGAAAACAGAATGTATCCCAAGAGAAACTTAAAAGATCAAAAATGATATTTTGCCTTAATTTTTATAAAAAAAAAATATATTTTGTTTAACTTTTCACTTAATTATTGGTACGTTGCTATCATCGGAAAGAATGATAATTTGAGAGTGAAGCCATAACAATAATTACAAGTTATAAATAGAAAAATGTTAATTCCTAAAAGTTATATTAAAAATTATAAGTGATAATTAATTAAAACAATTTTTTTATCAATATAATAATAATAATAATAACCACAAGAAGAATGTAGAGTACAAAACTAATCGAACAAATTAACATATTAATTTAAAAAATAAATAAAAGAGTGATAATTGAAACGTAATTAAAATTATTATTATAATTATTATTATAATTATTATTATAATTATAATTATTATTATTATTATTATTTTTATTATTATTATTATTATTATTATTATTATTATTATTATTATTATTATTATTATTATTATTATTATTATTATTATTATTATTATTATTATTATTATTATTATTATTATTATTATTATTATTATTATTATTATTATTATTATTATTATTATTATTATTATTATTATTATTATTATTATTATTATTATTATTATTATTATTATTATTATTATTATTATTATTATTATTATTATTATTATTATTATTATTATTATTATTATTATTATTATTATTATTATTATTATTATTATTATTATTATTATTATTATTATTATTATTATTATTATTATTATTATTATTATTATTATTATTATTATTATTATTATTATTATTATTATTATTATTATTATTATTATTATTATTATTATTATTATTATTATTATTATTATTATTATTATTATTATTATTATTATTATTATTATTATTATTATTATTATTATTATTATTATTATTATTATTATTATTATTATTATTATTATTATTATTATTATTATTATTATTATTATTATTATTATAATATAAAGAGGTAGTTCATCTCTTCGATCTAAATTGGATGTCAGACTATTTTTTTTATAAATAAAAATTGAATTTATAAGAGTACAAGGTGGAACTCAAAGTTTCTTCATTCACACAATCAGGATATTATTAGCTAAATTTTGATACACACCTAAAAATTATATTTAATTTTTATTATATATCAACTTTAAATTAGAATTGATCACTATAAAATAGAATTGAGCAGATAGTGACAACATAGTTTTTATGAAACAATTAAAGTTTTGGTAATAATTTATTTCTGATAGTGTGTATTTAATAGAGTCTATCCAATACATATAAAATGCCACAATTGAAATATGTGTAGTTTTAAAAAAAAAATTATTTGATTTTAATAATAGAATTAACATTATTCATTAAAACACTTTTATAGATTATAGTTAATATAGCATAGCAGTAAAGTGAAATAAAGATATACTATTATTTTGAGAAAAATGCTGTAGTAACCTAAACTAATAACTTTCAAAAATATACAAAAAATAAATAGAGGAAGTAAAAAAACTTGGTATGTAAGAAAACCATGAATTAAAAGCATTTTGATACAAAATGGAATATAAAAATTTCGTCAATATATAACAATAAATGCTAATTTAATTCATATTCTTAGATTGGGAGAAATTGTAGCAACTTATTTTATTATTGCACTATAAAACCAATTGTGTTCTTTTCTTACAGCTACACCATTTCAACTTTCACACGTTTGTAAAAAATTGCACTCACATTTCATCATGAACACTGTTAACCAGAAAAAGAAAACCATGGGTCGCCAGAAAATCGAAATCAAGAAAGTCGAAAAAGAAAGCAACAAACAAGTCACATTCTCGAAGAGAAGATCCGGTATATTCAAAAAAGCTAGTGAACTTTCCGTCCTAAGTGATGTTAATCTCGCCATCATTGCTTTTTCGCCTGCTGATAAATTATTCTGTTTTGGTCGGCCAAACACCGAAGCGATCCTCAAGAGTTACATCAATGGAACCACTGAGTTTGAGGATCAGAAGTCAGTGGAACATTCTTCCATTTTTGAAGAGTATAATAGAGAATATGAAGAGGCACTAAAGATGTTGGAAATGGAAAAGAAGAAACTTGCTGATACTGAGAATTTGGCTAAGGATTGGAATAGATTTGGATGGTGGAATGATTCTATTGATGATATGAGTGTTGAACAGCTTGAACAGTTTATGATGTCGATATTTGAGTTAAGTAAGAAGCTTGCTGAAAAAGAACGTGAACGTCTCATGATGTTTTCTATTAATGAATAAATTGTTGTTTTTTGTTTCTGTTATTTTATAGTCTGCACTTTGTTTACAGCCATTTTCATTTGTTTACTTGTAATTTGATTTGAATCTTGTTTTTATTTGAATCTTGTTTTTCTTCATTATGATCATTTCCTATAGAATTATTACCGAGGATTTTGTGTTATTTGAAATATTGAACCTATTTTATATTCTTCTGTACCAATCTAAAATTGTCAATTTTAGCAGGCTAGCGGCATTAAAGAAACGGCCCATAATTTCGGGTTAAAAAAAGGAATTTCTTTTTCTATTTGGCTGTCTTTTGGCGGCATCTAACGAAAAAACTCAAAATAACTTTGAATTATTCCAAAAATTAAAATTAACCGGCCGGTTGAATCAGTTGTCTAATTCGATTCGATTTATACTATTAAACGGTTTTCAATCGCGAAAAACCAAAATAATTGTGAAATTGAGATCGGACCGAATAAAATTGGAAGATATGAGACAAATGTTCATGGACATGTGGTAACTAATGTTGGTCTTAAAAGAGATGTGTAATGGTTAATAATATAGGATTAAGGCGAGTAGGAACTTTTTTCTCACATGACATTGAACATGGTGCAGCCAAAAAATATACTTGCAACTTTGAAACAGGAAAGACCTCAAAACTTCTCAAATATCAAGCAAGTATACAATGTTTGTGCTCGAAACAACAAGGTGATAAGAGGTCCAAGAGTGGCTAGGTACAAAGTGTGTGAGGATGGAAAATCCATTCGAGATATACTTGATAAGACCTTGGTTGCAGTCAAAGTAGATGAAATCCTAAAGGGGTCAATGATCGTTATATCTCTTAAGTGGTTCGGGTGGATCATAAATGCTATGGGATCATTGACTGTAGAATCATTATTGTGGTTATTCACCGACCGGAAGCCCGTGCATCTGTAATCTGTTGAGATTAGTGGATTAAGTCCTTGTTGAAGGAAAAATCATCCGAGGAGGGTGGACAAGATGTAGCCTTGTTGGAGGTGAACTTGGGTAAATTGAATGTGTCTTTTTATTTCTAGCATTCTATATTCGTTCATAATATTATCAAATAGTTTTTCAAAAAGGGAAAAGTTTTGAAAATCAAATTCAAACCCTCATTTCTTGTGTTTTTCTCTACCTTCACCAATTACACACAAGACATCAATTCAATTCTCCATTTTTGTACTACTTCCTTTGCGTTCTTTATCTTCAAATGCCATTTTCATTCTTTATCTTCAAAGGATTTCACTAGGCTACAATCCTCTCTTAAATGTCTTGCACAAAACCCCCCCAAATCAATCAACGATCTTGGAGGACAAACCCGTGATTTTTCCGGATGAAACCCCCTGCAAATCTCAACCCAATATTCTCGTCTACACAAGAATCTAATTGGACGTTATCAAACCTCGTCTAGATGGCACCCCAACAAAAGATTATTATGTGTGATTTATCAGTGTGCATGCATAGGTTTGAGGTTGAAGATGAAGAGACAATGAAATATATATTTATAGTTTCATCAAGTTAGAATGATGCGCGAATGATGTATTTATATCTGTGGAGGTTTGGATGCAAAAAGAAATTTTTAAAAATTAAAAGGAACTAAGAAATTGACTCAATTAAATAGTATGTGTCAACCTGAAAATCATATGTGTAGACACATAGGTAAAATTTTAATTGCATGTGTCGACCTAAACATTACAGAAGTGTTTCGTCTTTAAACTAAAGTACATGTGTCAACCTGGAATTTGTATGTGTCGGCATGTAAAATAAGAATACTTGAAATTTTCTAAAATCCTCGGTATGTGTCGACTTGTACATATGCATATGACGACCTAAGACTTTGAGAGGCAATAGGCTTCAAACCTGAGTTGCATGTGCCGACCTAAAACACGTATGTGTCGACACATGCAAAAAAATTATGAAAAAAATTTGTTTCCAAGACTTTGGTCCATTTCAAAATAGTTTTTAATGGTTCCTAAGATCCCTAATTCAAAGGAGTGCCAAAATACTTAGAGATACCGTCCAATATATAGAAATGCTAAGTTTTTCTATTTTTGACATCATGCAAACATCTAATGGTGAAGTTATACTCGCAAAAATAAATTGTCACGTATGCTCTACCAAAATAAACTTAATAGCTAAGTCAACAAAAACAATCTAGGACCCCATAAGCCAAACATACTTTTGGGACGCACTTTCAGAAGCTTATGATTCGGACTAACACAAATACTTTTGTATGAATTACTTCTAACACTTGAATCATAAATATTTTTCACATCAATCACACAAATATCAAACATTTATATCATCTATTTGTCACAAAATCAACATCATGTTAATCAAGGATATACATATAATCATGGACATCAGAAATCAACATTATACATATAAATCAATACGAAAATCAATGATCAACCAAAAAACAATATTCTATCACCACGATCTAGAGTGGTTTGCATAACCATCTCAAGATCCAAAAGTGTCATAAATGGAAGATGTTAACTCCATCATTTTAAGGGTTGGCATAAATTTTGCTAAAACATGGTTTGGTTAAGATGCCAAATATTGTGTGGTTTTTTATTGTGAGGTTGTTATTTGTCTTGGCTGTTGCACCTCTTAATTGTGTGTGTGTTTGATTTATTTTTAAACCTGAGTTATTTTCTTGTTTGTATGTGCAAGGAGTATTAAGTTGTTTTAACCAAAATAAGCTAAAGGAGGAGATTATTAATTCTATATTTATGATTGACATTAATTTTGGTAAAACTAACTTCGCATCAACATGTTGAACAAGATGTTTCAACTTGCAGTTTCAACATGTCGAATGTGATGTCCTAACCAGAAGAATATGACATCTGGTTTGTTACAATTTTTACAATTTGGATACAGTTGATTTAGATTACTGAATATTCAGGGAATACTAAGTAATCCTTTGTGGTGCCCAAGATGGAGGAATCAGAGATGTTGATCAGGATGTTCTATCATGCAGAAAAGCATGTTGAATAAGATGTCCTATCCAAAATCATTCAACATCATGATTGTATACAGATGGACATTTAAATTCTTTTAGTTTGTTACATATGCAAAATATCTAGAAATATTATGTTATCCTATGTGGCGTTCAGTTTAAGGAATAAGAGATTTGAGCTGAATTCAAGAAGTATTCTTATTTTCTAATTATGGAGATTATTTAGGAAACTAATTATATAAGTCCTATAATTGAGGAGATATATCTATAGCTTTATTGGTAATATCCTGCTGCGATTTTGAAGTCCAGACCAGTCTAGAAGATTGTTTTAAATATAAGGGTACAAACCTAATTCTTGTGTGGAACATATTGTAATTTTTATTGAGTTTTAGGGTTTGTGTTCCATTGTTAATTGCGAGTCACTCTTGAATTGTTTGATGCTTGAGTTTGACTGTTAGTTGAGTTGTAAGTATTGTCAATCACTCTTAAGCTTCTAAGTATTGAGTGATTGTGTGTTTTTGAAGTTTGTCTTCTAATTCTTTTGAATTATGTTCCTGTCACTGTTTGTGACTGAGGGGAAGTGGCAGGAGCCTCGTATCTAGGAGTTCCTAGGTAGAAGTATATCATGGGTAGTGATTAAGTGAAAAGTTGTAAACGGGGAAATTTAGCTTTGAATTGATACTATTTAGTGGATTTCCTTCCTAGCTTGGTAGCCTCCAGATGTAGGTGATGTTACACCGAACTGGTTAAACAATTTTGTGTGTTTCTTTATTTTTCTATACCCTTAATTGTGATGTGTTATATATTATCCATTGTGTTTCAACCAGATATTAGTGTCTCGACATCTCATAGGACATGTGATATCTGCATACCAGAATGTAAGAATAAACAAGAAAAAGGAAGAGGATAAGGAATCCTCTTTCTTCTATCTTCATGCTTAAAACACCCATAAGATTAATAGTCCCCTACCTCAAACTCACATAAAATCTTAAGCTACAACTATGGATGTTCTCTCTTCTCCTACTTTTTGCTCTGCTAAGGCTTTCTCTGACTCTGCTAACAACTTTTCTCTCAATTCTTACTAATTTTACCCTTTTCCTTAATTTTAATTAAAATTCTAATTATTCCCTAAAGCTCATTTTCTCGTTATTTTTAATTAATTAAATTCTTAAAACTTAATTAAGTTCTAATTAAACACTAAGCTACAATTTTTTTACTTCTACGCTAATTTAATTATATAATTCTACTCAAAAATCTATTAAATTAAATAAATCTAAAACTTAAATAATAATAAAAAAATTAAGGTGTTACAAGTATGTGAGTGATTGTTAGATTTGCCATTGCATATGTTGTGTAATTATTGTGCATGTTCACAAGTAGAACGAGCAATGGGCATTGACAAATCATTGAGAGAGTCGTGTGATACCTTAAGAGAACCATGGATCTCAGTTTACATTATCATAGATTTCTTTTTATACTTGAAGAATACAATGAATGAAACTGGAATACATTATCAAATAATTCCAAAGCAACTAGTATTTATATATTCAGTATAACTAGATGAGTTATATCTTGGAAATCAAAGAAACAAACAATCTTGCATCAGTCCATGATGGAGTCTGAAATGATCGCATTAGCAACTAGTAGTGAAGAAGCAAGTTGGTTAAGATGTTTGCTAGATGAGATCCTTTTGTAGGAAAAACCTATGTTAGTTGTGTTGATTTGCTTTGATAGTACTGCGACTATTATAAAATTGAGAGCTATTGTTATAATGGTAAGAGACGCCAAATAAGGAGAAAACATAACATTGTTAGAGACTATATCTCTAAAAGAGCTTTAAGAGTGGATCATGCACACAAAGATGAAAATTTAGCAAATCATTTGACAAAAGGATTAGCTAGACAAAAATTTCATAATACATCCAAGAAGATGAGACTAATGCCTATAGAGAAATAAGTTGCTCGTGATGGTAAACTGACCCAATAGACTATAGATCCCAAAAAATATGTTCAATGAATATTAACAAGTTGTGAATAATATGAGGTCATTATGCTAGTATAAATAAAAGAAGCACGAATCTTGAAGTAGAAAGAGGATGAGATGATAGGAACTCTTAATGAGATTTATACTATGCATGAGGGAGTATCTATAGCTATATGAGTACTCTTGATATATTCACTTATGTGATTGTAGAATTTAGGTCGATTTCTATGGAATTTCGAGGTATAATTCCTAGAGCTTTCACTAAACTGGGATACACGTGCAGGGTCATTAAAGCACGAGCTTATTGTAATACACCTTAAGAAAATATTGTGTGCGGATTTGATATCTGAAATAAAATTCAAGACAATTGTGTCACTCTTGTTGAATTGGAATACTTGCTACGCAAAGGTTCAAGTCGTAGACAACTCTGTTTACGCACAATTTTAAAAATGTTTGATGTTACTTCTGAAGCACATTTTTAAATTCAATTGGAGGATTGTTGAAACATGTAAACATTCCAATAGGCGGATCAATTTGAAAAAGTTTCTTTAAGTCCCACATTGTTAGAAAAAATATGTGTTTGGGTGTTAGTTGAAAAAATTCTTTAATTTCACATTGACTTGTTTCATTCTCAAACACACCAAAAACTTCTATTGTGTTTTTCCTTCCTCGCTTGCTCTCATGACTTAGCGTCTTTCAAATTGTTGAAGGGCCAACTTATTCATACTCGTTGAATTTTTCGAGTATTTTCTTGAATTCTCTTTAGAGAATTATTTTAATTTCTCCTCATTTGAGTTTAGAAATTATAAAGTATTAATTTTGGATTTTCTTTAGAGAATTATTTGAATTTCTCTTGTTTGAGAAATTATTTTGAGTGATCAAATGACCATTAGAGGGTGTATTTCAAGACCGATTATCTACTATACAAATAATAATCGTATGGTATAGTATTGTTTTATCCTGGAGGCGTCATAGTTGAGTGTCTGCTTTACTATACAAATAATAATCGTATGGTATAGTATTGTTTTATCCTGGAGGCGTCATGGTTGAGTGTCTGCTTTGCACAAATTAGACAGTGTCGCAAAACAACTTAAAGAGAGTGACCTAGTTCGGAACTCGGCCCAATAATTTCTTCAAAAACCGTAAAACAACAGTTGTTGACACTTGACAATCGATATCAAATAAATTTTTAACAGTTTTATGATAAAATTTTCAGCAAAATTGGGATGAAGCAGCCAATTCTGAGGGATCACTAGGAACTCCAAGGTTGAAGTCATAACATGGAAACAGAGTATGAGAGAACCTTTACCACCATAAATATTTGAAGCATCCTAATGCAAACAATAACCAACACTGCAAGTATGACAGTCAATAGGAAGAATGTTAATTTTTTAGTTTATATCACAGACGATCAACATGGGAAGCCAACAGCAAGACATGCAGAATGGGAAGAATATTTGCTCAGAAAATATCACCCCAGCAGAAAAGAAAACTTCAAAAGACTCTTACAGAATAGGGAACTTATTACTAATAAGGACTGTTTCAAATAGGCAATCAAAGCAGTGCAGAATGCAGATTGTTTTTAATTCGCCGGGACATGGCACACACCATTTCGGTAGCACACGGCAAAATAAAACGTTACTTCCACAACCATCAATGGTGATATTAATGGTCGAATAACATCTACAAAAACAAAAACCAGTGCAGTCACATACAACAACGAAACAATGCAGTCACATAAAACAACAAACTGAGCCTGATTTATTGTATAATTACATATCTGCTCTTACAGAGGGCAGGAAAGTGGAATTTACAAAAATGTCCCAGACCTATCAACTTTTCTTTTATATATTTAAGATTAAGATAAAATACAATCTAAAACAAGTCTACTCCAACATGTACTAATTGTCATTAGGCAAATATCATACAATGTTTACAGATATAAACGGAAGACCTAATGGGAAAGTGTCCTCTCCCTTGTAAGAGAAATGCAGACTGTGCTTCACTCCTCGCATAGCATAGCTTGCAATCATCTTTTCAAAAAAATTCCAACAAGTTGAAGGATTCTGTCTCAAGGTGTATAGAGCTGATGCAGTTAATACTGAGAATTTTGTTGTTCCAATTTCTCAATCAAGGCTTTCTTTTCATTATCAGGAAGGGAATTGAACGTGAAAACAGACTTGTCACCGATGTCATCCTTAATGTTAAACACAAGTCCAAGATCAGGGAATTTGTGCGGAGA
The DNA here is from genome assembly GCA_021764765.1 of Vicia sativa. Lineage (NCBI taxonomy): Eukaryota > Viridiplantae > Streptophyta > Magnoliopsida > Fabales > Fabaceae > Vicia > Vicia sativa. The sequence continues at coordinate 84,258,355 of CM038792.1, read as the reverse complement.
ATGAAGATATCAATTACAAGAACAAAATCGTCAGAAGTAATTTACCTTGATGGGCTGAGTGAACTTCCTCCCGGCAAATATCACAAAAAGACCCATCCATAAAGCAAGCAATGTAAGTTTAGCTCCGTCGTCCATCAAACCCGACTGCAAAATTAGGAGTCAAATTTGTTCGGGAGGAAAAAATTAACCAATGTTATACAAATGGGCTGATCAATATTGTTGGTAATAACAATTGTCACGGTCTGCTTGACCATAAAAGAGATGCAGACATTGTGAAATGCATGGACTTGATTAATACTAATAGCATTACAAGAAATATGAAATGCATGGACTTGATTAATACTAATAGCATTAAAAGAAATATAATAACGGGTTTTGAATTTAAGGATAAGGGTTCGGCGAAACCATAATAAGACACTGTTACTCCTATGTTGCAATGCAGGTTTACAGATAATTTGAGTTTTGATTATGTACATACAACATTCACTAAATTTGAAATATGAATCTTTAAGTTTTCATCTTACAATTCCAATATTATGATTGTAGTAACTATGTCACATTTTAAAAACAGTGAATCTAAATCCTGAGCTAACAAATTTGAAAGAAAAAAACATAAGAGCCATAGGCTATATATATAGCCTATAAATTAAGTTAAATAGGCAATAATATGTTTAACGGAGCACTTTAGAAGAACAACAGAAGAATACCAGATGCCCAAGAAGAAGTATCGGAATAATAAACGTGAGAGCTCCAGCTTCTAGCTTGCCATAGCAGAGTCCTGTTTAAAGAATACAAGAAAATATCAAGACAATTGATACATATTTTTTTCTTCTCCATCCCTCTAATACTAAATGGTAAGATAAAAAGTATAGACATTTAATTGAACATCACCTTCCTTGAAAACAAGTCCAGTCAAAGCAGCAAAAAGAGGACCGACAAGCCAGACAGCTGATGGGTTATCAACAACATATTGTATTAGAGTTTTATTAGCCGGTTGGGCAAGGTAGATGTAGGTTGCAGCTGATCCAAGAACCCCAAGGCCCCATAGTGCTTGTAGAGTGCGCTTGATTTCAGTCACATAGATATGAATCAAGAATAATGATAAACCCAATCCACCTGACCCAATGACATAAAAAAAATCTTGGTTTTGCTTGAGCAATGAACTTAGGTTATCCGGCAAATAGGCAGCCGATGCAGCAATGACAAACGATGCAGCCGCGGTCACCAATCCTGATCTGTAGGAAATAACCTGCCATGGGCATAGTTAGCATTACATACATAGCATAAGCCAAAAGCTCTGAAGCTGCAACTGTGTTTGTTGGTGCAGTGTTTTCAACTTTGAGCATGTGGTTGAATTAAAAAGCTTGTAAAAATTGAATGAGGAGAAGATGAGTACCTCTTGAACATCAGAGGATTCAACGGTCCAGGGGCCATAAACACCTTTATAAACTACAGTATCGCTCAATGAACCTTGCGGGTTTTCTCCCACTGCTTTACACCTTACCGACCGGATTCTGATTGTTGAAGAAGGGATCCGACCGCCACAACATAAAGTGGAGGAAGGAATCCGAACAAGAGTAGGAGGTCCTACCGATACTGCTGCACCCACAGCCGCAGTACTCAATCCTTGCAATGCCATTTTCTGATTTTCTTTTTTTAATTCAATTTCACTAACGTGATAATAACCTCGTTTATTATTTGTGTGGTCATTAACAATTCAAAATCGAGTCGTGTCGAACTCCTATCTTAGGAGCAAAACCTCTACTACTGTATTTTAATTTTTTTTCCCTACTAAATTATGTTTACTGGATCAACTGAACTCAATTGTAATTGCCAAAATCGATATGAGATCATTCTTATAAAATTTAATGTCAATCATTATTAAATTAATTAATATAGTCGTTCGAGCTGACTAGATCAAAGTTAGGCAATGGCGCCCGTAATTAGCCGTTGTGTCGGGCAAAGGGAGTGTCACGGACATAGTTCTTAATGTAATGAGTAGCGAATCAGCTCGACAGACGTCGAGCAAGAGACGACGTGTGGCATGTGTTCCGAGCAACTGGCAGCCCCTAATGTCGACACGGATCTCTATCGAAGACTGTATCTCGAAGAACGTGACCTGCCCGACAGGCGTTCGGGCAGTCTAGAACAGTAGCCCCCTAAGTCGTTGCATCTGTGGAGGTGGCGACTTGATCCGAATCGTACAACCGAGGTCATTTATTCGAGGAAATGAGGAATCGTTTAGGAAGCGAAAGGTTTGGGGAATATGGAGGGTTTCGCTGGCGTGACCTCGAGTCGTGTGCTTAATGGCTTGGCAGTCCTAGGGTGTAATGATGGATTCCCTAAGTTTCCTAGGCGCGTGCAGACCCATGTGCGGGGCGTAGGCCTATAAAAGGAGCGAAGACTCCTTTCTTGTGGACTTTATTTCGTCTGAATCTGCTCGCGTATGCTCGACTTCATCACCCATCACTATGAGGAACCTGAATCACGTTTTCCAAAGTCACCTCCTCCTTCTGCCACCATGTCGGTGCCCGTCTGCCTGTTTGCAACGTCTGATCGTCTTTGAAATAGTATGTTTTCAAGCCTTTTGTTCAAGTTTATTGTGTTAGGTTTGGAAATCCTATTTGTTCATAGAGTGCATGTGGTTAGGACTTCGATTTTTTGGGTTTCTTTTGTTCCTCGTTTCGTTGTCGAGCTTTCACTTGATTAATGGTGGAAGGGTGAATTTGACGTCGATGTCGAGCTCACCGACTTCCTCTACTTTTCAGGTATTATGAAGGTTAGTGGAGAAAGTAGTTTTGAAGATTCGAAGGATTCCGAACGGGAATATTCTGATTTTACCATTGACGAGGAAGGTACTTCGGGTGAGATCCTGAGGGAAGATTCTTCCTCTGCCGAGGAACCAACCGAAGGTCCGTCTACAACAGTAGCACGGGTCGGGAGCCAAGATTTGATCACCTAGGTGGCTCCAGATGTTCGTTTGAGGGGGTCGCACTTTACTACCCATCAAGATGAGGTGTTCGATGAGGTGGCTTGGTATGGCCCGGAGGATGAAAATATGGACGAAGAGGGGAGACCAGAGGATTGGGCAGTATATATCCCAGCGGTCGTACATCGGATCTGTTCGACATATGAAGCAGACCTCATTCCAGTATTCAATATCTGGTTTCAGGAGTTGGGTTTTCGCCTTCCGTTCACTGATCTGCAAGTGGCGATTTTCGACCACCTTCGCCTAGCTCCATCTCAACTTCACCTGAATGGGATCGCTTTTATTCGGGCGTTCGAAATAGTGTGCGAGTACTTAGAGATTGGTGCTACTTTTCCCCTGTTTTCCATATATTCTGTCTTCATAGGAGCTCAGATAAGACTGACAGAGTAGTTCGGTGGAGTTGGGTGTCGTTTCGACAACAGAATGGAAAGCTCTTCAAACCTTATAAAGAGTTTGTCCAATTTTTCAAGGACAAGTTCATGTTAGTCTGACCGATTTCGGAACGGACTCTATTTAATGTGCTTTCAAGTGTTCCTGCGGTTTGGGATGATGGTTCTACGAAGCTGAATGAGCATGAGGATAAGGTGTACCGACTCGTCTCCAAATTTAACTTTCATTGGAACGAGCAGAGCATTTCAAGCGAAATGTTGACCAATATGTTTGGGCGAAGGAGGGACTGGATGCCGAGGATTTGGCCAGTCTTGGGGTGTTACTGTCTTATGTCGAAGGTCTTGTCCTGGTCCAGCGTATGGGGAAAGGGGGAAAACCACTCGTAGGAGAAGACAGGGGTTACATTTTCGAGCCCCCGCTCATCAACGTGAGGGATCTCCTTCTTAATGGAGATCTTAAGGCTTACTTGGGTAGATTTGAAATTCTTGCATCTTTTCTTCTTTTGTTATTGCCGAATATATCCTGTTTCGTCTTATCCTAATGTGAGTTTCTTTTGTTGCAGCTAAGATGAATCCCGCTATAGAGCGTATTGCTCGAAACTCGTTGCAGCAGAAGAAAAGGGGGAGAGGGTCACCGAATGATCCAGGGGCCAGTTCTAAGGCCGTCCCAGGGTAGGTGTCCGCAATCTAGGCGGTCGGGGCTCTATCCCCTCAACATACCCCCTCGAAGAACAAGAGGGTTCGAGTTGATAGTAGTACGGTGGATTTGACTGGGGAAAGAGGTAAGGGGAAATTTGATCTCCCGCCCTGTTGGCTCGATCGCACCTACTTCGACAATACGAGCGTGAATCTTCCGCGAGCGGAATCTCTCTTGTTGGAGGAAATGGACTGGCCATCAAAGAAGGCAACTCTTTCCAAGTTATCTACTGATCTGAAACGGGCTATAGAGGAGTGCGATGCGGCTCAGAAATATAGGCAGCAACTGAGCGACGAGGTCGCACGTTTGAAGGCTAATCTTGCTCCAATTGAGGGGGAACCTGAGGATACTGCGGGGCTGAAGACCCAGGCTGATCTGATTTGACGCATCCAACTGGCCTATGATGATGCAATGGTTGCTTTTACCGGGAGCTTTGAAAATGCCTTGGCCCAGATACGGGTTTTAAATCCGGGCATAGAGCTAGTGACTGACGAAATGGGAATTCATTTCTATGTCGAAGATGGTGAGATAAAGAAGCCTGACTTCGTCGACGAAATGTTCGTGGAAGAGACTTCTCCTCAACCAACTCCTGGAAACGTCCCTGATCAGCCCGCTGAGTAATTCTGATTTATTGTTTTTATTATGTTTGTCTCCATCTGCATCGTTAGGGTAATTAGCATAATACTTTGCTAATTCAGTAAACTTGGTTGCATACTCACTCACAGACTTGTTGCCTTGCTTGAGCTCCAGAAACTCAATCTCTTTCTTACCCCGAATGTCTTCAGGAAAGTACCTTCTCAGAAAAGCTCTCCTGAACACAGCCCAAGTCAATGCAATTCCATCTTCTTCCATTTCAGTCCTGGTAGCAACCCACCAGTCATCAGCTTCTTCTGCCAGCATGTGAGTACCATACCTCACCTTCAGCCCCTCAGCACAATCAATCACTCTGAAGATCCTCTCGATCTCCTTCAACCACTTCTGAGCACCCTCGGGATCATGCGTGCCCTTGAACAATGGAGGATTATTCCTCTGAAAATTCCCCAATTGTCTGTCAGCACCAATCACAGCTCCCTGCTGATTCCCTCCGAGCACTCCCGCTAACATTCCCAAAGCCTCAGCAATAACATCATCATTCCTTCCGTTACCTCTGCCAGCCATTGTTCTGTAACATTACAAAACAATCCACATCAGCACACAAGTATCGACAGTGTTACTTGCACTAGTCGCATACTAAAAGGGATAACGACACTAAGACAAGACCGACTATGCTCTGATACCACTATTGTAACACCCTCTTCTATTTACCCGCGTTTTATAAATAATAATCAGAGTATTTAATCATAATCCAAGAGGCGTCATAATTTAAATAATTTAAATCAATCAATACAGTTGTCATGCTTTCACTGAAGAAGATTTATTAAGTAAATAATGCAAAAGTTATGTTTAACAGCGGAAATGAAACATAACCAAAATTCCGAATACATCATTCATAGTATTCCAGGATATTAACCAAAACATGATTCAAAACATTAAGGAATTCCATTAAAGGATTTCAAAACAAACGTTTCCCCATTGTTATATCTACCAGAGCACGACACTGACACGCGGATTAACTAACTGACTCAATGCTAGAGCTATCCTCACCAACTCCAAGCAGCTAATCACTTCGGATCTGAAATTGTTAAAGTAAGGGTGAGATTTCAATTCAATATAACATGCATTATACGTTTTTAAATACAACAGAATAATCGGATACATTAATCCATTAACCAAACACAAAGTCATAAGCAATTCACAAAACAGTTCACACAATGATCATGTATATATCAAACAATGGAAATTGCAACACTGGAAACCATCCTAGCATGTTACAATCCCATATGCAATGCAGACTCTATGCATGTGGTACCAAAACGTGAACCGAGTTCACCCACTGCTCCGTTTACATGTGGAAAGACAGTGTAAATCCATGATTCGCCCATAGCCACTGGGTCAAGAATCCAGCCTCACTACCTCAATCTCCGGGTAAGTCTATTGGCTCAGCCAGTTCACTTCCGCACAATGGGAATGAACCAAATCAACAAATGTTTATGCATGCATCATAAAAGCATGCAACATTAATTCTCAGATCATGATATCAATATAAATCACATAATGCCAATTCACTAATGTATCACATTCAATCATAATGAATATCAAGATACAACATATTAAGCATTAATATCTCATCCGGTAACTCAGACCATTTGTAATAGTTCCCATTATCCTTAACTAATCACTCTTTTCGAAAATCGGGAGCTCGACTCTTTTAAAATAATTTTTAGCAAAATAATATTTTTCCATTTTTAAAAGGTAGTAATTTAAATTTAAGAAATAACGCCGAAAACGGCACTCGAATCGGAGTTACGGTTTAGAAAATATGAAGTTTTGAAGTTTAAGTATTTTTGAAAAATTGCACATGGAACCCGGTTCCTACCTATACAGGAACCGGTTCCTGTGAAGTTCAAAATCTCGCTCCCTGGTTTTTGTATGGGAACCCGGTTCCGACATAGACATGAACCAGTTCCTGAGTCCAATTTTGCCCAGTTTTGCAAATTAACACTGGGAACTCGGTTCCTCCCCACAGGGAACCGGTTCCCACGACCTATAACAGCATTTTCTGCTACTTTTGACAACATTTTGCATCCTTTATCATTTTCAAACTTTCTACTACGAATTGGGACATTAGAAACACCAAACTATCATCATTTCACACCATTATAACATCAAACAACGTAGTTTACTCATCCCTATTAGTTATTTGACATGTTAATGATCCTAATACCATACACCGACACAAAATAGGGTTCATTCCATAAACCTATAATCAATTTCCTAACATACCCAATTACCCGGTCGATTCCCAAAACCCATAAGGCATATTAATCGAAAGAAATCACCCTTACCTCGCGATGATCTTCGATTTCTCTCGGCGTCGGCTTTTCCTCTCTTCTCTTCTCCAATTCTACGTATAATGACTTTTCTCCAAAAAGACCTATTTTTCTTTCTTCTCCTTTTTATATTCCTTTTAATATTCCTTTATTTATTCCAATAAAATAAAACAAGTGGTAATTAGTAAGAGTAGAGTAATTTACTCCTCAAACCCCTAATTACACCTCACACCTCCATCTCTTCCTTTCTTTAATTAATCCCATTAATTCCGAAAATATAAATAATCAAGCCTTTAATTAATTAAATAATTAAATTCCTATTTATTTAATATTTGAATTAAATCGGGGTGTCACAACTCTCCCCCACTAAAAGAGTTTTTGTCCTCGAAAACATACCTTAGACGAAAAGTTCGGGATACGAGTCCTTCATCTGACTCTCCAGCTCCCAAGTTACATTTCCTTCAGCTGGTCCTCCCCAAGCTACTCTTACCAGCGCTATCTCTTTACCACGCAGTTGCTTCACTTTCCGATCCTCAATTCTCGCAAGCACTGCTTCAACTATCAAATTATCTCGTACCTGTACATCATCTACTTGAATCTCATGAGACGGATTCGCAATGTACCTCCTCAACTGAGATACATGGAAAACATCATGCAAATTCGCAAGTGACGGCGGTAAAGCAATCTGATAAGAAACTTTCCCAACTCTCTTGGTAATCTGAAACGGACCAATAAAGCGCGGAGTCAACTTCTTTGACTTCAAGGCTCGACCAATACCAGTCATTGGAGTAACCCGCATGAACACATGGTCTCCTTCACTAAACTCAAGATCTTTCCTTCTCTTATCATGATAACTTTTCTGACGACTCTGAGAAGCCTTCATCTTCTCCTGAATCATCTTGATCTTTTCTGAAGTTTGTTGAACAATCTCCGGTCCAATCACCGCACTTTCTCCAGATTCGTACCAACACAACGGCGTCCGACATCTCCTACCATACAATGTCTCAAACGGAGCCATACCAATGCTCGAGTGAAAACTATTGTTGTAGGTAAACTCTATCAACGGTAGGTAGATATCCCAAGCTCCACCTTTCTCCAACACACAAGCCCTCAACAAATCTTCTAACGACTGAATCGTCCTCTCCGTCTGACCATCTGTCTGTGGATGATATGCGGAACTCAATCGTAACTTAGTACCCAGAGCTTCCTGCAATCCTGTCCAGAACTTAGAAGTGAACCTCGAATCTCTATCCGACACAATGCTGGACGGAATACCATGCAAACTTACAATCTTCTCAACATACAATTCTGCCAACCTCTCCATCGGATAATCCATTCTTATCGGAATAAAGTGAGCAGACTTTGTCAATCGGTCGACAATAACCCAAATAGAATCACAGTTCTTCGTTGTCCTCGGCAAACCAGACACGAAATCCATTGAAATGCCATCCCATTTCCACTCCGGAACAAACAACGGTTCCATCAATCCCGACGGCTTCTGATGTTCAATCTTTGATTTCTGACAAACCAAACACGCATACACAAACTCGGCAATTTCCTTTTTCATTCCAGGCCACCAAAATAATTTCTTCAAATCATGATACATCTTAGTAGCACCAGGATGAATACTCAATCCACTACGGTGTCCTTCTTCCAAGATACTTTTTCTAATCTCATCAACATCCGGAACACACACTCTATCACCAAATCTCATAACGCCATTCTCATCAATTCGGAACTCACCTCCGTGACCTTGGTTAATCAACGTCAGCTTATCCACCAAACCAACATCAGATTTCTGTCCATTTCGAATCTCTTCCAAAATACCACTAGTTAGCTTCAACATGCCCAACTTCACACTATCCGGAGTAGTTTCGCATACTAAACTCAAGTCTCTGAATTGTTCCACTAAATCCAATTCACGAACCATTAACATCGACATATGCAAAGACTTCCTGCTTAGTGCATCTGCCACAACGTTTGCCTTACCAGGATGGTAATTCAAACCAAAATCATAATCCTTGAGAAATTCTAACCATCTTCTCTGCCTCATATTCAACTCTTTCTGATCAAAGAGATACTTCAGGCTCTTGTGATCACTGAACACTTCAAATCGTGAACCATACAGATAATGCCTCCATAATTTCAACACAAACACAATAGCCGCCAACTCTAAATCATGTGAGTCGGGTAATTCCTTTCATGAATCTTCAACTGTCTTGAAGCATAAGCCACAACCTGCCTATCTTGCATCAAAACACCTCCTAAACCCATCAAGGACGCATCACAATACACCACGAAAGATTCTTCCGAATTCGGCAAGATCAGAATCAGGAGCACTAGTCAACCTCCTCTTCAATTCTTGGAATCCTTTCTCACAATCTGCATCCCAAATAAACGCTTGACCTTTTCTCGTCAACTTAGTCAACGGTAAAGCTAACTTCGAAAATCCCTCAATGAATTTTCTGTAGTAACCCGCAAAGCCAAGAAAACTACGAATCTCTGAAGCATTCTTCGGCGCTTCCCACTGAGATACCGCTTCTAATTTCGTAGGATCAACAGCAATACCATTCTTAGAAATCACATGACCAAGAAAACTCACTTCGCTTAACCAAAACTCGCATTTTGACAACTTCGCATAAAGTTTCTTTTCCTTCAACAATTCCAGTACAATCCTAAGATGCTTTGCATGCTCCTCATGATTCTTTGAATAGACCAGGATGTTGTCAATAAACACCATCACAAACTTGTCAAGATACGGATGAAATATCCTGTTCATATACTCCATAAACACACCAGGTGCATTAGTAACTCCAAATGGCATAACAGAATATTCATAATGCCCATACCTCGTTCTAAACGCAGTCTTCTGAATATCTTCCGCCTTAACATGAATCTGATGATATCCAGACCTCAGATCAATTTTGCTAAATACACAAGCTTCGACCAACTGATCCATCAGATCATCAATCCTCGGCAATGGATACCGATTCTTGATTGTCACTTTATTCAACTTCCTGTAGTCAACACATAGTCTCATTGTACGTTCCTTCTTCTTAACCAACAATACCGGCGCACCCCACGGTGAAACACTAGGCCGAATAAACTTCTTCTCCAATAACTCTTCCAACTGTTTCTTCAGTTCAGACAACTCAGATGCCGACATTCGATAAGGCGCCATCGACACCGGTCTAGTTCCAGGAATTAAATCTATAGTAAACTCCACTTCTCTCTCATGTGGTAGCTCACTAACGTCTTCCGAAACACTTTTGGAAATTCATTCACAACAAGTAATACTCCACTCTTAGCCTTTCCTTTCACTTCCGTCGAAGAATATAACATAAACACCACAACACCGTCTCTAACAGCTGAATTCATCTGCTTAACTGACATAGTCCCATCTTCCACTTTAACTTCTTCAGGAAATATGACCGTCTTCTCAAAACAATTGATATGAACCTGGTTGAAGACCAACCAGTTCATTCCAAGGATAATATCAAGTTGTTCTAAAAGTAGGCACACTAAATCCATACCGAAACCTCTATCAAAAATAACAATAGGACAATTCCTACAAATATCAAGTAGTCCGAACCCGACGGAGTGTCAATAACCATACTTCCATCCAAATTAGAAATTTCCAAATTCAATCTCTTAGCACAATCCAAAGAAATAAAAGAATGTGTCGCTCCAGTATCAATAATTGCTATTAAAGGTATGCCATTAATAAAACATGTACCTTTAATCAACCGATCATCTGGCTTAACATCTGATCCTGACAAAGCGAACACCTTCCCACCAGCTTGCTCTTTCTTTGGTTTAGTACACTGCGGACGAGTGTGTCCTTCTTCACCACAGTTGTAACAAGTTATCCCTCGGGATCTACATTCAGCAGCTAAATGACCACATCTTCCACAATTGTTGCACTTCCTCGCATCATGCTTGCATTCAGGAGCTCAGTGACCCAATTCACCACATCTGTAACACTTTACGGAAGAACCAGAAGAACCAGAGTCTCCCCCACTAGGCTTCTTCCAACTTCCAGATTTCTGATTATTCCTATCATAAGGCTTACCACGATCCATATGTCTCTTGCCCTTACGATCAACATAACTCTGAGCATTCGACTTAGTACTAGCAAGATCTTCTTCCAGAATCCTACTACAGTCAACCAAATCAGAAACCTTCTACGATACGATACCGCTTGATCTCATCACAGATCCATTCTCAAACTTGATACATTTGGAAAATTCTCCATCGCATCGTTAGGGTAATTAGCATAATACTTTGCTAATTCGAACTTGGTTGCATACTCACTCACAGACTTGTTGCCTTGCTTGAGCTCCGAAACTCAATCTCTTTCTTACCCGAATGTCTTGTGAAAGTACCTTCTCGGAAAAGCTCTCACACACCAAGTCAATGCAATTCCATCTTCTTCCATTTCAATCCCGGTAGCAACCCACATCGCTTCTTCGCCGATGTGAGTACCATACCTCACCTTCCCCTCAGACAATCAATCACTCAAGATCCTCTCGATCTCCTTCAACCACTCGAGCACCCTGGATCATGCGTGCCCTTGAACAATGGAGGATTATTCCTCCGAAAATTCCCAATTGTGTCGGCACCAATCACGACTCCTGCGATTCCCTCCGAGCACTCCGCTAACATTCCCAAAGCCTCGAATAGCATCATCATTCCTTCCGTTACCTCTGCCAGCCATTATTCTGTAACATTACAAAACAATCCACATCAGCACACAAGTATCGACAATGTTACTTGCACTAGTCGCATACTCAAGTACAGACAAACTTCGATCGTTTGTTTTTCACATCACTTGTGTATACTCAAACAAAATAGTCTTTTGTGTACATATTTTCTGTGTACATATCAAATACTTTTCATACAAAACTTCCATCTGTACATAACACAGATACTTTTTACAAATACTCCAACACAGATAAACTTCGATCATCCATTTCATCTGTATACACACTGAATACCATTGATATTGAAAGGAGCATTATTCCCTGTGAAACTGTTTTCAAATCAATGGGCTTCTCTTACAGTGTAAGTCCCAAACCTCCTACGTACATCCACCTTTGTCTGTACATAAATACTCGTTCGTGTACATATTCACTTCCTTGTACACAATTCAAACTTGTAAATAATCAAGTTGCGCTCGTTTTAAACGTTCGTTTCACAGACACTTGTTTATATTTCATAAACTGCTGTAAATAAACATCATGCATTGTTTATATTTCCTTCATAAACTCCTGTGAATACATATCACACACACACACTTGTTTATATAACTGTTCAGTTATTAACATAACAATTAGTCTAATCAATAGGCTCCCAACATGAGTTAGCCTCTGCTTGGGCTTTGTACAAAACAACTCATCTCCAACATGAGTTAGCCTCCGCTTGGGCTTTGTACAAGACAACTCATCTCCAACATGAGTTAGCCTCTGCTTGGGCTTTGTACAAGACAACTCATCTCCAACATGAGTTAGCCTCCGCTTGGGCTTTGTACAAGACAACTCATCTCCAACATGAGTTAGACTCCGCTTGGGTTTCATACAAGATATTTTATCTCCAACAGAGCTTAGCCTTCTCTTGGGCTTCGTACAAAGAAACTCTCCCCACAGAGTTAGCCTCCGCTTAGGCTTCATATAAGACAACACTCCCCTGTTGAGTCAGCCTCCTCTTGGGCTTCGTTCAAAAGAACTCCTCATTGAGTTTAGCCTTCTCTTGGGCATCATACAATGAAAAAGATAGGAAATCTCTTAACAACCTCCTATTGGGCTTCCAATACAAAGAATCACCCGCGCTAAGATAGAACCCTGAAAGGATGGTTTCCCGGTGAAATCACTTTCAAATTCCCAGTAAAATTTCCGGTGAAATTGCTCTTATTCGAAAAGGATGGTTTCTCGGTGAAATCCCTTTCAAGCCAAAGCCAGCCATACCCTATAGCTTCCTCTTGAGCTTCATACAAGGACCCTCGATGACCCTCGATGACCCTCGAAATGCCTCCTCTTGGGCTAACAATACAAGGACCCACGGGCTTCTTAAAAGCATCCCTTTAATCCAATCAATTTCTCCTTGAGATTTAGACATTTATCATCTCTATGGAAGAAGTATTTCATCTATCACATCACATACAATCAAAAACTTTTCAAAACTTTTCAAACTATTTTCAAACAAAAAAAACATCTCTTAATTGTAAGTGGTAACGCTTGTACACTCAAGCAAAACACCCAATACTTACAGTTAAAAGGTTCAATCATCTTTTTCAAACATCTTTCTTAAACATGTAAGTGGTAACGCTTGTACACTCAAGCAAAACACCTAATACTTACGATGAAAGATTTCAATCAAACAACTTTTCAAAATGTATGTGATGAAATAGATTAGATACATTTTCATTAAGATGACATTTGTCATCTCTTACTAACATCCGTTGCTTTCCACTAGCATAAGTGGGAACTACGATTGCTCGACTTTCTCAACATCCTTTTGAGAATACGTGAGGCACAAGGTCTCATCCTTGCCGAGCAAATTTCTATCTCTCGGACCAAACAAACCATAGAACCCTTTAGATCCGAGCTACAAATGCTGATTCCCACTAAGGGATATGTATCGGAAGATCCACGGATCTTTGCGAGCACAATAATAACAAACACTAGGATCCCACATAATCTATCTTTCTTAAAATCCCAAAGGAGAAACTTTCCCAATCATAGAAATAGCAATTAAAACACACAAACATATCAAACATATTCATATATAAAGTAGATAACTACATATATTTAGGGTGCTCCATCTATTCCTTTATATAACAATCCCCTTACTCGAATCTCCCAATGCGTTGCGTCTAGTTTGCGCTAGTCGTTCGCATATCAATATCAATTGAGGGTATTTCACTTTCCCTTTTCATAATCATTAAATCATCTTTCTTGTGTTGAAAATAATAAAGCTTGATGCTCATGGCATCTTTATAAACAAATCAAAAGATTTAAATCGTTACGAGCCAGAAGATCCGAATTCACGTTCGCATCCTCTAGCGTCACCTTTTAGCGACAGAAAAATGGCGACTCTGCTGGGAGTACGTTGAAACTTTGATTTTCAAAAAGAAAATCGTTACTCGCCGAGAGCACCAAGCTTTTTGTTTTCAAAAGAAAAGAAAGGGATAAGCTTTTCATATTTTGCATATATCTTTTTCTTTATTGTGTGTTTAGCGATTTCACTTGATGGAAAGAAATCTAACCGGGTTTAAGAAACATTTTAAGATCTAGGTGGAGATATTAATACGTGAGCGGTTCAATGCTTTCGAAGTTAATATTTCCACGATGGAGGTTGTCTTGAGGGTATTGTGTTTAGCAAGTAATTGCGAAATGTATTTTGGGGAACTTAAGAAGTGAGTGGACTGTAGAACACATAAACCATCAGGCCATTAGGATGTAGTGCGAGATTATTGGTGTAAGCCTAGAGTAATTGTCATGCGATACTACGATCGAGTTTCTCTTGAAAATATTATTGGACCATCGGTATTCAACAAATCCAATAATGTTTTGAAGGGAGTGTTGAGCTGTATTATCGATAGAACCCGTTTCACGGATGAATAAGCCCATAGAACTTAACCACGTTGATTCTTATCGTTGGCTTCATGCTCGTGACTTGAGCAGCTTGACCGTGTGTATAACTACTAACCATGTTTGCCGCATTCATGCATTCATTCATTCATTCAAAAAAAAAACACTTCATTTCTCTTTCCATTTCCAAAGAATTTAGATTTTTCTTTGTAAAATATTTTAGGTTAGAGTGATGGACGTCAGAGGAAGATTTACCAAAAGATACAGTTTTAGAATTCCTGATGTAGGAAAGTTGAAAGAGTTAGCATCCTTGGTAGAAGATCCCTCGGTTTGAAAGCGCTATGGAACTCTTTTAACTCTTACGAGCAACGTCGATGAAGGACTTCTCAAAACTTTCGTTCAATTCGATCCGATCTATCATTTGTTTCACTTTCCCTGATTATCAGTTGATGCCTACTTTGGAAGAGTATGCGCATATCTTAGGTATCTCAGTATCGGACAAAGTACCTTTCAATGGTTTGGAAGCCATTCCCAAGTCACAAGTCATTGCAACAATGACTCATTTAAAAAATGAGATAGACAAAAACCTAACTACCGGAGGAAAACTCTGGGACTGACTTCAAAGTTCCTAATGGAAGCCTCTCAAATTCTCTGGCCGGTAGTATGGTAGCCTTTGAAGCTATTTTAGCTTTACTCCTCTATGGATTGGTGTTGTTTCCCAACGTCCCAAATTTCGTCGATATTAACGCCATAAGGATCTTTCTGATTGGAAATCCCGTTCCCACTCGCTTGGTGACATACGTCTCTATTCATCATAGGAATCGTCAAGGAGCGGAACTATCATGTGTTGTGTACCTCTGTTTTCAAATGGATTACCTCACATTTACCTAAATCTCCTATCTTCGCGAAAACAAAGGCAGTGGCATTGGTCGGAAGACTCATGTCTCTTACAAGCGACGATATCCATTGGTATACCTTGGCAAACAATGAGATGGAAATCATTGAGGTGTGGAGAATTTGCCAGCGTACCTCTCATTGGTGCGAGAGGGAATCAACTACAACCCATTCCTAGCAAAGCGTCACTCGGATCGCAAATTCGGTAAACCTTCGGTTTCTGGTGAAAGCTACTTCTATCATGAAGGAGAGGATTCCCAAGGGTTGAAGGCTAGGATGATCAAAGCTTGGCATCACATCCGAAGGAAAGAAAAAGGGAAAGCAAAGAATTGTGTAGCCATGGAAACCTACACTTCTTGGATAAAGAAAAGAGCGAAGGAATTTCGAATGCCTTACGCTTATGAGGATCCCATGTTCTCAGTCGCTTCCAAATCGACAAATTTTCCCGTTGAAGCTGTGGGAGAATACCAAGAAGCCTTGACCAAGATAAGGTTTGAGAAAGAAGCTTTGGAAAGCAAATTCCTTAAGACTAACCTTGAGAATGAGAAGCTCAAGAAGCAAGTCAAAGATCATGAAAAGACGCTCTACTTCCAGGATGAATGGCTCATGGAGAAAGATGAGAAGATTCGCGGAAGGATAACGCAATCCGAAATCGTCAAGGAAAGGAAAAGAAAGCTCGAGGAAATGACAACCAACAAGCCGGTCCCGAGTGGAAGAGAGTCATTAGCAAGCTAAGCGAGAAAGCCAAACTAAAAGCTCACTATGGGAAGGAAATCACAATCATCAAGCCTTTGGATCGTCATCCGACGAAGACGTTTAATTAGTTCAATTTAGTTTGTAATTTTATCATTTATTTTATCATTTGTGTGAGCAATGCTCCAACAAAAAAAAAACAATTGTTGTAATCTTCCTTCATTAATCAATAAAATTTGTGTTTTCCATCCAAATATTTGCCAGAAATATCTCTTTTAGCGTAAATTCTTTGGAAATTCCTTTTCTTTACAATCATATTCATGCATCATACTTTGCATTTAAGTCTATCATCTAGAGTCTAATCATTCACAGTTTTGAACTGTCTATTCACAGATAGGAAAAATTGTCAAGCTGTCGCGTCTTAGAGTTTCTCATTGCGTCCGCCAACTCGAGCGTCACGATACGGATCAAAAGAAGAAAAGTAATGGAGAATTTTGAGCAAGAAAAGCGTTGAACTCCGTAGTACGGTAACTACACTACAAGAAGAAGTGGAGAGACTCACATCTTTGGTCAACTCGCTTGCCACGGAAAGTCAACAAGCGACATCGAGCGGTCAAAACCAAGCAGCAAGGATACTACTACTCCGGTTTCATCGCGATCGATGGTTCACCTTTCGGCATGCCGAGGGCTATCCATGGGAATGCCTTTTAACCCGGCATTGGAGTTCGCCAACCGACTTCTCAAACAACCTCGCTTGAAATACCTGCTTTGCAGAAACGCTACGTTCACTCCACAATGTGGAATAACTTTTCCACAAGTAACAATGTCGGTTTCTCAACCGATCATGTTGAACAACACATAGTGCACACTACCACAGACGAAGAAGTTCATCACACTCCGAAATAACACGACGCTCGTGGTTCAATGGAGAATCTCCGGAACAACTCCTCAAAATGACTTGAGATAAAAGCGATTCGAGGAAAGAATTGTTTGGAAAAACGCCGGGATCGTGCTTAGTTCCTCGCGTAAAAATACGCAAAATTCAAAGTCACGACTTTGAAAAGTACAAAACTCCTCCGCAAAGTCATCTCACGATGTATGCCGGAAAATGTCTACGTACAATGAGGATCATCAGTTGCTGATCCATTACTTCCAGGATAGTCTCACCGGTGCCGCACTGAAGTGGTATATGGGTTTAGACAGCACGAATATCCAAACATTCAATGACCTAGGCAAAGCCTTTATCCGACAATACAAATTCAACTTGGATATGGCTCACGATAGGGATCAACTCCGCTCCATGTCTCAAAGGAAGAGACATTCAAGGAATATCTTGATGGAGGAAATTGCTGCCCAAGTCAATCCGCCCTTGGAAGAGAAAGAGATGACTAAGGTATTCTTGAATACTCTAGGCTCATTCTATTATGGCGAATGATCGCTAGCGCTCCGGAGACTTCAACGAAATGTAAGCATGGAATGCGACTAGAAGAAGGGTTCGGACGGGACGTCTAACCAAGGAAGTAGGATCTTCTAGTAGTACCAAGAAAATTGGAACCGTTCCCAAGGAAAAAGAACATGGCGTAGGAATGGTGTCCGAGAAACCACCCAAGAATGTCATTCAACAACGACAGGTAGCTTCCATAGCACCCTCTGTCAACACAACTCCAGGAATTGCTCCGCAATTTCAACAAAATCAACAAACTCAACACCTCGTCAAGGCTCGGCGGTTTCACAACCAAACCGTGCGCCTCGGGTCACTCGGTTCGACCCAATTCCCATGACACAGAACTTTACCTCGCTTATAGAAAGGAATCTAATACAGACAAGGTTACCACCTCCGGTCCCTGAAAAACTACCATGGTGGTACAAAGCTGACGTTCTTGCCCTTTTCACCAAGGGGCACCAGGCCATGACCTCGAACATTGCATAGCATTAAAGGCAGAAGTACAGAAGTTAGTAAGGTCTAATCTTCTTTCCTTCAAGAATACGAGCCCAAACGTGCAAGCCAATCCACTTCCCAGTCACAGTGGGTACTCAGTAAGTTTGATATTAAGAAATACAGACAGGTATCTCGTCACAGACGTAAACCTGATCAAAGGAAACTTGGTGCATCTTCATGAAGCATACAGTACCATGAGCACCTTCACTAAGCATGATTACGCAGCTTGCCGCGTCTGCTCCAAGAATATCCATGGATGTCTCACCATAAGAGCAGATATCCAGCATTTGTTAGACATTGGTGATTTACAAATTTACAGAAATAGAGATGACCATGACGTAAGTACAATAGGGCTTTTCCGCATGAGCTTTTAGTCTCAGATATCAACTCGGAAAGTCCCGAAGTAAACGTTGTGATCCCTTGTTTCAACATACCCGAGCATGTGGAGATCGCGTACAATGGTTCCAACATTCCAACATCTCCTTTGGTGATTTGCCCACCTGGTCTTGTTCCGTACAGTTCTACCAGAGCAATTCCTTACCAGTACAATGCAACCTTGATAGAGGATGGGAAGGAGAAACCCATGCCTACACTTCCAGCTAATGTCAATATAACAGAAATCGGACGAGTAACGCAAAGTGGACGAGTACACGCTCCATTAGCACCAAGATCGCCTGCAATTCCTGTTGTTAAAAAGAACCCATTTAGCATATCTGCTGAGAATCCTACAACGATTCCCATTGCTAACCCAAGCACAAACATTGGTTCTCCTGATGGAACCAACATCAACTCGACTTTGACGAGATCTGAAACTAATCAAGAAGAGCGAATATCGAGTCGTAGACCAATTGATCGACTCCTTCAAAAATTTCAATCTGTCTTTACTCCTCAACTCAAGCTCACCGAGAAGCTTTGATGAGAGTACTAGACCCGGCTTATGTGGATCACGATGTGACTACGGACCAATTTGGAGGATCGTCTCCAACATAACTGCAATAATCGAGTTTTAGTGACGAAGAACTTCGGAAGAAGGAAAGATCACAACTTGGCCTTGCACATCTCGATGATTTGCCATGATTCCCTATCAATGTATTGGTGGATACAGTTCATCTTTAAGCGTAATGCCAAAACTCGCTCGTTTAGCTTACAAAGGCCAATGAAGTTCAACGACATCATAGTAAGAGCTTTTGATGGATCAAGGAAGTCGTTATTGGGAAGTTGATCTCCGATGACGATTGGCCCCACACTTTCCAAATTACCTTCCAAATCATGGATGTACACATCTGATTGCTTACTAGGAAGACCTTGGATCCACGATGCGAGGCGATAACTTCTACTCTCCATCGAAATTAAAATTCACAATAAATGGAAAGTTGGTGACCATCAGCGGTGAACAAGCTTTACTTGTAAGTCATCTATCCAGTTTCTCCTTCATCACTGCCAATGACATTGAAGCGCCGCATCTCCCAGAAAATCCGTTAGAAGATGAATCTACTAAAAACAGATCATCTATCTCTTCGTATAAAGAAGCAGCACAAATGGTGAAAGATGGCAATACTCGAGGATGGGGACAAGTTATCAAACCTGTCAAGAATGAACCGAAAGCCGGACTTGGGTTCACACCCGTATTCTCCAAAGAAAAGCAGAAAGACGAAGCGCTTTCCCCAATCAAGGAAGTATTTCATAGTGGAGGTTTCTTAAACCCTGTTCCGCAAGAGGTTAATGTTGTAACCATTGAAGAGGATGAAGATGATCCATCTGAATCTGAAGAGTGGAGCACGTATTTGAATAGCCCTAAGTATGTGTCTCAAGAGGAATCATATGCATCGACTGATCAATTCAAAGACATGTCCCTGCAGCAACATGAAAATCCATGATCCTCGAAGTTTGGGATACCTTGGGACAACCAAGTGGTAAATTTGACTACATGGTGAAATACTCTGCGCCAGAAAGCCCAAAAATCCGGATCGAAGATATCCAACCCACAGGATGGGGTGATGACTTTGAATACCCTAGTCAATCAGAAGAGGAATACTCGTCTTCTCAACCTAATCGACAAATCGAGATCCCAAACGAAGATCTTTGTTTCAACACGTCTATGGATTTCACCAAGCGAGATCCTGGTTATCACTACATCAACATGATCACGAAGATCAAAGTATGACTCGGGATACGATGCGGAGCGTCGCCGACAACAGTCTCTTCTCGGAAGGCTGGAAGGAACATCCCGTATTCAACACAAAGATCAACAGAAGTACAAAGGCTATCTCATACTTCCCGATCTGTTAATCAAGAAGATCGCTTTAGCAGCACCAAAGGCAAAGGCCATCGAGTCTTCAAAGCCGCTCACCGGAATCAAAGTTTACTCGAGGGTTAAACCAAGCGGAAAATTACCAGTACCTCGACTTCCGTCACTCTGAAACCTGTTGAAGTTAGGACTAATGTTCATAGCTCTAAGTAGTTTATCTTTGCTTTTTGCTTTGAACTCTCGCTTCGCCCAAAGCGAAGAGATGTTTTATAGGGTTTAACTTTTAAATAATTTCTCTTTGTCTTGCCCAAGACAAATGAGTTTGTATTTAGGGCCCTGTAAATCATATTGTTTGAATCATGATAATCCTAAAAAAAAAAAACAACACAATATAAAAAAAAAAGAAAAAAATCTCTCTTCAAAAATAATCAATCTGCATACACTTTCACAAATTTTTTTTAATCAAAAATAAAATCAAAACATGCAGATTAAACAGATGGACAAATCCATTGAAAGCAATAACTCTACGCTCTTTCTCAACTCTGAAATCCCATGTGAAGTCGCCAAGGATGAAATTGAAGAAGAGATCCCAGATGAAATTTCTAGGTTGCTAAGGCACGAGGAAAGGATCATTCAGCCTCATAAAGAACCTCTAGAAGCAATCAACTTGGGTTCTGAGGAGGATAAAAAAGAAGTAAATATCGGAGGCTTCACTTGACAGCAACGTCAAGAGCAAACTGATAGATCTCCTCAAAGAATATGTTGATGTGTTTGCTTGGTCCTACCAGGACATGCCGGGTTTAGATACCAACATCGTGGAGCATCACTTGCCGTTAAGCAGAAACTGAGGAGAGTTCACCCTGAAATGGCTGACAAAATCAGAAAAGAAGTTCAAAAGCAGCTCGACGCTGGTTTCCTAATCACTTCTGAATATCCTCAATGGCTAGCCAACATAGTGCCCGTCTCCAAGAAGGACGGTAAGGTCAGAATGTGTGTTGACTACCGGGATCTGAATAAAGCAAGTCCGAAAGACGATTTTCCACTTCCGCATATCGACATGCTAGTGGACAGCACTGCAAAATTCAATGTCTTTTCCTTCATGGATGGTTTCTCGGGTTACAATCAGATCAGAATGGCTCCCGAAGACATGGAGAAGACATCTTTCATCACGCCGTGGGGCACCTTTTGCTACAAAGTAATGCCGTTTGGATTAAAGAATGCAGGCGCGACTTACCAAAGGGCAATGACTACTCTCTTTCACAACATGATGCACAAAGAGATTGAAGTCTACGTAGACGACATGATAGCAAAGTCTGACACTGAAGAAGAGCATATAGAATATCTCTTAAAGTTGTTTCAGCGATTAAGGAAATTTCAGCTCCGCCTGAATCCTAACAAATGCACCTTTAGGGTAAGATCTGGAAAACTCCTAGGTTTCATCGTCAGTCAAAGGGGTATTGAACTACATCTCCAGATTTATCTCTCAGATGACTGCTACCTGTGGGCCGATATTCAAGCTTCTCCGCAAAGATCAGAAGGTTGTGTGGATAGAAGGTTGCCAAAAAGCATTCGACAGTATCAAGGAATACCTGTCAGAACCACCAATACTGATCCCTCTAGTAGAAGGAAGACCCTTAATCCTGTACCTTACCGTACTAGAAGAGTCCATGGGCTGCGTACTTGGACAACAAGACGAAACCGGTAAGAAGGAGCATGCCATCTACTACCTGAGTAAGAAATTCACAGACTGTGAAACTCGTTACTCCATGCTCGAGAAAACATGCTGCACTTTGGTGTGGGCTTCGAAACGTCTCCGCCAATACATGATCAATCACACGACTTGGTTAATATCTAAAATGGATCCTATCAAGTACGTCTTTGAAAAGCCTGCCTTAACCGGGAGAATCGCTCGATGGCAGATGCTACTATCCGAATATGACATCCAATATCGCGCCCAGAAAGCGGTTAAAGGAAGTATTCTCGCCGATCACTTGGCTTATCAGCCGCTCAACGAATACCAATCTCTCAAATTTGACTTCCCAGACGAGGATGTTATGTACTTAAAGATGAAAGATTGTGACGAACCGCTACACGGAGAAGGACCAGATCCAGAATCCAGATGGGGCCTAGTCTTTGATGGAGCAGTTAACGTTTTTGGCAATGGAATCGGGGCAGTCATCATTACTCCCGAAGGTTCTCACATACCATTTTCTGCCAAGTTGCTATTTGATTGCACCAATAACATAGCAGAATACGAAGCATGCATCATGGGTATCGAAGAAGCCATTGATTTGAGGATCAAGATCCTTGACATATATGGAGACTCAGCCCTTGTGATCAACCAAATCAAAGACAAGTATGAAACTCATCATCTTGGTCTAATTCCTTACAGAGATTATGCAAGACGGTTGTTGACTTTCTTCAACAAAGTAGAGCTGCATCATATCCCTCGAGATCAAAATCGAATGGCAGACGCCTTGGCTACTCTATCTTCCATGTTCAAAGTCAACGATTGGAACGATATGCCCAGAATTCGCATCAGACGCCTTGAAAGACCTGCATATGTCTTTGCAACTGAAGCAGTCTTTGATGATAAACCGTGGTTCCACGACATCAAACGTTTCCTTCAAACACGAGAGTACCCACTCGGGGCATCGTACAAAGATAAGAAAACTCTAAGGAGACTTTCTAGGAATTTCTTCCTCAAGGAAGATGTTCTATACAAAAGAAACTTCGACATGGTTTTGCTCAGATGCGTCGACAGACAGGAAGCCGACACAATCATCCATGAAGTGCATGAAGGGTCCTTTGGAACCCATTCAAATGGGCATGCAATGTCTAGAAAAATCTTGAGAGCAGGATACTATTGGATAACGATGGAATCCGATTGCTGTAAACACGTCAAGAGATGTCACAAGTGCCAGATCTACGCAGATAAGATCCATGTGCCACCGACTCTACTCAATGTTCTCTCCTCTCCGTGGCCTTTCTCCATGTGGGGCATTGACATGATCGGGATGATCGAACCAAAAGCGTCCAACGGACATCGCTTCATTCTAGTAGCCATTGACTATTTCACCAAATGGGTCGAAGCAGAGTCTTACGCCAACGTCACAAGACAAGTGGTTGTGAGGTTCATCAAGAACAACCTCATTTGCCGATATGGAGTTCCAAGTAAGATCATTACTGACAATGGATCAAACTTGAACAACAAAATGATGAAGGAACTGTGTGAGGAATTCAAGATCGAGCATCATAACTCGTCTCCTTACCGGCCAAAGATGAACGGCGCCGTTGAAGCAGCTAACAAAAACATCAAAAAGATCATCCAGAAAATGGTCATCACTTACAAAGACTGGCACGAAATGCTGCCATTTGCTCTACATGGATATCGTACTTTAGTACACACTTCAACAGGGGCAACTCCTTTTTCTCTAATATACGGCATGGAAGCAGTGCTCCCCGTAGAAGTTGAAATCCCATCAATGAGAGTTCTCATGGAAACCAAGCTATCTGAGGCCGAATGGTGTCAAAGCAGATACGACCAACTGAACTTAATTGAAGAAAAGCGCCTGACCGCTCTGTATCACGGACAACTCTATCAAAGAAGAATGAAAAAATCTTTCGACAAAAAGGTTCGACCTCGTGAATTCCGAGAAGGCGACCTTGTGCTTAAAAAGATTCTGTCTTTTCAAACAGATTCTAGGGGCAAATGGACTCCTAATTACGAAGGCCCATACATCGTCAAAAGAAGCTTTTATGGCGGTGCTATGAGTCTCACAACCATGGACGGTGATGAACTCCCGCATCCTGTGAATGCTGATGCAGTCAAGAAATACTTTGTCTAAAAAAAAAACAAAAGAACAGCTCGGTAAGTCGAAAACCCGAAAAGGGCGACTTAGGCAAAAAAGAGAGTCTCGGTGGATTGAAAACCTGAAAAGGCGATCCAGGCAAAAATTAGAGACAATAAACAGAAATTATCCTGATAGATTGAAAACCTGAAAAGGCGATCTAGGCAAAAAACAAGGATACAAAAAAAAATGACCAAGTAACTGCAGTCAGTCTGTATTTTGTCCATATGAAGAATTTCCCATCAACGGATCTTCAATCAACTCTTCTGAAGCAACAAGCATAGTTGGAATTCAAAGTTGTTAGGGATAGTAGTGGTTATTTGCTTTCAATGTAGCCTTTTCCCAATACATTATCATTTCCAACTTTTGTAAATAGTTCATGGAATCACGCATTTGGCTGATTACCATTCTATCAATAAAACTTGAGCTTTGTGTCTTTTGTTTGCAATTCCTACTTTATTCAGTTTTGCAAAATAACGCTTTTTATTGTGAAAATCACTTTTGAAACTAAAATGTTTTAAATGAATTTTTACTTCAAAATTTTTGAAACAAAAGCAAAATTCTCCTTTGAAACTATGAACATGGAAAGAATTTCAACAGTTTTCTCCGTAAGTGTTTTGATCTCCGAAGGATAAAGCAACTGCTACAGCAGTCTTCTCCTCAGCAGAAATCATCAAAGGACGGTATTCTTATTCCAAAGAAGAATCCCCAACCAAGTTGCCAGTGAAGTGCCTTTCTCAGAAAGTTTAAAGCCGACAACTCAAAATCTTCATTAGTGAACATCTGCACCATTGTTGCAAATTTCATCAAGTATTTGTTCGAACTGTGACGTGGTCCTTTTCCCAAATATCGCTTTAGTTGTCTTTGTCAAGTATTGTTAGCATGCATATAACATTCATGACATTCATACATAATAGCATCATTCATTTGCATTTTTTTGCATCTCTCAAAATGTTTGCTTCCAAATCACTGGTATAAATCATACTTACTCATACAAGTACAAGTCTGTCCCCAGTAGAATATCTCCAAACAGAAAGGATACGTCTTCCTTTTTCCCCGGCGGAGTCCCCAAACAGAGAAATGCATTTTCTTCTCTCCATCACATTCCCAGCTGAGATCATTCCTCATTTGGAACAATGTCTTGATTGACTTTTTTCTTTCCAGTTCGTTCCTGGATAGAACCATGTCTATAATCAACAAAGCAATAAGCAATAGCCTCATCATTTGAGCCGCTTATTTTCATCCTTGAACTTATCACAAAAAGTTTTGTTCTCCTCAACCAGGTCAAAATCATGACTGTATGAGAAATTTCCCAGCAGTTGTTTTTCTGTCAAAAAGAAAACCCGTGTCTTCCGATCAAAATGCCTGCATCTTCTCAAAAGAGAGATCTTCGGCAAGACTTTATCCAAGAAAATAGAAACTCATTGGAGTTCTATTTCTTTCATCTGTCTGTTATTCACAAAGCTGAATATACAGTAATTTTCAAAGATTTACCTTGTTATAGTTATCACTTTGCTGATAATTGGTAATATCTTTAAAACTCATTTTGAGATCTGTTTCCGTCATTTTGTTTGATATTCACAAAGCTGAATATTTAATAAAATTTCTAAAAGATTTACCTTGTATAGTTATCACTTTGCTGATGATTGGTAATATCTTCAAAGCTCATTTAAATTTTGTTTTCTTTCACCTGTCTGTTATTCACAAAGCTGAATACACAGCAACTCATTTCTCAAGATCTACCTTGTTATAATTATCATTTTGTTGATAATTGGTAACATCTTCAGAATTCATTACCATGAACTATCACAAGGCTGATAATTGGTAATATCATTTTCACTTACCTTAAACATTGTCACGAGGCTGACAGAAGGTAATCTCTTTGTTTCCCAAAGTGAGACAGATATTCATATATCTTTGTGAATCATTCTTTCCCCAACAGGGACATATTCACAAAATTTTCCCCACCATGTCATTCCTTTGATAGTTATCTGGGTGAAACTTTTACAATCATTTTGCATCATCCGCATTTTTGGTATC
Source organism: Vicia sativa (assembly GCA_021764765.1). Classification (NCBI taxonomy): domain Eukaryota; kingdom Viridiplantae; phylum Streptophyta; class Magnoliopsida; order Fabales; family Fabaceae; genus Vicia; species Vicia sativa. The sequence goes on along the minus strand of CM038792.1, from coordinate 84,232,096 downwards.
TTAGGTCCAAAATTTGCGTATTCTGATATTTAAGTCTCTTTACACCTATCAAAACGAAGATATTCATCTTCATCTCTCAGGTTAAAGAAACTTAAATAGGGGCATCTGTCATACCCCAATTTTTGACCTAATATACCACCTTACATTTGCATCATTGCATAACTAACAGTTCAGACAGCATTAATCGGGTATAGCATTCACAGGTCAAAATTAGGGTTTCATCAGATTTTCATCTGAATCAAGAGACAATCAATTAGGGTTTGAGTTTTTCTCACCACATTTGATCTATCTTGATCAAATCATCAGCCTCTGATCATCAGATACCCAATTCTCTCACAGATCAATCAAGGATCGACGAATTAAGGTTTTGATCGGGCATGAGTTTTCTCTGACTGTTTGAGCAAGAAATGACTTTTTTGGATAGATATTGGTCATTATATCTTAGATACAACATGTTGACCTAATTTCTGGATTCAGAACATCACAGAAGTTCACAGACTTCATCAGTCAATTTCAGAAACGTCTGATGAAAATTCATCTGCATAGAAAAGTCAAACTTTGACTTTTGGTCAAATTTTTCAAAACAAAACTTTTTCCAACATCAAAATACTTCAAATGATCCATCATGATCATAAAAAATCAAAGAATTTGAAAAAGTCAACAAAAAGTCAAAAGTTTTCATACTTAGAAAATTTTCTAAGTGTTGAAATTTCTTACTTTTTTCAAACTTCATGCCATTTTTTCACCTAGTTCCAATTTGAATTTGAAAAAACTCAAAACATGAAAGTTGTAGCTTGTGGAAAAATCTTTCCAAAATGTCCAAGAACTCTCAAATCCATGGAGTATAGCTATGCTTTTGAAATTGAAACATAAGGCTCCATGAAACTTGATTTTCAAAAGTCAAAACATCAAGTTATAGGTCATTTTGTGTTTTTCTCATTTAGACCACTTGCCACCATGCCAAATGAGTCATCAAACTGATAAATATCAGCCTAGAGTAATAATTGAGAGGATTGGATCAAATTGTAAAAATTGAAGCACATGGTGAAAAAAGGAAGTTTCCTTTTTTGGTAATTGTCATTCTTGCCCCTTAAGCAATCCATGATTCATCCAATTGCCATGTCCTTGTTGCCTAACAAATCAGAACTTTTGGCCTATAAAAGGATCACCAATTCAAGTTCAATTCACACCAAAGCTTCACAAATACATGCTTTCCTTCCATTTTCTTCAAATTCAAGTATTATAGTTCAATTTGCCAAACATTGCAATTTTCAAATTTAGCAAGAACTATGATACTCTTTGGTGTCTAACATATCATAATATCCATATGGAATCTGTTTGAACATTAAAATCAACATAGAACAAGCTAGGATTCAGAATCACATTTCATGTCATTTTCTTAACCAAAACTGCCATAACAATCGAATTTGGACTTTGGCTTGACTCCTTTGAGTTCTGATCATCCAAACACGATCCATATACATCATGGAGTTGATCCAGATCAAGAACAACCATCTGTAACACTCTTAACCCCATTTCGATTTTCATTTTGAGCTAACTGTAGGTGGACTTGGCTGGGTTGATTGGGAAGGATTGAGCAAGCTAATCACTCACAAAGCTTCCACACATACCGTTGAAGCTCACAATCCTCAAACAAGTTCTAAACGCGTTTGCATCAAATTCGATTCTCACTTTCACAGGTAAGAACACGAAACTGATTCTCATAATTCTTTGAATTTAAACAAAAAATCTCTTGGCCATTCTCTTTCGCACCCTAACGATCATAAACCCTCAATAAAATCAAAGAATCATAAACTGTGCATCATTTAATTTGATATCTTAGTTTTAGGGTTCATCACGATTTCCAGAAATCAAAACATGCTAGGATGAATATAAATGAAATTAACAACCATATTCATGTTCGTTGTGCAAAATCGATCAAGTTTCATTTTACATCATGCCATTTGGTTGAGAAGCGAAGATTTTGGATTAAAATTGGTGGCGAAGATCAAACCACAAACCCAGGATTACGCGCGTGTTCTTGATGTTCTTCATTTTCAAATATTCAAATAATCCAATCTTATATCAACGCGTGTTTTAGTCCACTAAGCATCCCAGCGCATTTGGTCTAGTGGTTGTCTGCTTGCCTTTAAGTCTTCTTGCCACGCGTCCCACCTCATGGTCATGGGTTCAACACCCATCAGGACCATTCTTTTTACAAACTTTCCATTTTTTTCATGTTTTTTCATCAAACTATCACAATTTTTTTGACCAATCAAAACTTCTCATTTTGAGATGATTTTTTAAACACTTGTCAATAAATACATCTATTTTATGATAGTGCAAAAATTTTCAGAAAAAACTTTCATCGATTAAATTTTAATCGAGCGAAAGCGACGTTACGAACATTTTCAAACCTCCTTTAAGGTGAATTTTTCAAGTTTTCGACTTAGATTTTTTCAAAACTTTTCATAAATGAACCTCACATTTCAAAACATTTCAAAATCATTTTTCAAAACATTTCATCAAACTTGCATCTTTTTACCATGATCGATCCAATTTAAAACGATAAAACTGATTTCGTTTCCTCTCGAATTTCTCGATCGATCATGGGCCTCCCTTACGGTGTAAGTCCCAATCCTTTATGTACATATTTAATTTTACTTGTACATACTCAAATCATCATTGTTAATATTCAAACGTAAACAAATTTCTTTCGTTTTCATTCGTTTGTTTATACGCTGAATCCATTGGTTCTAAAGGAAGGTTTCTTCTGAGCGAAATTTCTTTTTAAACCAATGGGCCTCCATCACGGTGTAAGTCCCATAACATTCTTTTATGTACATAATATTTCTTTGAACATATCAAACTTTTGTCAAATACTTTTTACAAAGTTTCATCTGTACATAATACAAATATTTCTTTTATACTCAAGTACAGACAAACTTCGATCGTTTGTTTTTCACATCACTTGTGTATACTCAAACAAAATAGTCTTTTGTGTACATATTTTCTGTGTACATATCAAATACTTTTCATACAAAACTTCCATCTGTACATAACACGATACTTTTACAAATACTCCAACACGGATAAACTTGATCATCCGTTTCATACGTATACACTGAATACCATTGATATTGAAAGGAGCATTATTCCCTGTGAAACTGTTTTCAAATCAATGGGCTTCTCTTACAGTGTAAGTCCCAAACCTCCTATGTACATCCACCTTTGTCTGTACATAAATACTCGTCCGTGTACATATTCATTTCCTTGTACACAATTCAAACTTGTAAATAATCAAGTTGCGCTCGTTTTAAACATTCGTTTCACAGACACTTGTTTATATTTCATAAACTGTAAATAAACATCATGCATTGTTTATATTTCCTTCATAAACTCCTGTGAATACATATCACACACACTTGTTTATATAACATTGTTATTAACATAACAATTAGTCTAATCAATAGGCTCCGACATGAGTTAGCCTCCTTGGGCTTTGTACAAAACAACTCATCTCCAACATGAGTTAGCCTCGCTTGGGCTTTGTACAAGACAACTCATCTCAACATGAGTTAGCCTTTGGGCTTTGTACAAGACAACTCATCTCCAACATGAGTTAGCCTCGCTTGGGCTTTGTACAAGACAACTCATCTCCAACATGAGTTAGCCTCGCTTGGGCTTTATACAAGACAACTCATCTCAACATGAGTTAGCCTCGATTGGGCTTCATACAAGATATTTTATCTCCATGAGCTTAGCCTTCTCTTGGGCTTCGTACAAAGAAACTCTCCCCACGAGTTAGCCTCGCTTAGGCTTCATATAAGACAACACTCCTGTTGAGTCGACCTCCTCTTGGGCTTCGTTCAAAAGAACTCCTCATTGAGTTTAGCCTTCTCTTGGGCATCATACAATGAAAAGATAGGAAATCTCTTAACAACCTCCTATTGGGCTTCCAATACAAAGAATCACCAGCTAAGATAGAACCACGAAAGGATGGTTTCCGGTGAAATCACTTTCAAATTCCCAGTAAAATTTCGGTGAAATTGCTCTTATTCGAAAAGGATGGTTTCTCGGTGAAATCCTTTCAAGCCAAAGCCACCATACCCTATAGCTTCCTCTTGAGCTTCATACAAGGACCCTCGATGACCCTCGATGACCCTCGAAATGCCTCCTCTTGGGCTAACAATACAAGGACCCACGGGCTTCTTAAAAGCATCCCTTTAATCCAATCAATTTCTCCTTGAGATTTAGACATTTATCATCTCTATGGAAGAAGTATCTCATCTATCACATCACATACAATCAAAAACTTTTCAAAACTTTTCAAACTATTTTCAAACAAAAAAACATCTCTTAATTGTAAGTGGTAACGCTTGTACACTCAAGCAAAACACCCAATACTTACAGTTAAAAGGTTCAATCATCTTTTTCAAACATCTTTCTTAAACATGTAAGTGGTAACGCTTGTACACTCAAGCAAAACACCTAATACTTATGATGAAAGATTTCAATCAAACAACTTTTCAAAAATGTATGTGATGAAATAGATTAGATACATTTTTCATTAAGATGACATTTGTCTGTCTCTTACTAACATCCCGTTGCTTTCCACTAGCATAAGTGGGAACTACGATTGCTCTGACTTTCTCAACATCCTTTTGAGAATACGTAGGCACAAGGTCTCATCCTTGCCGAGCAAATTTCTATCTCTCTCAGACCAAACAAACCATAGAACCCTTTAGATCCGAGCTACAAATGCTCTGATTCCCACTAAGGGATATGTATGCAGAAGATCCACAGATCTTTGCGAGCACAATAATAACAAACACTAGGATCCCACATAATCTATCTTTCTTAAAATCCCAAAGGAGAAACTTTCTCAATCATAGAAATAGCAATTAAAACACACAAACATATCAAACATATTCATATATAAAGCTGTAGATAACTACATATATTTAGGGTGCTCCATCTATTCCCTTTATATAACAATCCCCCTTACTCAGAATCTCCTCAATGCGTTGCGTCTAGTTTGCGCTAGTCGTTACGCATATCAATATCAATTGAGGGTATTTCAGCTTTCCCATTTTTCATAATCATTAAATCATCTTTCTTGTGTTGAAAATAATAAAGCTTGATGCTCGCGGCATCTTTATAAACAAATCAAAAGATTTAAATCATTACGAGCCAGAAGATCCGAATTCACGTTCGCATCCTCTAGCGCGTCACCTTTTAGCGCGAACAGCAGTCCATTCTCAAACTTGATACATTTGGAAAATTCTCCATCTGCATCGTTAGGGTAATTAGCATAATACTTTGCTAATTCAGTAAACTTGGTTGCATACTCACTCACATACTTGTTGCCTTGCTTGAGCTCCAGAAACTCAATCTCTTTCTTACCCCGAATGTCTTCAGGAAAGTACCTTCTCAGAAAAGCTCTCCTGAACACAGCCCAAGTCAATGCAATTCCATCTTCTTCCATTTCAGTCCTGGTAGCAACCCACCAGTCATCAGCTTCTTCTGCCAGCATGTGAGTACCATACCTCACCTTCAGCCCCTCAGCACAATCAATCACTCTGAAGATCCTCTCGATCTCCTTCAACCACTTCTGAGTACCCTCGGGATCATTCGTGCCCTTGAACAATGGAGGATTATTCCTCTGAAAATTCCCCAATTGTCTGTCAGCACCAATCACAGCTCCCTGCTGATTCCCTCCGAGCACTCCCGCTAACATTCCCAAAGCCTCAGCAATAGCATCATCATTCCTTCCGTTACCTCTGCCAGCCATTGTTCTGTAACATTACAAAATAATCCACATCAGCACACAAGTATCGACAATGTTACTTGCACTAGTCGCATACTAAAAGGGATAACGACACTAAGACAAGACCGACTATGCTCTGATACCACTATTGTAACACCCCCTTCTATTTACCCGCGTTTTATAAATAATAATCAGAGTATTTAATCATAATCCAAGAGGCGTCATAATTTAAATAATTTAAATCAATCAATACAGTTGTCATGCTTTCACTGAAGAAGATTTATTAAGTAAATAATGAAAAAGTTATGTTTAACAGCGGAAATGAAACATAACCAAAATTCCGAGTACATCATTCATAGTATTCCAGGATATTAACCAAAACATGATTCAAAACATTAAGGAATTCCATTAAAGGATTTCAAAACAAACGTTTCCCCAGTGTTACATCTACCAGAGCACGACACTGACACGCGGATTAACTAACTGACTCAATGCTAGAGCTATCCTCACCAACTCCAAGCAGCTAATCACTTCGGATCTGAAATTGTTAAAGTAAGGGTGAGATTTCAATTCAATATAACATGCATTATACGTTTTTAAATACAACAGAATAATCGGATACATTAATCCATTAACCAAACACAAAGTCATAAGCAATTCACAAAACAGTTCACACAATGATCATGTATATATCAAACAATGGAAATTGCAACACTGGAAACCATCCTAGCATGTTACAATCCCATATGCAATGCAGACTCTATGCATGTGGTACCAAAACGTGAACCGAGTTCACCCACTGCTCCGTTTACATGTGGAAAGACAGTGTAAATCCATGATTCGCCCATAGCCACTGGGTCAAGAATCCAGCCTCACTACCTCAATCTCCGGGTAAGTCTATTGGCTCAGCCAGTTCACTTCCGCACAATGAGAATGAAACAAATCAACAAATGTTTATGCATGCATCATAAAAGCATGCAACATTAATTCTCAGATCATGATATCAATATAAATCACATAATGCCAATTCACCAATGTATCACATTCAATCATAATGAATATCAAGATACAACATATTAAGCATTAATATCTCATCTGGTAACTCAGACCATTTGTAATAGTTCCCATTATCCTTAACTAATCACTCTTTTCGAAAATCGGGAGCTCGACTCTTTTAAAATAATTTTTAACAAAATAATATTTTCCCATTTTTAAAAGGTAGTAATTTAAATTTAAATAAGCGGCACTCGAATCGAGTTACGGTTTAGAAAATATGAAGTTTTGAAGTTTAAGTATTTTGAAAAATTGCACATGGAACCGATTCCTACCTATCACAGAACGGTTCTGTGAAGTTCAAAATCTCCCTGGTTTTGTATGGGAACCCGATTCCGACATAGACGGAACCGGTTCACGAGTCAATTTTGCCCGTTTGCAAATTAACACTGGAACTCGGTTCCTCCCCACGAACCGGTTCCCACGACCTATAACAACATTTTCTGCTACTTTTGACAGCATTTTGCATCCTTTATCATTTCCAAACTTTCTACTACGAATTGTGACATTAGAAACACCAAACTATCATCATTTCACACCATTATAACATCAAACAACGTAGTTTACTCATCCCTATTAGTTATTTGACATGCTAATGATCCTAATACCATACACCGACACAAAATAGGGTTCATTCCATAAACCTATAATCAATTTCCTAACATACCCAATTACCCGGTCGATTCCCAAAACCCATAAGGCATATTAATCGAAAGAAATCACCCTTTACCTCGCGATGATCTTCGATTTCTCTCGGCGTCGGCTTTTCCTCTCTTCTCTTCTCTTCTCCAATTCTACGTATAATGACTTTTCTCCAAAAAGACCTATTTTTCTTTCTTCTCCTTTTTATATTCCTTTATTTATTCCAATAAAATAAAACAAGTGGTAATTAGTAAGAGTAGAGTAATTTACTCCTCAAACCCCTAATTACACCTCACACCTCCATCTCTTCCTTTCTTTAATTAATCCCATTAATTCCGAAAATATAAATAATCAAGTCTTTAATTAATTAAATAATTAAATTCCTATTTATTTAATATTTGAATTAAATCGGGGTGTCACAACTCTCCCCCACTAAAAGAGTTTTTGTCCTCGAAAACATACCTTAGACGAAAAGTTCGGGATACGAGTCCTTCATCTGACTCTCCAGCTCCCAAGTTACATTTCCTTCAGCTGGTCCTCCCCAAGCTACTCTTACCAGCGCTATCTCTTTACCACGAAGTTGCTTCACTTTCCGATCCTCAATTCTCGCAGGCACTGCTTCAACTATCAAATTATCTCGTACCTGTACATCATCTACTTGAATCTCATGAGACGGATTCGCAATGTACCTCCTCAACTGAGATACATGGAAAACATCATGCAAATTCGCAAGTGACGGCGGTAAAGCAATCTGATAAGCAACTTTCCCAACTCTCTTGGTAATCTGAAATGGACCAATAAAGCGCGGAGTCAACTTCTTTGACTTCAAGGCTCGACCAATACCAGTCATTGGAGTAACCCGCATGAACACATGGTCTCCTTCACTAAACTCAAGATCTTTCCTTCTCTTATCATGATAACTTTTCTGACGACTCTGAGAAGCCTTCATCTTCTCCTGAATCATCTTGATCTTTTCTGAAGTTTGTTGAACAATCTCCGGTCCAATCACCGCACTTTCTCCAGATTCGTACCAACACAACAGCGTCCGACATCTCCTACCATACAATGTCTCAAACGGAGCCATACCAATGCTCGAGTGAAAACTATTGTTGTAGGTAAACTCTATCAACGGTAGGTAGATATCCCAAGCTCCACCTTTCTCCAACACACAAGCCCTCAACAAATCTTCTAACGACTGAATCGTCCTCTCCGTCTGACCATCTGTCTGTGGATGATATGCGGAACTCAATCGTAACTTAGTACCCAGAGCTTCCTGCAATCCTGTTTAGAACTTAGAAGTGAACCTCGGATCTCTATCCGACACAATGCTGGACGGAATACCATGCAAACTTACAATCTTCTCAACATACAATTCTGCCAACCTCTCCATCGGATAATCCATTCTTATCGGAATAAAGTGAGCAGACTTTGTCAATCGGTCGACAATAACCCAAATAGAATCACAGTTCTTCGTTGTCCTCCGCAAACCAGACACGAAATCCATTGAAATGCCATCCCATTTCCACTCCGGAACAAACAACGGTTCCATCAATCCCGACGGCTTCTGATGTTCAATCTTTGATTTCTGACAAACCAAACACGCATACACAAACTCGGCAATTTCCTTTTTCATTCCAGGCCACCAAAATAATTTCTTCAAATCATGATACATCTTAGTAGCACCAGGATGAATACTCAATCCACTACGGTGTCCTTCTTCCAAGATACTTTTTCTAATCTCATCAACATCCGGAACACACACTCTATCACCAAATCTCATAACGCCATTCTCATCAATTCGGAACTCACCTCCGTGACCTTGGTTAATCAACGTCAGCTTATCCACCAAACCAACATCAGATTTCTGTCCATTTCGAATCTCTTCCAAAATACCACTAGTTAGCTTCAACATGCCCAACTTCACACTATCCGGAGTAGTTTCGCATACTAAACTCAAGTCTCTGAATTGTTCCACTAAATCCAATTCACGAACCATTAACATCGACATATGCAAAGACTTCCTGCTTAGTGCATCTGCCACAACGTTTGCCTTACCAGGATGGTAATTCAAACCAAAATCATAATCCTTGAGAAATTCTAACCATCTTCTCTGCCTCATATTCAACTCTTTCTGATCAAAGAGATACTTCAGGCTCTTGTGATCACTAAACACTTCAAATCGTGAACCATACAGATAATGCCTCCATAATTTCAACACAAACACAATAGCCGCCAACTCTAAATCATGTGAGTCGGGTAATTCCTTTCATGAATCTTCAACTGTCTTGAAGCATAAGCCACAACCTGCCTATCTTGCATCAAAACACCTCCTAAACCCATCAAGGACGCATCACAATACACCACGAAAGATTCTTCCGAATTCGGCAAGATCAGAATCGGAGCACTAGTCAACCTCCTCTTCAATTCTTGGAATCCTTTCTCACAATCTGCATCCCAAATAAACGCTTGACCTTTTCTCGTCAACTTAGTCAACGGTAAAGCTAACTTCGAAAATCCCTCAATGAATTTTCTGTAGTAACCCGCAAAGCCAAGAAAACTACGAATCTCTGAAGCATTCTTCGGCGCTTCCCACTGAGATACCGCTTCTAATTTCGTAGGATCAACAGCAATACCATTCTTAGAAATCACATGACCAAGAAAACTCACTTCGCTTAACCAAAACTCGCATTTTGACAACTTCGCATAAAGTTTCTTTTCCTTCAACAATTCCAGTACAATCCTAAGATGCTTTGCATGCTCCTCATCATTCTTTGAATAGATCAGGATGTCGTCAATAAACACCGTCACAAACTTGTTAAGATACGGATGAAATATCCTGTTCATATACTCCATAAACACACCAGGTGCATTAGTAACTCCAAATGGCATAACAGAATATTCATAATGCCCATACCTCATTCTAAACGCAGTCTTCTGAATATCTTCCGCCTTAACATGAATCTGATGATATCCAGACCTCAGATCAATTTTGCTAAATACACAAGCTTCGACCAACTGATCCATCAGATCATCAATCCTCGGCAATGGATACCGATTCTTGATTGTCACTTTATTCAACTGCCTGTAGTCAACACATAGTCTCATTGTACGTTCCTTCTTCTTAACCAACAATACCGGCGCACCCCACGGTGAAACACTAGGCCGAATAAACTTCTTCTCCAATAACTCTTCCAACTATTTCTTCAGTTCAGACAACTCAGATGCCGACATTCGATAAGGCTCCATCGACACCGGTCTAGTTCCAGGAATTAAATCTATAGTAAACTCCACTTCTCTCTCATGTGGTAGCTCACTAACGTCTTCCAGAAACACTTTTGGAAATTCATTCACAACAAGTAATACTCCACTCTTAGCCTTTCCTTTCACTTCCGTCGAAGAATATAACATAAACACCACAACACCGTCTCTAACAGCTGAATTCATCTGCTTAACTGACATAGTCCCATCTTCCACTTTAACTTCTTCAGGAAATATGACCGTCTTCTCAAAACAATTGATATGAACCTGGTTGAAGACCAACCAGTTCATTCCAAGGATAATATCAAGTTGTTCTAAAAGTAGGCACACTAAATCCATACCCGAAACCTCTATCAAAAATAACAATAGGACAATTCCTACAAACATACGAAGTAGTCACTGAACCCGACGCAGGAGTGTCAATAACCATACTTCCATCCAAATTAGAAATTTCCAAATTCAATCTCTTAGCACAATCCAAAGAAATAAAAGAATGTGTCGCTCCAGTATCAATAATTGCTATTAAAGGTATGCCATTAATAAAACATGTACCTTTAATCAACCGATCATCGGCTTAACATCGATCGACAAAGCGAACACCTTCCCACCCACTCTTTCTTTGGTTTAGTACATCAGACGAGTGTGTCCTTCTTCGCCACAGTTGTAACAAGTTATCCTTCGGGATCTACATTCAGCAGCTAAATGACCACATCTTCCACAATTGTTGCACTTCCTCGCATCATTCTTGCATTCAGGAGCTCGGTGACCCAATTCACCACATCTATAACACTTTACGGAAGAACCAGAAGAACCAGAGTCTCCCCCACTAGGCTTCTTCCAACTTCCAGATTTCTGATTATTCCTATCATAAGGCTTACCACGATCCATATGTCTCTTGCCCTTACCATCAGCATAACTCTGAGCATTCGACTTAGTACTAGCAAGATCTTCTTCCAGAATCCTACTACAGTCAACCAAATCAGAAACCTTCTAATGGCGATACGATACCTGCTTGATCTCATCACGCAGTCCATTCTCAAACTTGATACATTTGGAAAATTCTCCATCTGCATCGTTAGGGTAATTAGCATAATACTTTGCTAATTCAGTAAACTTGGTTGCATACTCACTCACAGACTTGTTGCCTTGCTTGAGCTCGAAACTCAATCTCTCTTACCCGAATGTCTTGGAAAGTACCTTCTCGGAAAAGCTCTCCGAACACAAGTCAATGCAATTCCATCTTCTTCCATTTCAATCTGGTAGCAACCCACGGTCATACTATACGACATGTGAGTACCATACCTCACCTTCCCCTCGGACAATCAATCACTCGAAGATCCTCTCGATCTCCTTCAACCACTTCTGAGCACCCTCGGGATCATGCGTGCCCTTGAACAATGGAGGATTATTCCTCTGAAAATTCCCCAATTGTCATCGGCACCAATCACGACTCCTGCGATTCCTCCGAGCACTCCGCTAACATTCCCAAAGCCTCGGCAATAGCATCATCATTCCTTCCGTTACCTCTGCCAGCCATTATTCTGTAACATTACAAAATAATCCACATCAGCACACAAGTATCGACAATGTTACTTGCACTAGTCGCATACTAAAAGGGATAACGACACTAAGACAAGACCGACTATGCTTTGATACCACTATTGTAACACCCCCTTCTATTTACCCGCGTTTTATAAATAATAATCAGAGTATTTAATCATAATCCAAGAGGCGTCACAATTTAAATAATTTAAATCAATCAATACAGTTGTCATGCTTTCACTGAAGAAGATTTATTAAGTAAATAATGAAAAAGTTATGTTTAACAGCGGAAATGAAACATAACCAAAATTCCGAGTACATCATTCATAGTATTCCAGGATATTAACCAAAACATGATTCAAAACATTAAGGAATTCCATTAAAGGATTTCAAAACAAACGTTTCCCCAGTGTTACATCTACCAGAGCACGACACTGACACGCGGATTAACTAACTGACTCAATGCTAGAGCTATCCTCACCAACTCCAAGCAGCTAATCACTTCGGATCTGAAATTGTTAAAGTAAGGGTGAGATTTCAATTTAATATAACATGCATTATACGTTTTTAAATACAACAGAATAATCGGATACATTAATCCATTAACCAAACACAAAGTCATAAGCAATTCACAAAACAGTTCACACAATGATCATGTATATATCAAACAATGGAAATTGCAACACTGGAAACCATCCTAGCATGTTACAATCCCATATGCAATGCAGACTCTATGCATGTGGTACCAAAACGTGAACCGAGTTCACCCACTGCTCCGTTTACATGTGGAAAGACAGTGTAAATCCATGATTCGCCCATAGCCACTGGGTCAAGAATCCAGCCTCACTACCTCAATCTCCGGGTAAGTCTATTGGCTCAGCCAGTTCACTTCCGCACAATGGGAATGAACCAAATCAACAAATGTTTATGCATGCATCATAAAAGCATGCAACATTAATTCTCAGATCATGATATCAATATAAATCACATAATGCCAATTCACCAATGTATCACATTCAATCATAATGAATATCAAGATACAACATATTAAGCATTAATATCTCATCCGGTAACTCAGACCATTTGTAATAGTTCCCATTATCCTTAACTAATCACTCTTTTAAAATCGGAGCTCGACTCTTTTAAAATAATTTTAGCAAAATAATATTTTTCCATTTTTAAAAGGTAGTAATTTAAATTTAAGAAATAACGCCGAAAACGGCACTCGAATCGGAGTTACAGTTTAGAAAATATGAAGTTTTGAAGTTTAAGTATTTTTGAAAAATTGCACATGGAACCCGGTCCTACCTATACAGGAACCGGTTCCTGTGAAGTTCAAAATCTCGCTCCCTGGTTTTTGTATGGGAACCCGGTTCCGACATAGACATGAACCAGTTCCTGAGTCCAATTTTGCCCAGTTTTGCAAATTAACACTGGGAACTCGATTCCTCCCCACAGGGAACCGGTTCCCACGACCTATAACAGCATTTTCTGCTACTTTTGACAATATTTTGCATCCTTTATCATTTCCAAACTTTCTACTACGAATTGGGACATTAGAAACACCAAACTATCATCATTTCACACCATTATAACATCAAACAACGTAGTTTACTCATCCCTATTAGTTATTTGACATGCTAATGATCCTAATACCATACACCGACACAAAATAGGGTTCATTCCATAAACCTATAATCAATTTCCTAACATACCCAATTACCCGGTCGATTCCCAAAACCCATAAGGCATATTAATCGAAAGAAATCACCCCTTACCTCGCGATGATCTTCGATTTCTCTCGGCGTCGGCTTTTCCTCTCTTCTCTTCTCTTCTCCAATTCTACGTATAATGAATTTTCTCCAAAAAGACCTATTTTTCTTTCTTCTCCTTTTTATATTCCTTTTAATATTCCTTTATTTATTCCAATAAAATAAAAGAAGTGGTAATTAGTAAGAGTAGAGTAATTTACTCCTCAAACCCCTAATTACACCTCACACCTCCATCTCTTCTTTTCTTTAATTAATCTCATTAATTCCGAAAATATAAATAATCAAGTCTTTAATTAATTAAATAATTAAATTCCTATTTATTTAATATTTGAATTAAATCGGGGTGTCACAAAAACCGCTTATGAACTTTGAAAGTATAGGAATGAAGTTACTTGTGGGGATATAGTGAATAATACACACATAGGAAACAAAATTATGGATAGTATAGTATATAGAAGTTGGACTCATCAAAAGATGAGAGAGTATATTTCTAGGTTTATGATACCTTAATTTGTTGAATTGCTTGACTGGATTTGTTGTTTTTGTTTTAATCAATATATGATTATTAATAAATAAATAATAATAATAATAATAATAACAATAATAATAATAAAATTAATAATAAAATTAATAATAATAATATAATTAATAATAATGATAATAAAATTAATAATAATAATAATAATAATATAAAATTAATAATAATCATAAAATTAATAATAATAAGAATAAAATTAATAATAATAATAAAATTAATAATAATAATAATCCGCAATTTTAATTCTTGTAAAATTTAAAATTCAACAAAATGCCATCACTTTAAATTATGATAGAAATTTATGTGAAATAAATTTAAGTTTATCCCGTAGATTTAAGTTATATTGATTGCTTTAAATTACAAAAATATTAATTTTTTTGTGTTCATACGATTTGTCTTGGATCATTTACAATGATTTTTTTCCGCCCACTTTTTACACTACATGTCATCTTCTCTCTTCTAGTTAATAATTCAATATTCATTCACCTTTTATTCACCACAACGATTTTGTTTAATAAAATTCGACACCCTATCCCACTACTTTATTTCATATTCTTATTTTTTATGTTTTTTGTTTAATAAAGTCAATTTTTTATGTGTCCAAATCAAATGAATCAAGTGTCTATTTATAGATTATAAATATGATGAATTTTAGTGAAAATAAAAATAAATACAAAATTGATTTACTATAAAATAATTAAACCAAAATAATTAAGATGAGATAAAAATTTAAACATTCACAACAACCAATAAAATTTAGCAAAATATTTTATGTGGTTTTACTCCCTTCTCATAAAACATATTAAATATTTTCAACACCAATTAATCAATCCCACTTTCAACACTCAATTCAACGCTTCATTGCAACAATTCAACTATTTATAATTTTTTTTCAATACCCTATTATATATAGTCTCAGGAGTGTGCAAAATATTCGATTGTGAAACTTAAATCTATAACCAAATTCATTTTAAATATTTAGATATAATTAAATAATTATTAACGGTTTACTTATTAACAATTGATTATCCATCAATATAATCGAGATATAATTAAATGGTTATTAATCGTTTAAATTATTTTTTATCATGTTATAATTCAGTTATTATTCAAAATTTAAATGTTTTAATTAAATTATAAAAAAATTATAGAAAAATCATTTAAAACTAGATTTAGAAAAAGAATCAGTTATATAATCATAATCAATTTTAAATAAAATGTAATTATAATTATTAATTCAAATCATTTAAATGATTAAAAATTATTATGATTTGATTTCTAAATATAACTAACTACACACTCCTAATTTGTCCTACACCATTAATGTATTGAATTGTCCCTACATACATAATTTAATCTTATATAAATCATTGTTTTATTGTTTGAGAGCTAAGAAAAAGTGAGGTGAAGAAGAATACGATACATAGGTAGCATGAAATACAAGCAAAAATAAGTATGTTGACTGTATTGCTTGTTATTTTGCACTGCAAGAGCTGTGCAGTCTTCTGCATGCACTCTGGTGTCTGTGCTTTACAGAGATATATACATAGTACACTTATGATTTATGTAACGTTGATATCACGTTCGATTTGAACCTAGCTTGACTCATGGTAATTCTCTCAAATTCATTGTAATATTAGACATACAATTAGTGAATTATAAGCACTTTTCGCCTTAAGTTAATTATTACTAATATTGATATTGATATCGATATCAGTGTTTTCATTAAATCTTATATACCACGTACTTTTGTCCAAAAGTATTATATATATATATATATATATATATATATATATATATATATATATATATATATATATATATATATATATATATATATATATATATATATAATTTATTACCGTAAACCCACTTGTTCTTATGAAGGTCTATTTTAGCAACATGCACCTCAAAGTGCATTTAATTATTTTTTTAGTTAAAGTTTGCTAAAACACACCTTTATAAAAATAAGTGGGTGTATAATCAAAATTATAATTTTTTTAAAAATTGTACTTCAAAAATAATTTTTAAGAAAAAATATTTGAAATAACTTCAAAATTAAGTTATTCTTTGAAATTTTAATATCTAAAAAAATATTTCAATAAAATGATAGAAATATCAAAAAAAATATTTTGAGAACATCATAAGAGTGAACTAGCATAAATGAGAAAGAGTATGTATCGACAAAGAAAGTGGTGAGTTAGGCATTAAAAATATTAAAATCTTCAATGTGGCTCTTTTGGGGAAATGGGTGTAGAGGATGAGTGTATAGAAGGAAAATCTTTGGTTCAAAATTTTTAAACATTAATACGGAGAGGGGGATGAAAAAATTTAGGACAACAGACAGTTATACGTCTACTTGACTCAAGGACATCAAGAAGGTAGAATTAGTATGAGGGGGGACAATCTTAATTGGTTTGAGGGGCTTGAAAGTAGAATATTGGGGGAGGGGGAAACATCATTTTGGATTGATTGTTGGTTAGGAGGTCCTTTAAAAAGGAGGTTCAAACGTCTGTTCCCATTCTCCTTGAATAAAGAAGCTACCGTGGATGACATGAGCAGAGGAGATGGTGCTATTAGGGTTTGGAAATTCAGTTGGAGGAGAGTCCTCTTTGAATGGGATTCGGAACTATTGCATTACCTAATTGATGAAATTAACTCAACCTCAGTTCGATCAGGGAGAAGGACATTATCATATAGCTCGTCGAATCTTCGAACTACTATTATGTTAAATCAACCTACTCAGTTTTATCATATGTTACCAGTTCTGGGGAACAATCACTTCATAACAAGGTGTGAAACAAGTTCGTCCCACTAAAAGTGGCGGTGTTTGTTTCGCAGACCATCCAAAACCAAATCCCTTCTAAAGAAAAACTTAGTAAGAGATGGATATTAAGCATTGGCAACTCATTATGCGAAGGAGGATGTGGATCAATAGAATCCACAAGCCACATTTACTTCGAATGTCGTTTTCAATCAAAATCTAGTATGATATTGTTAAATGGTTAAAGGTGACCACAATATTTAATAAATCTATTATTGTAAATTTTAATGCATTTCCAAGAGTATTGTATGGAAAAAAGGCAGGTCCTCAGATATGCCACCATTTGGTTTGCCTACTTGTGGAGTATTTGGAAAGCTAGAAACACAAAGATTTTTCAAACCAAAGAAATATCTTGCTCAAAGATTGTAGAAGAAACTAAGCTCATCTCTTGGAATTGGTTGAGAATTAAATCAAGAGGGTTACCTACTCCATTTCTCATTGTTTAGTGTTTGCGGTAAAGAGTGACAAATGAGGGAATCGAATCGGAATTCGAATCTCCGACTCAAAATGATATACTCTTTTTTTTATTTTTGTTTAAAAGATGCCGCGAGCACCAAGCTTTATTATTTCCAAACAAGAAAAAAGATGGAAAAGGGGAAAGATGAAATACCCTAAATATGATATGCGATGCGACTAGCGTGAACTAGACACAACGCATTGGAGAGAGAGACCAAGGTAACAGGGTTGGTTATATAAAGGGAAGGTATTATCACCCTATATATCTATAGTTTTCTATAGGAACTTTTTTTATGCATTTTTTTGTATGTTTGTGTGTTTTCTTTGCTATGTTATTTCAGGAAAGTTTCTCCTTTAGGATTTAAGAAGGGTAGGTTAGGCAGGAACCTAAGTTTATTTATTATTATGATCGCAAAGATCATTGAGATTCTTTGCATACATATACCCTAATAGGAATCAGAGCATATGTAGCTCAGATCTAAGGGAACTAGGGTTTGTTTGGTTTGAGGGAGAAAGAAGTATGCTCGCCAAGGGTGAGACCTTGTGCCTACGTATTCTCAAAAGGTGGTTGAGAAAATCAGAGCAATCGTAGTCCCCACTTATGTGCTAGTAGAAGCAAAAATTAAGAGACAATAACAAATGTCATCTTAATGAAAAATGTATCTAATCTATTTCATCACATACATTTTTGAAAATTTGATAGATTAAATATTTCATTGTAAGCATTGGGTGTTTTGGTTGAGTGTACAAGCGTTACCACTTACAAGTTAAGAAAGATGTTTGAAAAATGTTGAATCTTTCATTGTAAGCATTGGGTGTTTTGCTTGAGTGTACAAGCGTTGCCAATTACAGTTAAGAAAGATGTTTTGTTTGAAAAAGTGTTTGATTTGAAAAATGTTTGAAAAAGTGTTGATTTGTATGTGATGCTATAAATGAGATACTTCTTCCATAGAGATGATACATGTCTAAATCTCTAGGAGAAATTGTTTTGTTATTGTTAGGGGGATGCTTTTAAGAAGCCCGTGGGTCCTTGTATTGTAAGCCCAAGAGGAGGCTATATGAGGGACATCGAGGGTCCTTGTATTGTGAGCCCAAGAGGAGGCTATCCGAGGGACATAGAGGGTCCTTGTATTGGGAGCCCAAGAGAAGGCTATAGGGTATGGCTGGCTTGACTTTAAGAGTGATTTCATCGGGAAACCATACTCTTAGGGTTCTATCCTAACGAAGGTGATTCTTTGTATTGGAAGCCCAATAAGAGGCTGTTATAGATTTCCATATCTCTTTCTTGTATGAGGCCCACGAGAAGGCTAAACTCAACGAGGGAGTTCTTTTGTACGAAGCCCAAGGAAAGACTAACTCAACGGGGGAGTTCTCTTGTACGAAGCCTAAGAGGAGGCTAACTCAATGAGAGAGTTCTTTTGTACGAAGCTCAAGAGGAGGCTATGGGGAACCTAGTTGTTATACTAGTTGTAATGACATAAATAAACATGAACAAGTATATGAACAAGTATATATGACAAAGTGTGTGTGTGTGCATTCATAGGAGTTTATGAAAGAAATATATAAACAAGTGTATAAAAAAGGCAAATAAAAGTTAGTGTACTTGAATATATACAAAGGAGTGTGAACGCAAATATATAAATAAGTGTTTAAAACAATCAAATAAGCTAGTATACTTGGATATATACAAAGGAGTGGGACTTACACCTTAAGGGAGACCCACTGGTTTAAGAGCAGTTTCACCGAGAATAATGCTTTGAACCAATAAATTTGGTCAAGATATTGCATTGGTTATTTTGATATCATGCTCCAAGCAATTAGGTCATTCATTGATCAGAAAGTCAATGATACACCATCCTCTTTCAAAATCCTAATTGGTCGATTCAAGATAGATCTTGAGGAAATGATGGGGATTTGAAGATCAAATGTTGATGATTGATGAAGATAGTTCATTAGAAGTGAGTGAAGACTCAAACCCTAATTTGATCACATCTTGAACAGATGAAAAAGTTTTGATTTAAAAACCCTAATTTGGCTAAAGGAGCACACACACGATCTGTCTTGTGTTGAAATTGTCAATGATGTAATGATGCATATATGAATAATATGAGATGGTATCTTAGGTAAAAAAAAAATTGGGGTATTATAGATGCCCTTATTTAAGTTTCTTCAACTTGAGATATGAAGATGAAAATCTTCGTTCGATAGGTGTGAAGAGATTTAAATATCAGAATACGCAAATTTTGGACCTAAGATACCGAAAAGTGCGAATGATGCAAAGTGGTTGCAAAAGGTTTACCTAGGAGGTACCATAGGGTGACATGCTGGGGAATATTTTTTTTTAGGATGTCTCAATCTGTTTAAGAAAGGAGAATCTTGTTTGTTGGGAAACAAGTATATGTTTCACTGGGAAAATAGATTCACAAAGGAAGTGAATATCTGTTTCGCTTTGGGAAACAAGAAGATTACCTTCTGTCAGCCTTGTGACAATGTTCAAGGTAAGCAAAGATGATATTACCAATTATCAGCCTGGTGATAATTTATGGTAATTTAGAATGAAGACTCATTTACCGATTATCAACCTTGTGATGGTAAATGGCACGAGTTTTGAAGATATTACCAATTATCAGCAAAGTGATAATTATAATAAGGTAATTCTTGAGACATTTTTACTGAGTATTCAGCCTCGTGAATAACAAACAATGATGGAAACAGATCTCAAATGAGTTTTCTATTTTCACAGTTACAATCATGTCGGGGATCTCTTTTTTTAGAAATCTCTTTTTTTTAGAAGATGCGGGCGTTTTGATTGTAAAGATACAGGTTTCTCGGAGAGAAAGACAACTGTGGGGATTTCTTGAACTTTCATGATTGGACTTATTAATAAGAACAATTGTTTTATGATAATTTCAAAGATGAAAAGGAAATAAGCGGTTCGGATGACGAGGTTATTGCTTATTGTTTACAAGTAGATTTTTTGTGAAATCTAGACCTGAATTTGTTTGGAGACGAAGTTCTATCCATGAATGAACTGGAAAGAAAAAGTCAAACAAGACTTTGGATCCAATGAGGAACGAACTCGATTGGGGAATTGGAGAAAGAATGTGTTCTTTCTACTTAAATGTGACAACCTACTGGAGAGATGACACGCCTTTACTTGTTTTCGGGAATAAATGCAACCTAAACAAGTGATATTGAAGCAAACATTGAGAAATGCAAGAATGCATTAATGATGCAATTATGTATGATTAATGAATTTCATATGCATGCTGACAATACTTGACAAGATGATAAAACATATTTGGAAAAAGGACGACTGTCGCATTTCAATCAATATTCAGCAAAATTTTCAGCAATGATATAGATGTCACTAGTGATGAATCAGATTTGCATGCTTAAATTTCTTCGAGGAGAAAAAGAATTTTACTAGCAACACTGTTGGGGGATTCTTTTTAGATAAGAATACTATCTTTGATGATCTCTTTCGAGGAAGAGAGAACTTCTCAATAGTTGTTTATCTTTTAGAGGTCAAAACACTCATGGATATAACTGTTGTTGTTCCTTCTATGTTCACAAATTGAAGGAAAATTTCGCTTTTATTTTGAAAAGTTTTAGAAATAAAAATTAATTTAAAACTTTTTTTCTTTTTCAAAAGAGATTATCACAAGTAAAAGCATTATTTTGCAAAATATAATAAAACATTAATTGCAAACAAATGGGCACAAGGCTCAAATTTTATTGATAGAATGGTAATTAGCCAAAGGCGTGATTCCATGGACTATTTATAAAAGTTAAAAATGGTAATATATTAGGAAAATGATACATTGAAAGAAATAACCACTATTCTCCCTAAACACCTTTGAGTTCCAACCGTGCTTGTTGCTTCAAAATATTTGATTGATGATCCGTTGATGGAAGATTCTTCAAATTAACGAAGTACGGACTGATGCAGTTACTTTGTCATTTTGATCCTTAATTTTTTCCTATATTTCCTTTTCAGGTTTTCAATCTACCAGGATAAATTTTTGTTTATTGCCTCTAATTTTTGCCTGGACTGCCCTTTTAGTTTTTCAGTCTACCGAGACGCTCATTTTTGTCTAAGCCGCCTTTTTCAGGTTTTCGACTTACCGAGTTGTTCTTTTATATTTTTTATACAAAGTATTTCTTGAATGCATCAGCATTTACAGGATACAGGAGTTCATTGCCGTTCATGGTTACAAGAGTCATAACACCGCCAGAGATGGTTCTCTTAACAACGTACAGGCCTTCGTAATTAGGAGACCATTTGCCCCTAGAATCTGGTTGAAAAGACAAGATCTTTTTAAGTACGAGGTCGACTTCTTGAAATTCACGAGGTCGAACCTTTTTATCGAAGGCTTTCTTCATCCTTCTTTGATACAACTGTCCATGACAGAAAGCGGTCATATATTTTTCTTTGATTAAGTTCAACTGATCGTATCTGCTTCGGCACCATTCAGCCTCAGATTACTTAGCCTCCATAAGGACTCTTAGTGATGGAATTTCAACTTCCACGGGGAGCACAACTTCTATGCCATACACTAAAGAGAAAGGGGTTTCCCCTGTTGAAGTGCATACTGAAGTGCGATACCCATGTAAAGCAAATGATAACATTTCATGCCAGTCTTTGTAAGTGACGACCATTTTCTGGATGATCCTCTTAATGTTCTTGTTGTCGGCTTGCACAACGCTGTTCATCTTTGGTCGATAAGGAGACGAGTTATGATGCTCAATATTGAATTCCTCATATATTTCTTTCATCATTTTGTTGTTCAAGTTCGACCCATTATCTGTAATGATCTTGCTTGGAATTCCGTATCGGAAAATGAGGTTGTTCTTGCTTGGAGCACACACACGATCTATCTTGTGTTGAAATTGTCAGTGATGCAATGATGCATATATGAATGATATGAGATGGTATCTAAGGTCAAAAATTGGGGTATAACAGTTAGCTTCTCAATTGTATGCTTGAAGCAATGAAAGGATGTCCCTGAAATGTGATATCAAATTACATTTCTCCGTTGTTGTTCCATTCTTCCTACTGTAGTTGATATGATTCTAGTGTTCCACTTTTTCACCCCGTTTGTTCCTCCAAGGTGTTAATTGGGCAGGGTAATCTCCATTTTTTCCTGTTGTGGTTGCGTTTACTATTTTCTAAGTAGAGATTATGATCAAAATATATTTGGTAGCTATTCTTCGAGGTTGTGCAGTTCCTGGTTGTGAGGAGAAACATGTTCGTTGTCTTCTGAATCAGTGGAGAATACAACTTTTGTCTAAGCTTCTATGGAGTTTAAGTCTCTACTTTGAACCATTGAAACTACCTGGATGAACAACGACTGATAAGATATATCAATGAAGTCGCTATCGAACGTTTTTTATCTTGCGAAGGAGAAAGGAAAACATCGAGTAAACTTGATAGGGAAGAAATCACGGTCTTACGACTGAGAGAAATGGGTAAGGGAGTCTGTTATGCGAGGGAAAGGTATTAGCACCCCACACGCCCGTAGTATTCTACGATATCTGTTATACCCTAAAATTTTCCCTCCTATTTCTCAAGAAAATCCACATCTCTATACTCAAGAATTTCTCAAGGGTTGACCAGATGAACTTTCTCCTAAGCAATCAACCCAAACTAGGGTTTTGATTTTCTCAAGTCAAAGAAGAGTTCTAACACCTCAAGTGGTCATCATACCTCCTCATATGTCTCAGATGGTTGAAAATCAGTTGTATTGGACAAAAGGTCAATTGTGGTCAACATACATTCAAACTTCACCATTTTTGGTGAACATCAATATTTTGAAGTCACATTCATCATATGATCAAGGGTTGATCATGATTCATCAAGATAAGTCAAGATTTGATCAAAAGTTAAAGTTTCCAAATTAGGGTTTTTTGACAAAAAGTCAACAGAACTTTGACCAGGCATAACTTTCACATAATTCATCAGAAAGTTTTCCACCAAAACTCATTTTGAAGGGAATTCAATTCTCTACAACTTCATGTCTCACAAGCTTTGGCTAAAAATGCATCATTTGAGAGTTTAGGATCAAAACATTATAGGTCTTTCTAAAAGTCAACAAAAAGTCATCTTTTTGCAAAGAAAGGTACATGAACATGGAAACTTCAATAGAGATGAAATTAAAAGGAGTGTTTAGAGGACATCTTGATATTTCTAAAAAGTCCAAAAACACTTAAAAATGTTGAAACTTGAGCAAGATATAAGTTGTGCAAGTTTGACATTTCTGAAGAAGTGCATGAAGAGAAATACTTGGAAAATTCAATTTTTTTCTAAATGGGCCCAAGTTTCTTTGATTCACACTTGCTTCTAACATTGCCAAGGACCTCTCAAGCCCAATATCACGCCATGTTCTCTTTTATTTTATTTATTTTTGAATTTATCCAATTTAATTTAATTTTAATTAAAATAAAATGCAAAGGATCAAATCATTAAGTGCAAGATTGATTTTGTTTTATCATTTGTGAGGTCCAAGCAAGCCATATAAGTTGATAATTTCAAAAATCATTGAGATTGACAAGAGATTGAATGAGATTTAATCAAAAAAGGCAATATTTGGTTTCATTTCAAATCAAATATTTTCTCATTGATTGACATGTATTTTCTTCATGATTCTTGACCTAATTCACTCTATTATATATACACAATGATCCCAGACCCTAGAGGACGAAAAATTATGGCCACAAGAACCCTAAACAAAGTGCAAAAATTTGTGCTCTCCAAGCTACATCGCAGACCAGGATTCTCACTGTTTCAGGCTATTCCAAGCATTGCAACACGTTCCTGGGAGTTCTCTAATTCATTCCAGATCATTATCAAGCCTTGAAACATCCAGAAACACAAGAATCTGAATCACGGTTTGTTTCAAAAATCCAAAATCGATTTCATTGATTCATGTACTTTTAACATATTTTGATTACATATTCATGTTCATGATGCTATTTGCAAACTATCTGCATCATTTAATTGAGTTTTAAGTGCAGGAAAACCATGATGCCATTGTTAGGGTTTATGAGCCCCAATTGGGGTTTTGTGGAATAGACAAAATTGGATGAAACCAAAGGCACCATCGTGCTCAAGGGATCAAACCGAGTTGATCCATGTCTCCCTAACTAATTTATATTACATGTCTTTTGATTTTGAAAATCACAGGTGTTATAGCTACAGGGTTCTGTCCGTTGGTATATGTTTACCCACAGAAAAGTCGTGGATAATTTTCAAACGAAGAAGATGAAGGCTTGGCGCGCGTTTCTTTAGTTTAATTTTTAGAATCTATTTTCTTTTATATATATTTTTCGTTCATTGTACTAATACCATGTGCACTTGGTTCAATTGGCAAGAGGCGCGCGCGTATGACCAAGAGGACCTGGATTCGATTCCTGGCTCTGTACAATATTTTTATCACTTTGCCAACTAACCAATTTTCTTCTTATTTTCATATTTTCAATTATTTTTCTTTTCTTTCCAATTTAATTTTTCTTTTAAATATTTTCTAAAATACCATGAAAATCATAAAAAAAAAATATTTTCTTTTTGCATTTAGGTCAGAAAAATACTTATTTAATTTTTGTCACCAAAAAATATTTTATTTTTCTTTTATTTTAATTAATTGTTAATTAACCATTAAATTAGCTTTTAATTATCTTTCTACATTAAAATCAATTCACAAAAATCCCAAAAAATATTTTCTTCATATAATTAGGGTTACTAACCTAAAAAACATTTTACTAATTTTCCAAAACATTTTTCACTAACATTCTCTTATTATTCTGATTATTTATCTGTTATTTCGTATTTACAATTCTAGAAAAGATGTAGAGGTCGCAAAGTTTTATTCTGTAATAGAGTAGATTTATATTTCTGTCTTTACTTTCCGCACTCCTATTATGTATCTGCCCCAAAGCCATGTAATAGCGTAGGATTTACATTTCCGCACTTTTACTTTCTGCACCTTTACTTTACTGTATATATTTAACTGCTAGCTAATTAGGGTTTGTATGGCAAGATAAAATCAACCCTAAATCACTTTTAATCTCAAGATAACATATCAGAATTCAACACACTCTTCACACTTGCACCCCCTTTAAGGTATCCTCTCTCGTTGCCTTTCGGAATACAATGGTCATGTCCCTCGAATGTAGGGATATCATTAGTAAAGCTGCCTACGAATAACATCATCATAGTCCCTTCGATACAAAGATCATAGTCCCTCGATGACCCTCGATGTTGCCTACAAATATATGATCTCGTCCCTCAGTTGTTGTCTACGAATAAGTGATGACGTCCCTACGACTTTGCTAAGGTATCCTTACATGTTGCCTTCAATGACCATAAAATGACCCTTCGATTGTCCTTTCACATCCAAACAAATAAAGTTACCTACCAACTAATGGTATGGATAACCTTATTCTAAAGGAGAAGGAAAAATAACATGGAAACGACCATTTTGAGTAGGTAATAAGAATTTGTTGCTTGCTCCAAATCAAAATACTTTTCACACCTCACACTTTTCAAAACTTTTCAAAACTTTTCAAAAACTCTTTGTATACATTCCAGCGTGAATCATTACAAAGTTAAACATCTTTCAAACAAACATTTTTGAACACTTCATATACATTCCAACGAGAACCATTACGAAGTCAAAGTGAAATGACTTTCAAAACATTTTCAAACTACACAAAAACAGAAAGCAATTTTTCAAAAGTGAGCTAAGCGACTAAGAGCCCGTAGATTACTACGGATGAAATGAGTGCTAATACCATCCATTTTCATAACTGCCTCCCGTACTCAGAATCTAACGAAGGTCTTTTCCCATTCTTTTCATCTTCCTTATATTGGATAAAAGAAAAGTCGATGGGGACTCTTGCTATCCGCAACATTTGCGATAAAAAGCAAAACAAACAAGTCAGTTCTCCCACCAAGTCAGATCTAAAGAGAGGCTACCTTAGGGTTTTAGATCACTTTATTGCTTTCTGTTTGTTTTGTCTGCTTTTTTTAAGGGTTTCTTGGGTATTACATCCGTGGGGGATCCTACACCCGGATCCAAGTTTCCTTAGGTAAGTAGAAATAAATCATCGTGACTGTTAGACGTAAACTGAAACGGTCAAAATGATGGCCACGGTTAGTGCGACACTTTGGATGTCCTGATGCTCCTCATGTTCAGTTGAGGAAGTATTTGGAATATGCATGGTGTCTGCCATACCCCAAAATTTTCCCTCCCACTTCTCAAGGCATTTCATACATCCATACTCAAGGATTCCTCAAAGGTTGGTCAGACAAACCCTCTCCTAGACAATCAACCCAAACTAGGGTTTGGCTATCCTTAGATCAAGATGGACTTCCAACATCTCCAATGGTCATCATGTCTCCTCATATGCTTCAAAGAATATCCATATTAAGTTTCAAGCCTTACAAGTCAAGTTTCCTCAGACAATTGCTCAGATGGTTGAAAATCAGTTGTATTGGACAAAAAGTCAACTGTGGTCAACATACAGTCAAACTTCATGATTTTTGGTCAACATCCATATTTTGAAGTGATATTCATCAATTGATAAAGGGTTGACCATGATTCATCAAGAAAACTCAAGATTTGATCAAAAGTCAAACTTTCCAAATTAGGATTTTATAGAGAAAAGTCAACTGAACTTTGACTGAGCATAACTTTCTCATACTTTATCAGAAATTTTTCCACAACCTCTCACTTTGAAGAGAATTAAATTCTCTACAACTTCATGTCTCACAAGCATGGTCAAAAAATGCTTCATTTTAAAGATATGGATCAAAACATTACAGGTTATTTTCAAAGTCAACAAAAAGTTAACTTTTTGTATTAAAGTGATATTGAGTATGGAAACTCCAATTGAGATGAAACCAAAGAGGTTGTTTAGAGGACATCTAGAGCTTTCTAAAAAGTCCAAGAACACTAAAAAATGTTGAAAATTGAGCAAGATACACCTTGTACAAGTTGGGCATTTTTGAAGAATTGCACAAAGGAAAATATCTGACAAAATCCAATTTTTTCCAAATGGGCCTATAATTTTATGATCCAAACTTGATAATAATATTATTTGAGACCACTTGATGCCTTTCCAAGACCACTTGCTATTTTTTTGATTTATTTTTGAATTTAAAAGCATTTAATTCAAATTTAAATTAAATAAAATATGAAAACAAGGTATAATTTAAGTTGGGTTGGTTTTTTATCAAGCTTGAGGACCAAGGAAGCCCATACAACTTGCCATATTCGTGCTAGCTCTTGCAAGGAAGGAAAAATCAAATTTTGAAAAGATTTGATTTGATTTGAAAGAGAAATTATTTTGCATTGAAGAGCATATCTTTTTTCTTTCTTTTTGCTTCAATCTCTCACTCTATAAATACACAACGCATTCACAAAGACCAAGGACGAAACCCTAGCCTCTTGAAACGACCCTATTTTCTCAAATTTTTCTCAAAAGTTGGCAAAATCGAATTCTTGTTTCCAGCCACTTTTAGCCACTCTCAATCACTCCATTGTGTTCCTGGGGTAATTTGGAGTAAGTACACATCATTATCCATGGTTGAAACTGCATCAATCGAGCCATATATGAACATACATAATCATATTTTTCTTGAATTCGAATTTTTAATATCTGTGTGTTTTAATCGAAACTAACGGTTCTAATGTGATCATGAGACATCATAGAGAGGATCTGGGCCATCGTTCATAAGCTTGAACGTCCAAATCGCGTTTTGCCATTGTTAGGGTTAAAAAACTGGAGAGCTTCGAACCGGCTGATACAGGCGTTTTCAATCCAAACAGACACCACCATTGAACTCGCCATGGTCGATTTAGGGGGTAGGGTATCCCTTTGCCATTTATTTTTGTTATTTTGCAGGTTTGAAGTTTTGGCTAGCCGGAGAAGACGACCGGAGCTAGGGCTCCGGCGTCGTTGACTCGTCTGGGACCGGCGTGGCTGGCGTGGCGCAATGGAGCTCTTTGATTCGTCCATCCATTACAATCCAGGCCCACGCGTTGACTGTGCTTTGAAATTCCAAAATCATGACACGTTTGCGCTTATAAACCACTGATTCCAGATTCTTAACACCAAAGCAGCCTAGCTCAGTTGGCAACGTGTTGATGGATTTCTTCAAAGGGCGTGAATTCGATCCCTGGCTGTGACAATTTCTTTTTTACTGCTTGCAAAACTAACTTTTTCTATTTCTTATTTTTCTTAATATTTTTCATTCAATTTAATTAATCTTCAAACATTTTTTTTCATGCATTTAAAAATCACCAAAAATATTTTCCTTTTGCATTTTAATCAGAAAAATACTTATTTAATTTTTGACATTAAAATTAATATTTTTGCATGCATATTTTAATTAATTCCTAATTAACCATTAAATTGACTTTTAATTGCTTTTAATTATCGAAATCGATTCAGAAAATTACCAAAAAATTATCTTATCATCTTATTGTCATTACTAACCTAAAACTTTTTTCCTCATTCAAAAATCATATTTTTACTAACATTTTTTCTCTTATGCAATTTTCTCGTATTCTCCAATTATGTATCTGCTTACAGGTTGTAACGTTTCGGACGATTTTTCTTGCTTTTCTTTTCAATATTAAGTAACTTCCTATGAGATGTAATAGTTTAATTAGGAATTTTACTTTCCGCACTCCTATTATGTAACTCCCCCAAAGCCATGTAATAGCGTAGGACATTTACTTTTCCGCACTTTACTTTCCGCAATTTACTTTCTGCACCCTATAAACTGCTAGTAATTAGGTGTGTATGGCAAGATAAAATTGGACATAGATCACTCATAATTTCAAGATAACATATATCTGAATCTGACACACTCTTTTCACACATGCACCCCTTAGGGTAATTCTCTCTCGTTGCCTTTCGAATAAATGGTCAAGTCCCTCGAACATAGAGGTATCCTAGCACCGTTGTCTACAAACATATCATCATAGTCCCTTCGATACAAAGATCATAGACCCACAATGTCGCCTACGAATACATGATCTCGTCCCTCGATTGTTGCCTATGAAAAGTGATGATTGTCCCTTCGAATGTGCTAGGATACTTCCTACAAGTTGCCTTCTATGGCCATCCGATGTCCCTTCAAATGTCCCTTTACATCCAACGAATAGGGCTACCTATCAACTAATGATATGGATAGCATTATTCTAAAGGAAAGTAAAATAACACGAAAACGACCATTCTGAGTAGGTAATAAGACTTTTACTTGCTTGCTCTATCAAAATACTTTTCACACCACACACTTTTGTCAAAGTTCAAACTCTTTTCAAAAACGAAACATTTCCGAACACTTTGTATACATTCCTACATGAATCATTACAAAGTCAAAGCGAGATGCCTTTTTCAAAACATTTTTGTCAAACACGCAGAAAACACTTTTTTAAATGATCTAAGAGCAACTAAGAGCCCGTAGATAACTACGGATGGAAAGGGGTGCTAATACCTTCCCTTTTCATAACCTTCTCCCTTACTCAGAATCTAACGAAGGTCTTTTCCTGTTCTTTTCACCTTCCTTTAATTGGATAAAAGAAAACTCGGTGGAGACTCTTGCTATCCGCACATTTGCGATAAAAAGTAAAACAAAATTCTCAAAGTCAGTTCACCGTATTACAGAACGAACTGGCGACTCTGCCGGGGAGACTGTTGTACCCCAAAATTTACCCTCCTTTTTCTCGCATTCCTGACTTATAATTTGATTGCATAAACATACATGTAGTCACATACATAGCATTCCTCATAAGGAATATCAGATTCCAGGTATTCCGAATGGCACCCAAAAAAAGAGGTCATTTCTCAATAAGGTGGATTTCGGGTTTCGGCGCATTTTGAGCACTCCAGAAGGCGTATCTCTTACTCCCTGGAGTATTTTATGTTGATGCTCGACTGGCATTCCACCCTCATGTTTATCTACAACTTTCGTTTGCAAGTCAAGAACGGATTTTGTGAGAAAGGGTCTCAAAGGAGTCATTTTTCCCGGAATATCAAGTTGATTTTAGTGCTGAACCGTGTGTTTTGGCTCACTGAAAAGGCCTTATCTCTTAGCTGGAAGCTCGGAATTGAGCGGGACTGATTTCTAAAATTCCGTATCAAGGTCCTCTACAACTTCCATTTGC
The DNA here is from genome assembly GCA_021764765.1 of Vicia sativa. Taxonomy (NCBI): domain Eukaryota; kingdom Viridiplantae; phylum Streptophyta; class Magnoliopsida; order Fabales; family Fabaceae; genus Vicia; species Vicia sativa. The sequence goes on along the minus strand of CM038792.1, from coordinate 84,201,063 downwards.
AACTCGAGAGCTAATTCCCCACCGATCGGTACCAGAATTTTAATCTCTGAGTTTGATTTTTGAGCTGAATCGAGTAATTTTCATCTGATGCGCGAGGTTCGAAAAATCATATCTCACTCGATTTTCATCAAAACGGGACGGGACCGGTGCCAAAAGTTCACAAATCTTGTTAGCTTCAAATGTCCCGGAGATACGCATGTGCAAATTTCGATCAGAAGATCCTCATCGGAGGCGTTTTCCTCACAGAGCGCAAATGAAATTCTGCACGTGTCAGTGGTCTAAAATTGAGGCTGAAACTTCAAAAATTTCTATTTCCTTGACCGTGCATCGGATCAAGTCGGGATTTTGATTCACGCAAGCAAAATTGCATTCCGGACACTTTTCGTTTGCATTCCGACTCCGAATTCCACACGGATTTGGCTGTTATGGATTAATTACGAAAATTATTCGGATAATCATAATTAGCTTGTTGATTAAGGATCCAAAGCTATAAATAGATTTCCCTCTTCACAAATCACAACAACACATTCATTTGCTTAATTTCCCACTACCAAACACACTCAAATTCTCTCAAATTCCAAAGCACAAAAACTCAAGAAAGTTCAAACTTCAACTTTCCCTCCAAGCAACCACCACAGGCCGCCACCGGACCACCGTGCACCACCTGCTTCTTTCGCAGAGCGCGCTAAGCGCGACCCCCACGCTAAGCGCGATCTGCGAATTCTGGTTTTCTCCATCGCAACTTCTTCTATTTCGATCTACATCATCTTCTCCTCCTTCTACACACATTTGACACGGAAGGAACGGTTTAATCTCGGTTTTCTCTTCAAGTTCAAGATTCAAGAGTTTCTTCTTCTTCTTATCCAAATTCTCCATTGAATTTCAAGCTTTTCTTCAAGGGTTCAAGTCTAATTCTGAAGTTTATCAACAATTCCTCATTGATTTGGTATTTTCTTTGAAGAGCACAAGGAATTCCTCTTCAATTTGATTCAAACTTCAAGTTCAAGTAAGTGTTAGGTTCAAATAATCACTTATTTTAAGCTATTTTGAACTTTCAGCTTTTCTTGAAATTGAACAATGAAATTGCATGCAAATTCAATGTAGATTCTAGGTCTTGAACTTGTACTCTTGGATTACTTGATTTGAATTGGATTTTGCCGCCTTATTTGTGTCGGAATGAGGATTTTGTAAATAGCATGCATGTAGCCTTACACATTTGTGTTTCCCCCGCACATAAGCCACAAAATCGTGTACATTGCATCATCCACCGCATGCTCATGCATTAGGGAACATTTAGCTTGTTTCGTTTGCATCAATTCATGGTGACTTGAGGTTTAATTTGCCTTCGACATGTAGACATTAAAGCATTTTGATCATTATGTGCATTGTGCATTGTACATAGTTCATTCATTCGCATTCCAAGTGTTGGTGTTAATGTTTCACTTAGGATTTGACATGAGCATTCCTCATTGTCTCATAGCACGCTTCACTTGCGTTGATACTTTGCATGTGGAACACTAAGTCGATGACACAATTTGCATCATAAGCATAATCATGCATCGACCTCCATTGTACACATTAGAATGATTCATTCTTCCCCTCCCACACATGTTCATTCCTAGCATTGTACATGAGCATTGAAATTCCTTTTGCATTGCACTCCTAGCTTGTTCATGCATAGCTTCACATGCGATAACGTTAGAGTTGTTGATTGGCATTCCATATATGTCCATGCACAACATTGCATACATGAACATGGAAATTGCTGATTCTTCATTTGCATTCCCTATACGTCCATGCATAACATTGCATACATGAACATGGAAATTATCGATTCACCGTTTGCACTCCGCATGTATTTGTCCATAGCCTTGCACGAGCATCGGAATTGTCATTCCTCCTTGTTAGCTGAAGATTTTGATGTTTTGTGATTCGAAGAAATATCATGGAGCTCGAGACGAGATGACGTTAAAGTATTCAAGGGAATATAGTGAATATCATGGTTTGGAAAGAAAGGAATTAGCCCTTCGAATGGATGTATTGAGTTCCGGAAGGTCGAACGGAAATACTGGTGATATATGTGGAACAAGCTTCGATCGGGTAAAAGAATCATATCAGAGGAAATGGGTTCGAGATCGAAGCGAGTGATACATTTGAAATTCAAAACGCAAGCGGGATAAAAGGAGTTGAAACGCGCGCTGAAGAAACGGTTCGAAAAACGTGGAAGCAAGAGAAGCATGGTGTGTTGCATGTCCTAAACGTGGCAAGATCTTATGGGTTAGGCCGTTATGGTCGAATTAGTATAAATAGGAGTCTTAATGTTAGGATTTGTGTGTCATATCTATTGTACTAAAATTCACCACATTCAAAATACCACATGGCTAGGGAAACGAATGCACGAATGATGTACGTATGATTGCACCAAGACTTTATTATTCAATGTATCTTTATTCCTCCAGTCTAATTTTATCTTGCATCAATGTCTTTTAAGTTTCTTTATTTTTAAAGTCATTTCATTTAAATGCTTTTTCTATCATTACTGAAGTTCTTTACTTTTCCAGAAACCTTTACATTAACGTTGTTATTTCCCAGAAAGTCTTTATACATTTGTCTACATTCCTGTCTTTTACGTTTCACGCAGTCGCTTTGAAAATCTTTTACACTTTAAGGGTTTATTTGAATATTGCTGCATTTATATATTTTGTTGTTATTTCGAATACTGCATGTTCTTGTTTGTTCTAACCAAATATACGTTATTAACTTGATCACATCATTAAGTAATCGAAACGTATTTTGACATATACAAAACCTCCAAAAACAAGTCTCAAATATGGATTTTTATCTTAAGTTTATACCAACAGCCGATACCCCATAGGATCAATCTAGTCGATCCGCAAGTTACGAGAGGATTGAATAACATAACAGCTACAACGCTTATTCAATAGTTTGAAGACTAGCGGTTGTTTCACCGTAAATCACTTGTGAACAAAATGGCACGCCCATGGGATGAGTTTGGTGTTACAAACTAGGAAAGTTATAACCATAATTATTATAGAAATTCTTTACGAGTAAACAAAGTTCATTGGTATATGAACCTTAGGAGTGGTAGAATAACTAAGAGTAACCAACCTTTACCCGTAAGAAGGCGAAATAATAGAATGTCTAATAATCAACAAGGGAACAAAATGCCCCACATGGAATGGCACTAATGCGTGCTTTCGATTGCAATGTCCAGGCGATCCCTTGAATGCATCTTGCATCTTCGACTAGTAATATAGCCACGAATGGAACAAGTGGCACGTCAATAAATAATTCGATCTTGGGCAATACAGGAACCACCGGTTACCCTGGGGGATCCATCCCACAACCAGGGACACAAGCCCATTTCGCCACCCCACTATAAACTAGACCACCCGGTTTCGAGGGTAATAGACCTAGAAACCCTTCTTACGGGATGCCAACATCTTTCATGGCAGGTTTGCAAACTTCGACGTCAAATGCATCACCCCAATTAGGATCTGGATCTGGGGTTAATCAATTTCTTACAAATAACCAAGGTGCGGGGGTTATAGCGCCTTACCCACCTTAACCACAGAAAACCAAATGGCTTTTAGGCAACTGATGGATGATAGTAACCATAATATGATCGGAGTGTTAGCACAAACTATGCAAGAAATCTTTGCCCCAATAGTTCAGAACGTGACCGTGACGAATAGGGAAAACGCAGATAATATGAGTCGAATAGCAGATTTCTTTGCCCCACCGAGGGCGATGTAACCGGCCGTGGTTCGAGCAAACACACCTATCATCGAACAAGCCATTGACCCACCCTATAGGCCAGTTAGAGAAGAATTTGACCTGAGGGCAAGGGCACAAAGAGGAAATGCCCCAGTGATTCGAGAAGAACCACTTAGGGGAGTTATAGAACCAGTGGCGAGGATCGAAAGATATGATGCTCCAGTAATTCAAGAGGAACCACAGAGGGTAATTGGGGAACCACGGGCCAGGCTCGAAAGGCAAGAGGCCCCAGCGTTTCGAGACGAACAACCTAGAGGAGTAGTTATGATAGGTAGAAACCAAGATGCTGACGCGGTGGTCCATAGAATTCGAAATGATAATATCTTGGCAGAAAATAACTTAACCACCATGATAGAGAGAATAATGGCCCAAAACGGTATTAATACAGGGATTAGGAGGCCAAATTATGCTTCTCCCATAGCAGATTACGTGATGCATACAGACTTACCAAGGGGACACAAGATCCCTAAGTTTACAAAGTTCGCTGGAGATACTAACGAATCAACAGTCGAACACATAGCCAGGTATCTCACTGAAGCAGGAGACATAGCTAATAATGAGAACCTTAGGATTAAGTATTTCCCAAGTTCACTTACGAAAAATGCTTTCACCTGGTTCACCACATTACCACCTGGATCCATAGATACCTGGGTCCTCTTAGAAAGATTGTTCCATGAACAATTCTACATGGGACAATCCAAGATAAGTCTGAAGGAACTAGCTAGTGTTAAGAGGAAGTTTACTGAACCCATAGACGAATACTTGAATAGGTTCAGACTATTGAAATCCAGATGTTTCACAGTGGTCCCCGAACATGAATTAGTCGAAATGGCCGCTGGTGGCCTTGACTATTCGATTCGAAAGAAATTAGATACACAATACTTGAGAGATATGGCTCGGTTGGCGATAGGGTTCGACAGTCGAAGACTAAAGGCCGAGAAGGCGTGGCTTTCAAAAGTAACAAGAAAGAAAGAATTTCCTATGTTGAAACCGAGGAAGTCGAACACTGTCCCGATTTCGAGGAGGTCGAAGTGGACCTAGCAGAGTTAAAACAGGCCCCACCTTACTCTTGTAAACTGTTGGTTCCCACAAAGGGAAAAGAAATTATTGAAAATGAAAAATGACAAATTCCCAAAGAAGGTGTACACCTTTGATGTGACAAAGTGTGATGAGATTTTTGACCGCTTGTCAAAGATGGTCAATGATTGTGCCATCGAATGTTAAAATACCTCCTTTAGACCAAAGAAAGAAAAGGGATTAGTAAATATCATAGTTTCTTAGGCCACAAAACCTCACGGTGTTTTCTTTTGGACTTAATTGAATGCAATCAAAAAGAAGTTTGCCGATAAGCCAAAGATGAAGGTAGATGAGGATCCTCCGGATATTGAGACACCAACTACTCCGAGCCCGCAGGCATGGGAGAAATAAATATGGTGGAAACAGACCAAGGGGTCAATACGTTGAAAGATGAAAACACTGAGAAGGAGAGTTGGGGACTGATCGGAGTCAACAATGGCGTCACTGAAGACATCCATCAGCAACCAGAAGCTTCGACTAAGCCAGCGCAGTCATTTGTTTCAAAGGACATCCAGGCTACTGAGGGCCAGGAGAGTCGGGGACAGGAATTGGCACAGGCTACTGAAGGTCTGAGGCGCCAATTAGAAAAGGTCCAAATTACGAACCAACTCTCCCCTGAGAAAGAGATCTGGGATACTTTGGGAGAACCCAGTGGAAGATTCGATTATCTGGTAAAATATTCTGCGCCAGAGAGTGCAAAAATTCCAATCGAAGCCATCAAACCATCGGGTTGGGGAGATGAGGATACAAAAGGCGGAGAGGTCGAAGGACACGAGTCCAAGAAGGAAGTTGGGGACACTCTGGGGAAGCCTAGTGGCAAATTCGACTACCTGGTGAAATACTCCGCCCCAGAGAGTTCGAAAATACAACCTAAAGATATCGAACCATCGGGTTGGGGAGATAATGAAAAAGATGGAGAGGTGGATGTTAATATGGTGGACATGGAGAAACCCTGTTCTGAGATGCAAGAAATGGAGAAATACCTTGAGAAGGAAAAATACAAAATGAATGAAGGATATCCGCAGATATCGGTTTAAAAATTACCTCATGGTGTGCCACAAAGGAAGCGAGAGATGATGCTATGCCCGGATGCGGATCATCCGCGAGAAGATTGCTGCAGTCGAAAGGAGCCAAAGGGCTCGAATCAAGGCCAATCGGGCGCCAAGACAATCAATTGTTTAGATGCTATCCTCGACCGGAGAGTGTGTTGGAGTTCTTAGTACGCCATAAAGGGGCAACAAGTATTTGATTTGCCCAAGGTGCTCAGAAGATATGACCAAAACATGGCGGGGCATTGAAACCATTCCTTCGCGCCATCCGGAATCACAAGGAGACGGGTCGGAAGGGTCAGCACCTCCATGGCAATCATAATCAAAGAAAAGACGGTCCTTACCCAAAGGTGCTCAAGAGTAACATTGAGTCCTGCAAGTACCAACCGATAGATGGCGCACGTCAAAACCAATAGGGAAAGATAATTGGAGAAGCAACGAGCAAAATGCCCGCCATGCCATGGTGTGTGAGACAGTTCAACAACAAAAGAAAAGAAGAGTTGAGGTGGAAAACTATAAGGGAAGAATCCCATGTCAAGATCCCAATGGCGAAGGCAACAACGTGTCGAAAGGTCGAGGAAATCTTGGCAGTTGAAGAGGTAGTTTCGACCAGCAAGAAAGAGATGTCCAGCACTAACAAGCCAACGACAAGCAAGCAACCCGAAAACAAACCTCCAGTTAGCAGGAGACTTTTTGCTGACACAAAACCAGATGAATCAAAAGAATATACTCCAGGGCCAGAGGAAGATGAAGATATGCTAACTGATAACTTCGAATCAGAAGGAGAATCCTCACTCAACCTAAACTGCAACGTGGTGTCTGTACTACCTTCTGAGTTCGGACAAGAAACCGAAATCGAAGAACAGGAAGAGGATGATAACATTGATATGATGAAACATAGGCCAGTTTGTTATTATGTCATGGATAACGGCGCCGTCGAAGAGCAGAATGCCTTCTTCGAACATCCAGAGCCAGCAATGAAGAACCATTTGAAGCCACTGTTCATTCGAGCAAAAGTTAATGCCCATGGTGTGAATAAGGTCCTGGTAGATGGAGGCGCAGCGGTTAATCTAATGCCTCATTTTATGTTAAAAAAGCTGGGAATACAAGAAAGTGATGTTAAACCGCATAACATGGTGCTATCAAATTATGAAGGGAAAGTTGGTCAAACATTGGGAGTGGTGCAAGTGGAGTTAACCGTTGGTTCGAGCTGCAGGCCCACCATGTTCATGGTAATCGAAGCCAAGGCCAATTACAATCTGCTGTTAGGAAGAGAATGGATTCATGGCGTAGGGGCAGTTCCTTCGTCAATGCACCAAAGGTTAGTGCTATGGAGAGAAGATGGGATAGTGGAGAACATCGAGGCAGATCAGAGTTACTTCATGACTACAGTCAACCTCGTCAACAAAAGGAATTATGACAAGTATCTAGCACGAATAGCCCCTTGTGCTCCAAATGAGGAGATGAACGAAGCCAGAGATGCGCAATATTATATGACCCTTCGCCATGATGGCATGTATTGGGACAGAAAAGTAAGTAAAGAAGACGAAGGACTCGATGGTACTTTAAGAAGACGGCCAGAAGGCTGGGAATTCGACAATAGTGCTCATGACTGAGTCCTCCTTCTTCGAAAGGATTTCGGCCTATATGGCTGAGAACAAATGGATAGCAGTTTCAGAGGCTGAAATAGATGGTATAGTTGAAGAAAATAACATGAAAGGGGCAGGTTCGAAAGACTCACCCTGCGAAGAAAAAGAAATAGAACAAAGGTTAGATGCCATATATGATACTGAACCCCTGGGTTTCGAGCGAGATCCTACAAACATAGGTGCTAAGATGTTGGCACAGGATCAACTCGAAGAGGTAAATTTGGGGGATGACAAAACAAAAAGAATAACCTATATAAGTGTCAGACTGGGTCCAAGTCTCAAGCAAGAGGTGATCGAAATCCTCAAACAAAATAAAGACTGTTTCGCGTGGGATTACGACGAAATGCCTGGTTTGAAAAGAGAGTTGGTAGAGCACAGACTTCCAATCAAGGATGGCAAGAAGCCCATCAAGCAAACTCCTAGGAGGTTCGCGCCAGCAGTGCTCACGAAGATTAAAGCTGAGGTCGAAAGGTTGCTGCGTTGCAAGTTCATCGAACCACAAGGTATGTCGAATGGTTAGCTAATATAGTGCCCGTTATTAAGAAAAATGGTTCCAGAATATGCATAGACTTTAGGGATTTAAATACAGAACCCCAAAGACCAATACTCTATGCGCGTAAATGTTAATAGACTCGCTGCGGATTCGAATACTTAAGCATGCTAGATGGATATTCGGTTATAATCGATTTTTATTGTCAAGAGGATGTTGCCAAGACAGCATTTCGTTGTCCAGGAGCCTTAGGCACCTATGAGTGGGTAGTGATGCCTTTTGGTTTGAAAAATGCTGGGGCCACCTACCAACGAGCAATGGATTCCATTTTTCACGATTTTATTGAGACTTTTATGCAGGTGTATATTGATGACATAGTCATCAAGTGCATCTCTTCGTAAACCCATCGCACCATCTCGAGCCAATCATTCGAAAGAATGAGAAAACATGGCTTGAAAATGAACCCCCTTAAATGTGCATTTTTTGTGCAGGCAGGAGACTTCTTGGGCTTTGTGGTTCATAAAAAGGGAATCGAAATCAACCAAAATAAGACCAAAGCCATCATGGAGACTAAAGCACCCACATCAAAAAGAGAGTTGCAGTCCCTGCTGGGGAAGATAAATTTTCTTAGAAGATTCATCTCGAATCTAAGTGGAAAGACTCAAGCATTCTCTCCACTACTGCTTAAAACAAGGCCAAGCCTTCGATCGAGTCAAGTACATCGAGGCCTTCGACGAGATTAAGAGATACCTCTCTCAACCTCCTATCTTGTCTCCACCTTCATGGGGAAAGCCCATGAGATTGTATATATCTGCTTCTGAATTTACTATAGGTAGTATGTTAGCACAAGAAGATAGTAATGGCATCGAAAGAGCTATATACTATTTAAGTAGGGTGCTAAATGATGCAGAAACTAGATATAGTAACATAGAAAAGTTATGCCTATGTTTATACTTCTCTTGTACGAAACTTAAATATTATATAAAGCCTGTTGATGTTTATGTCTCCTCTCATTTCGATGTTATCAAACACATGTTGTCAAAACCAATTATGCATAGTAGAGTGGGTAAATGGGCTTTAGCCCTAACAGAATATTCTCTAACCTTCATGCCTTTGAGAGCTGTGAAAGGTCAAATAATTGCTGATTTCATTGTGGATCACTCCGTCAAAAGACCATTATGGGTTATGTTGAGACGCAACCTTGGAAATTATACTGATGGTTCGACTCACAAAGAAGGTAGTGGTGTTGGAATTCTTATAATTTCTCTGAAGGAATCCCAACAAAATTCAAGTATAAATTGATGGCCCTCGTTGCTCAAACAATGAAGTCAATCTGGCGCTTATTGTTGGACTTGAAGCTTTGTTGGAATTGGGGGCAACTAAAGTCGAAATTAAAGGTGACTCAGAGTTAGTGGTCAAACAAATAACAAAGGAATATAAATGCATAAAGGAAAATTTGATGACATACTTCGTCATAGCTAACAGACTGATCAAAAAGTTCGAATATATGGATATCCAACATATACCAAGAATAGAAAATCAAGAAGCAAATGACCTAGCACAGTTGGCTTCAGGTTATAAAGTCTCTACACAAAACTTTAAAGAGTTGATCGAAATAAGAGGTAGGGTTATGGCTACCAGACTAACGCCATCAGATCTAGAAAATATTAAGTTAGGTTGTAGTGGTAAAGATAGATTCGAAGTGTTAGCCGCAAACACCGTATCAGATGCAGATTGGCGAAGCCCAATTATAAGCTATCTAAAAGATCCAACCATAAACGTAGATAGAAAAACGAAATATAGAGCATTATCATATGTCCTTATGGGAAATGAATTGTTCAAGAAAACCCAAGAAGGTGTATTGCTCAAATGCCTAGGAGAAAGTGAGGCGATCCGCATTATCGAAGTTCACAATGGGGCATGGGGCACATCAAGCGTGCCACAAGATGAAGTGGTTGCTATTTCGATATGGTATGTATTGGCCTAGCATGCTCAAAGATTGCATAGACTTCGCTAAAGGATGTGAAGAATGTCAAAAACATGCAGGGATTCAACATGCTCCTGCGAGTGAGCTGCATTCGATCATTAAACCATGGCCCTTTAGAGGATGGGCGTTAGATTTGATCGGAGAAATCAATCCTGCCTCGTCTAAAGGTCAGAAATACATCTTGGTAGGAATAGATTATTTTACTAAATGGATCGAAGCGATACCATTAGTAACTGCAGATCAAGAAGCTATTATTGAATTCATACAGAAACAAATAATCTATAGGTTTGGATTGCGTAGTATAACTACGCACCAAGGGTGCATGTTCTCGGTAGAAAGATGCAAGAGTTCGCTCAGGAGACGGGATTTAGACTATTAACATCAACACCATATTATGCTCAAGCAAATGGTCAGGTCGAAGCAGCCAACAAAGTAATAATTGGTTTGATCAAAAAACACATTGGTAAAAAGCCAAAGAATTGGCATAAAACTTTAGACCAAGTACTATGGGCTGTAGAACATCTCCTAAAGAAGCTACCAATACTACACATTTCCAACTAACATTTGGCCATGATGCAGTCTTACTTGTAGAAATTCATCTACAGTCAGTTCGAATCCAAAGACAACATGAACTCCCCGCGTCATTATATTGGGAAATGATGGTGAATGAGTTAGTTGAGTTAGACGAAGTCAGACTACACGCATTGGAAATCTTAATGAGGCAAAAGGAAAGAGTGGCCAGGGCATATAACAAAAGAGTAAAAGGTAAGACATTCAACGCTAATGACTTAGTATGGAAAGTCATATTGCCCATGGACAAAAAGAATAAAGCATTGGGTAAATGGTCACCTCATTGGGAAGGCCCTTTTCGAATAGCAAAAACGTTTTCGAACAATGCGTATGAAATAGAAGAACTGGCCGATGATAAACGAATCCTAAAGGTAAATGGGAAGTATTTAAAAAAGTATAAACCATGCCTGCAGGAGATTCGAATACTAACAGTGTAGTCACAACATTGTAATGAAATGCCAAAATGGTAACATAATTGCCAAAATGGCGTTGTTCAGGCGTTACAAGTAAACATTTAATCAAAATACAAGAGTTATAAAAATAATCAAGATTCAAAAGTGGGGATTGCTCCTCAGCCGGTCGAAGATATTCTTGAAAGACTCAAGTCTTTGTTGGGTAAAGCGCTTGGCACCTTCGAGGATGGCAACTTCACCTTTGAGTTGCTCAGCCGCCTCTGTTTCAGCAAGGCCCTTGTTAAGAAGTTCTTCAAATCGGTTCTCAAAAGTGTTGGATTCATAGGCAATTTGTTGCTGCTGGGCCTCTTTGATCTTAGCCTGAAGTTCTTGAATCTGTTTTTCCCAGAGGAGGATGGATTGAGATCGAAGCTCATAGTCGGCTCTAGCTTGCTTGATATGCGTGGCTAGCTCTTGACTTTTCAGCTTGGAGGCATGTTCATAAGCAGCATCCATTGAAGCTCTTTTCTCTTGAACCTTATTTACAGCAGATTCATCCTGGAGAAGGCATCCAGTCACATTATCCAGCAAAGACAGAAGTTCGAATAGGATGGTACTAACTTCCAGAGAGCAGGTAGTGAGGTCAACTTGGTTTAGTAATCCCTTCATGATGAAACAAGCGGTGCTATCTTGTTTAAGCACTTCGAATAGATCCACATTGAGGATTGTTTTTCTAATTCTATGAAGAAGCACAACCCTATCATCAGAAGGCATAGACCTAGAGGTCAAACCAGCACCAGTCGCAGAAAGTGGAATATCCCTTTGAGCCAACTTAGCCTTCATGTACCCAATAGGGTCATTTCTTTTCAAATTGGCTAATTCTTCTTCAGCTGTTTGGGGCTGAGAAGACCCAGGAAGTTCCATACGTAATGGAGTAACATCCATTTCGAAGTCCATTGGTTCATTAGTACGAAGACCATCACCGTCGTTATTCACGTTTCCATCATCTTGTTCATCATCAGTCAAGTCCACCACTTCGATATCATCATTCTGATCACCATCAGCATCAGACCCCGTTCTTTCGCTCGAAACCTCTTGAGCGTCTTCTCCTTCTTCATCCTCAGACCTTCCCTCGCTAGAATCTTCACTCTCTTGAGAGGCAGTGGTTTCCTCTTCACGAGGTATCTGTTCACTCTTGAGGGATTGTTGGAGGAGATTTTGGGTGAAGAACCTCTCAAGGTAGTTCCGTAGCATCTTGTGCATTATTTCATTGGTCTCCTTGAGAGGAGGCGGTGCCTTGATCATCGGTCGATCAAGCTTCAGTTGGGAATGCCATATTAGAAGAGCCCTGCTTTTGCCGGGTTATTCGAATCCCATGAGGAGAAGAGTGAATCGGAGCGGATCTTTGGCGGAGGAGGAGTCAAGTGGTTGGGATCCGGTCGAATCATCCTACATAAAAACAAAAGATTAGAAATTGATAACTAAGGTACGAATAATCATTTTAAGAATTCAAGTAAACTTACATGGGTTATCCGTAGATATGTTATCGTCTATATGTTCCAATATTACATTGGAGGTCGAAGGTGGAATTTTGGATTGGTATGTGGAGCAACATCTCTTGAATCAAGTCCGAGACGTCGGATCCTTGGTATGTCTTTTTACATTTCTTGTGCAAAGCCGTTGGAGAACTTTCTCCGGTTTTGAGAGTCTTCCCAATGGTGCAGTTTTCTCTTTTTGGAGTGGTCGGAGGAAGTTTACTTATGCGAAATGGTACAAAACGCAATTTAGACTCAAGTTATAGAAAAATCGACCTATTTCAAATAGCGGGATAAATTGTTTACCTTGGGATCAAAGTTGTTGTAGGTGGGGTGATTTGAGTAGTTGTTGGAATGGCGGTGTTCGTTGTTGTAGTTGCAGGATTGATTGTTGAGTCACTTTAGGCACACTATCATTTGTTTCGTGGGATTGTTGAGAACTGTTCCTTCCTTGGTCTTCGAGATGGTCTTGATCCTGAGGGCTGGAAATCGAAGCAATTAAAACGGAAGTTAAGACAAAGAAAAGTAATAAATATTTGGGATTTCCCAAAACATTCGCACCTGCGCCCTCTTTCGAAAGAATCGACATGGCGGAAAGGTCATAGCGAAGAGGTCTTGGGAAATTATGAAGCGATGTCGAGCCCATGTCACGTCTCGATGGCTTTAGTTTCTTGTGGGATTTATATTTGAGCATTTCACGCAAATTAACCACCAAGGATATGGAGGAAACCAAGCCAGAGCCAATTCTGAGGTAGGTAGTTGTGGAAATTTAGGTGGATGCATTTCGAGTGCCAACCTATACCTATCCTCAGGTGACAACCTTGAAGGGAGTTTGAACTTAGAAATTTTTTCTTTAAATTTTTCCCTCAAGGTTTGAGCCGCTCGATATACAATGGTTTGCAGGCGTGTGGGATCATAAGTAGTTTCGAAGTAATTTTGAAAAGCTTTAATCTCTCGAGCGTGGGTCAACCTACCTTTCTTTTTGTGTACCGCACATCGAGCGATCGGTTTAGCTTGAATGGTAAGAGTGTCAAACATATGAGATTGATAGAATTTAATCCACCAATCTAGAAAACTCTTTGAAGAAAGGGAGGTGGTTCGAAAGGGATTAAGTTGAATTGGCGAACTTTTGATATTGTTCTTGTTGAAGCTTGGCATCTCGGCTTTAAAAGTTCGACCGAGGTAATGGCGCTTTGAGTTTGGAACAAGGGTTCGGTATTAATTGACGGACCAAATTGTCTCGAAACGGTTAGGTTGATAGGAAAATAAAAGGATCCGGTTCTTGGTCGGAGTAATTCTCGAGGAGATCGGTCTTGGTAGTAAAAGGCCTTCCGATATCTTGGTTTCCTTGCATTTAGCACCTCCGAAGAGACATAGTGAACCATGATGGTCCATGAGTCCTCAAGCAAAAGGCGCCATAGTTTCTTTAAATTCATGTTGTTCGGAGAGAAGTATAATGTACTTTGAAAATGAAACACGGAAGTCGGCCTTGTCATCACTAGAGTCGGTCTCCTTAGCCTCGTGCCCTCAACGTTTCGATCAACTATCTCGGATCTTGCTCATTAATAGTATCTGCAGTGGAGAGCGAAGACTCGAACATAGCATTTAGCCATAATGGAGTAACCGAAGGGACCACTAACAAGATGTTCTTGGGGTATGAGATTTCAAGCTCAAACGGCCGATCTCGTGCTCTCATAAAGGTCAACCAGCGTGAGTTCGCTAAGTTAATCCTCCTGCTCTCATGCAAATCTCTTGCCAAAGGAATGAACCTACTAGCCACTAAGTGACTGCTGCGAGAAAACATATCGTGATAGCCAAAGAGTAAGGAAGGCAATGTGTTCAACATCGAGACACTATCACCTTACGTATGGTAATGACCGATGAATTTGGAGAAGTGGCTAGTTTGATATCGAAATCGATAATACTTGAATGTTCCTCAAGATCGGAACATATGTTTCCCGGTGTTAGTCCGTGATGGCGATTATGTCAAAGAATGTGGGTGTGATCATCCCTCGGGAAGGTGGAAGGTATTATAGGTGCTATCCCAGAAGTACAGGGATGCAAATAACAGAGGATGACTGTATGTGAAGCCTGGTTTGGATAATTTTAGGAAATTATAGATACCTAATTCCTCCCACTGATGTCCTTTCTTAACTTCCATTTTGGCGAACCAGTTTTGATATGCTACATCAGCAGTTGGACAGGATCGAAATGGTTTAAAGTTGTTTTTGACATAGTCCAGAATGAAAGGATCTTTTGGGGTAGTCATAAGAGTTTCTACGTCCTTTGTAGCAACAGGATCATTGACATTTTCAGTTCCTACCCTAGGGTTTTCCATGGTATTGAATAGAGGTTTGAAATCGTAACAGACAGGGAATATGTTTCGTGTATCCTTAAGAATCTCAAAAACCGTAAGGGGACCCATTAGGGCAAATCTTTTTCCAGAAGCGTTAGTAGGGATTAATACCTGAGAGGAATATAAGAGCTCTTGTTCTTTGGAGAGTCCCTGGGGCATAAGTACAGGATGACCTTGGTGAGTGCCAACCTTGCTTTCCAAAATTGTTCCAGTGTTCTTATTCTTCTTTTTAGAAATCTTTTTTACCTGGGATGTTGATGAAGACATTGTTGGGGTTTTGATTAAAGAGATTAGGGTTTTTACGAGAAAGAAAGGAAGAAGAAGATTCAGAGTGTGGAAAAAGTGGAAAGACTAAAGTTTGTTTGGTTTTATAGTGAGGGAGTGGAAACACTCACCAACTAATGCCGATTACGTGGGAGGCGTGGGTTGGTTACAAGATGAGGTGGCGTGAAGTTAGTATTGGTAATAAGCGTGATTAAGGATAATCATTGCTTTCAATAAATGCACCATACCGTGGTTACTGTGTAAAAGTGGTTCGGAAACCCAGGGGTCATCGTGATTGACATGATGGAAATCGTGTACAGGGTCATAATTACTCAAGAGTCACATCAAAAATCTTGTAGATATATTTAAAATAAGTATTTCTTAAAAAAGGGATTCGAAATACATATTTTAAAGGGGCATTTTGTTAGCTGAAGATTTTGATGTTTTGTGATTCGAAGAAATATCATGGAGCTCGAGACGAGATGACGTTAAAGTATTCAAGGGAATATAGTGAATATCATGGTTTGGAAAGAAAGGAATTAGCCCTTCGAATGGATGTATTGAGTTCCGGAAGGTCGAACGGAAATACTGGTGATATATGTGGAACAAGCTTCGATCGGGTAAAAGAATCATATCGAGGAAATGGGTTCGAGATCGAGCGGTGATACATTTGAAATTCAAACGCAAGGGATAAAAGGAGTTGAAACGCGCGCTGAAGAAACGGTTCGAAAAACGTGGAAGCAAGAGAAGCATGGTGTGTTGCATGTCCTAAACGTGGCAAGATCTTATGGGTTAGGCCGTTATGGTCGAATTAGTATAAATAGGAGTCTTAATGTTAGGATTTGTGTGTCATATCTATTGTACTAAAATTTCACATTCAAAATACCACATGGCTAGGGAAACGAATGCACGAATGATGTACGATGATTGCACCAAGACTTTATTATTCAATGTATCTTTATTCCTCCGTCTAATTTTATCTTGCATCAATGTCTTTTAAGTTTCTTTATTTTTAAAGTCATTTCATTTAAATGCTTTTTCTATCATTACTGAAGTTCTTTACTTTTCCAGAATCCTTTACATTAAAGTTGTTATTTCCCAGAAAGTCTTTATACATTTGTCTACATTCCTGTCTTTTACGTTTCACGCAGTCGCTTTGAAAATCTTTTACACTTTAAGGGTTTATTTGAATATTGCTGCATTTATATATTTTGTTGTTATTTCGAATACTGCATGTTCTTGTTTGTTCTAACCAAATATACGTTATTAACTTGATCACATCATTAAGTAATCGAAACGTATTTTGACATATACAAAACCTCCAAAAACAAGTCTCAAATATGGATTTTTATCTTAAGTTTATACCAACAGCCGATACCCCATAGGATCAATCTAGTCGATCCTGCAAGTTACCAGAGGGATTGAATAACATAACAGTTACAACGCTTATTCAATAGTTTGGAAGACTAGCGGTTGTTTCACCAGAAATCACTGTGAACACTCCTCTAGCATCCCGAGCATGTTCATGTCTTGACCCTCATTCATAAGCATCATAGCTATTTGTTTCCTTTGCTAGCATGCCGCACATGTTCATGCATAGCATCACGCATATGAGCATTGGAACCATAACGTTAACTTGCATTCCTATACATGTTCATGCATAGCATAGCATACATGAGCATTGGAATAATTGCCCAGCTGCATGGAACAACTTTTTGGCATGAAAACATCAAAACAGTGGTGCGGTGCAAACCGACTTTTCGCGGGTTGCGGCTTCGCCACCGAGCCGCTGGCGTAAGCGTTCGACTTTTGTGGACGCTTAGCGTATATCGCGCTAAGCGCCTTCCAGTTTATTTTTACGATTTTTCGATTTCGATGATGACCAGAGTCCCTTGGCTATGCTTGGCTCTTGCACTCACTTTTATGCGAGGGACGACGATACATATGCGGCTCGTTCGTCGATATTCACACACTTTTCCATTGCTTGCGTTTTGGGTCTAACTCCTTTTGCGGGTTTCTCATGTTCGTATGATACGCCTTGTACTGCCTCTTGGGTCCAACTCCTTTCCGATTTGCTACGCGTTTGTGTACCCACATATACATCCGTTTGTGTTTTTGGGTCTAACTCCTTCTTGCGTGTTTTGCATTTGTACACTCACGTGTGCATTTCTATACTTGTTTTTGGGTCTAACTCCTTCTTGCGACATTGTTGCTTCACGCGCCCGCCGCATCCTCTTTGCTTTGATGCCTCGAGCTATTCTCACGGTTTACTCTTGTTGCATGGTTGCGTGCTTGAAGTTTTCCGGCATTTCATTAGCTTGCGTGCTCTTGATTCTATATCCGTTCGGTACTTGCTACTGCTTATTGCATTCTCTTACTTTTCTAGATATCATGAGAAGTAGGGCTTCTACTTTCTTTTGCCATGAGAAGTAGGAATAAAGATGCATGATGGGCCTTAGGTGGAGCATGTTGGGAACCCTCTGGTTTATTTAAAGACCCGTTTAGGGCAATTCTACTTGTGATCTGTGCATATTTGCTTGTTTGTTTCCTGCAGGTTCCCTTGGTTAGGTTTGGTTCTCTAGCCTAGACTTTAGGATTCACATCCTTTTCATGTTAACATAGGTATAGATTCCCTCATTTTCAATCATAGGTCTACCCTTGGTTTTTTGTTAGTTTCTTTGCATGTTGCATTGTGAATAAAACTAAAACTTGCTTTTCCTTTCAAACTCAAAACACTTAATAATGGTTTAAACTCCTTTCTCAAGGTAAAAACAACCAACCAACACCAACTCTTTTTCGCCTTTGTGCTCTCTCTTTCTTTTTGTGTTTAAAACCTTTTCACAAGTAAAAAACACAAAACACACCAAAACAAGTGAGCCGAACTACGGCGCTCTGACTTTCCCATTGCACGCGGGAATACGTAGGCATCTTGTCACGGGGCTCGATCGAGCGAGCTTTGTAAATACTTCCTTCTTTTCCCCGTGGTTTCTTATTTTCCCTTTTCTTTTGCATGCATGATAGCGATTAAGCATAGATATAACACACCCTTTTGGCTAGAAATAGAAAGTGGATACCGTAGAGTACTACAGGTGTGTGGGGTGTTAATCCCTTCCCCTCGCGTAACTAACTCCCTTACCTAGATTCTCTCGATTTCACAGTTATAGGACCGTGATTTCTCCCCTCAGGTTTACTCGATGTTTTCCTTTCTCCCTCGCGAGATAAAAGACGTTCGATGGCGACTCGATTTGATAACCCAGTTATCATTTGTCGGAGGTTACGCCGGTGTTTTCAGAGACACCCTAAAGAGAGAATGCCTTAGGGATTTCTAAATCACTTTTATTGCTTTCTGTTTGACTTGCTTGCTTTATCTTTAAGGATTTCTTGGGTATTATGCTTGTGGGGGATCCTACACCCGGATCCAGGTTTCCTTTAGGTAAGTAGCAATAGATCGTCGCGACCGTTAGGCGTATACCGAAACGGTCAACATGATGGCTACGTTAGTGTGACACTTTGGATGTCCTGATACTCTTCATTTCCAAGTTGAGGATAGTATTTGGCTTCTGCGTGGTGTCATCAGCTCTAACTCAACTTTTAGAACCTTAATTTACCCATCTCGGCCATTAGAAGGTAGTGAGATGGCCGGCTTTGGTGTAGGCCGAGGTTGGCTGATACTCGATGTTACGCTCATTAAGATCAGACTTTTGGGATATTTTCGGTCGACCACTTGGTAGTCGTATTGAAATAAATGCGTACGAGAAAGATCAATGATATGAGATTCCTCGAACCCGGTAACTATTATAGGACAGGATGAACCAACTCAAACTTTTGGTAGGGTAAACACCTATACCTCATGCAAGCCTTAAACCTAGGGCTATTGTGTGAATTGTTTGTGCTTGCTAAACATGACATCATGACATCATCGCATTGCATATCATTTCTAACTATTTCAAGGACCTAGGGATTTATCTTTGCTCTGTTTTGTAGGGATTATGGCTTCTAGAAAGACTATCTGAATCAACTTCATGGGTATACCTTCTCAGCTCAAAGAATTGGTTTCAAAAATTCCTAATCATGCCCAGTTCATCAAAAGACACGGTTATTTGCTGGACTTGGTTATCTCCGGTTTTGAAGAAGATATGATGCACGTCCTATTCCAGTTCTTCGATCCGAAACACCATTGCTTTACATTCCCAGATTATCAGTTGGTTCCTACCTTGGAAGAGTTCTCTAAGCTACTTGGGATACCTATTCTTGATCAAATGCCATTCACCGGTCTAGAAAAGGTTCCTAGGTACGAAGACATTGCATCAGCGCTACATCTAAAGCGCTCAGACATTGAAGCCAATTGGGAAACAAGAAGCGGAGTTAAGGGTTTACTTGCTAAGTTTCTGATGAAGAAAGCCCGAGAATTCCTCAAAGCTATGAGTTTCCAAGCATTCGAAGACATTTTGGCCTTGCTAATCTATGGTTTGGTTCTATTTCCTAACTCGGATCAATTCATAGATGTCAACGCCATCAAGATATTCCTTACTCGCAATCCTGTGCCTACTTTACTTGGAGACATCCTACATTCTCTCCAGACTCGTACTATTAAAAGACAAGGAACTCTCATGTGTTGCATACCGTTACTTTCCAGGTGGTTTATTTCACACCTTCCTCAATCAGTTTTAAAGAACGAGCAAAGGTTGAAGTGGTCTCAAAGGCTAATGTCACTTTCTCATTCTGATATCAGTTGGTGTCTTTTCTCTCAAAAGGACTTCACATTCATTGAGCGTTGTGGAGAATTCCCTAATATACCACTCCTTGGCATAAGGGGAGGTATCACTTACAACCCTTCTCTAGCTCTACGTCAGTTTGGCTATGCTCGAAGAGATGGTCCTCATGATATGCTTCTCCAAGATATTGTGTTCGACTACAACCACGATCTCCAGAATCACCGACGAAGGTTCATACACGCTTGGGGCATGGTAACGAAGACCGATACCAAGACTTTGGGGCACCAAAACTCCATTCCTTGGGAACCTTACCTCAAATGGGTGCGAGCTCGAGCTCAAAACCTCATGATGCCATTCAGGTCTATTTTACCAGTAACTATGGAACCTGTTGCTATAGGTGACGTACCCTATACTGTTCTCCATCCTGACATGCCTACTGATTTTGAAGACTTGAAGAGTTCCTGGATTCAACTTAAAGAGGAAAGGGATACATTTGAAGCTCAGTGCTATCCAAGCGAGAAGAAGGTACTAGAGTTGACCAAGCTACTTCACGAGGAGCGGAACATCAACGCCTACCTCGGCACCAAGAGGAAGCACCCATGGGAGACCTAGAGCTTTAGGATTTTTATTCTTTTATTTTTCCGAACTGTCTTTTGTACTTAAGAAGAAAAAAGAATAAAAAGAGAACTAATAAATGTTTGTTCATGCTTGTTTAACAAATTCAAATTCCTAAGGTCCTTGAAAACATTGCATTGCATTACATAAACATTGCATATCATGGCATAACATCTCATAACAGGTACATTGAAGATCGGTTTTCTCATTTTCTCGCTATTTATTTTAGCTGAAATGGCTCTTGAACAGACTATCAAAGATCTTCAGGTTCGAATGCTCCTAGGAGATGTTCACCACCTTGGTCCAAGGCCAAGAAGATCTGAAGAAGCTCATCAACAAAAAGAAGAAGGTCATTGGCGTTCTCAACATGGGAAGACATCATAAAGGTGGTCCTAAGGTGGTTAGCCTGATAGAATTCTCAGAAGAGAGTGTCAAGACTGAGGGAAGTGTCAAGGGAAACGAAGATGACCAGCGTGAGCCTGAGAAGAAGGAAGAAGATGATGAGAATGATCAGTACTCTTATGAGGATGACAAACACAAGCAACTTGAAGACCGTCTGAATGCTGTGGAAAATCTGAAGATGTCAGGGCTGAATTTTGATGATCTGAGTCTTGTTCCTGGTGTGGTGATTCCTCCCAAGTTCAAAGTTCCTACCTTTGCCAAGTATGATGGCATTTCTGTCCGTCGCATTTGAAGTCCTATGTTCAAGATCAACCCCACACCGATGATGAAAGTTGTGGATGCACTATTTTCAAGAGAGTTTGTCCGAAACTCAATTGGAGTGGTATTATCAGCTAGAGAGTGACCATATCCGTACTTGGAGTGACTTAGCAGATGCTTTCTATAGGAAATATGAGTACAATGCTGAATTGGCGCCCACTCGCATGCAACTACAGAGCATGTCTATGGGTCGTGATGAGAAGTTCAAAGAGAATGCTCAAAAATGGAGAGATCTAGCAGGCAGAGTTCAACCACCCTTGTCCAATAGGGAGTTGGTTGATATGTTTATGGGAACACTGACAGGCCCATTCTTCAATCATCTGATTGGAAACTCTTCAGCCGGATTCACCGAGCTGATATTGACAGGAGAGCATATCGAAGCTGGTATCAAGAGCGGAAAGATTCAGGTAGAGTCATCCTCAAATGTTGCAAAGAGATCTTTTGGTGGTAATAAGGAAGCCAATGTTATGTATGGTCAGAAAAGCCAAGCCAAGACCGACCGAGCTCAATCTGTGGGGGCAGTTGTGATCTCCAATCCTACATCAGCACAACCTCAGCGAGACAACGCGCGTATCCAGAATGCGCCACGAAGACAGTTTACGAAGATCAACATGCCATTGTCGCAAGCCTTGCAGCACATGTTGAAAGCCGATCTGATTACCTTGAGGGATCCTCCTTAAAACATCAACACTTCCTCTCCGAGATACAATCCTAATGCAAAGTGTGCTTACCACTCCAACAGCCCTGGACATAACATTGATGATTGTTGGGCTCTGAAGAACAAGATTCAAGATATGATTGAAGCTAAACAGATTGAGTTTGATTCTCCTATTGAGACTCCGAATGTGATCAACGCGCCTATGCCTAACCATGACAAAAGTTCCAATGCTATTAGCAAGAACTCTTATGTTTTCAATATAGATGACTTGACCATTCCTCTGATGACTGTTAAGAAGAATTTGCTGCAAGCCGGTGTAAATCAGGATGCCCAGAGAATTATCATTGGTGCCCATCTGCACCTGACGGTTGTTCTTGGTTGAGAAGACATGTTCAGTGCATGATGGATAACCGCGAAGTACTATTTCTGAAGCCATCACTTGTGGAGAATTTGTGTGAAGACATGACTAAGAATTTGAAGATCGAAGATGTGAGTGAAACTGTGCCAGAAGTTTGGGATACCTTGGGCAGCCAAGTGGAAAGTTCGATTACATGGTGAAGTATACTGTTCCTGAGAGCTACAAAATTCCCATTGAAGATGTTAAGGCAACCGGATGGGGAGACGATTTCCTAGAAGACTATGTTGATGTTAACACAATAAGGATTTCCTTTGTTGATCCTGTGCCTAGAGTGGCACCTCTCATCATTACCTCTCCCATACCAGTTCCATATTCCTCTGACAAAGCTATCCCTTGGAACTATGGAGCTGAGGTTTACTATCATGGCGTCAAGCAAGACCCTCTGACCATCGAGGATCTTATAGTTGAAGCTACCATTCCTGACATTGACAACATCACCGGATCTAGTAAGGTGACCAGAACTGGAAGAGTATTCTCTCCAGAGATCTCCCCTCCCAAAGACACTGCGACTCCAGCTTGCATTCCAGCTATTGAATCAGTTCCCAAAGCGAGGGAAGAAGAACCAGTGACTCATCCTGCTCAGCCAGAAGTACCAAAGGAAGTTGCTGAAGATACCTCCAAACGAGAAATGGAGGAAATTCTGAAGATTATCAAGAAGAGTGACTACAATGTTGTGGAACAGTTGGGACAGACTCCGTCCAAGATCTCCATGCTTGCTCTGCTCTTGTGCTCTGAGGCTCATGCTAAAGCCTTGGTAAAGTTTCTGAAGAATGCTCACGTACCGCAAGACACTACTACTAATCAGTTTGAAGTTTGTATTGCTAGCCTGGTTGCCAACAACGGCCTAGGCTTCTCTGATGCTGATTTGACTCCTGCCGGAAGGAAACACAACAAAGCCTTGCACGTCTCTGTTGAATGCAAGGGCATTACATTGTCTCATGTTTTGGTTGATACCGGTTCTGCTCTGAATATCTTACCAAAGATTGCTTTTGATCGACTTGATGTTGAAGGATTGGTTCTGAAGCCCAGTGACATAATTGTGAGAGCTTTTGATGGTTCTAAGCGAACAAGACTTGAGAGCCTCATTCTCTCATAAAGTCGGTTCCCGACTTTTGATTCCACTTTTGTCATGGACATCCGTCCACTTTCTCTTGCCTACTTGACGCCCTTGGATACATGGGGCACATTACCTCTACCTTGCATCGGTCAAGTACCTGGAAGGGAAGGTTGTTACAGTATGTGGTGAAGAGGAATACATGGTCAGTCATCTGCAGTCATTCCGATATCTCGAGAGGGAAGGTGAATTCTTTGAGACTCCCTGTCAAGCTTTTGAAACAGTTCCAAGAGTCATGCATGTTGACTCTCCTGTCACTCCTGAAGTTACAAAAGTTCCGCCTAAGATGGCCTCGCTGAAGGATGCTCAAGCTGCAGTTAAAGAAGGAGGTAATACTATTTGGGGTCAGCTCCTTGATCTTCCTTTCAAATCTGACAAAACTGGTTTAGGCTTCACCATCAAGGGTCAGAAGATGATACGCCGCGAACGTGCCGACAAGCTTCCCTTCCGTATCAGCAAAGATGGAGTTCATGCTATACAAGACAGCGACAACGACTTCGACATCAGCAAGTGGATATTCCCAACTCCCGACAACGGACTTAGCAATTGGAAGACTGAAGACGTCATACCAATCTCCTTTAGACAGGAGTAATTGCCTTTGTTTTTGTTTTGCTTTTCGTATTTTCTACGCTTTAAACAATAAAATTTAAAGCCTAGTGCCTTGCCCGGGGCATCATGGCTCGTTTGTGAGGGTTATTATCTGTCATTTGCATATTTTCATTCAATAAAATCGTTGGACTTTTGCATTTAAATGTTGTTTTCTTTCTTTTACTTTATCACCCCTTCAAAAAGCTATGTGTTCTTACACACACCCACGTGATACACTGCAGAATCACTCCGAATCTCGTTGATAACAGCTATGCTATTGCTAAATATGACTTCGATAATCCGATCTACCAAGCCGAAGACGAAGGTGAGGAAGATTGTGAAGTGCCAGGAGACCTCGCGACTAAGAAGAAGACCGAGTTATACACCACATGAAGAGTCGGTTGAGATTGTGAATTGGGTTCGATGAAGATGTAAAAGAGATCAAGATAGGAGCGGTCTTGAGGGTGTCAAGAGAGATTGGTTCAGATGCTACGAGATTATATCGAGGTTTTGCTTGGTCATTCAAGACATGCCAGTTTAGACATTGACATCGTGGTACACCGTTACCAAAAAGAAGGTTTTCCCAAGGAAGGTAAGGTCGCGATGCTTCCTGAGATGTCAGAGAAAATCAAAGCCGAAGTTATGAAGCAGTTCAATGTCGGTTTCCTAGCTGTTACTTCTTATCCGCAGTGGGTTGCTAATGCGGTACCCGTACCTAAGAAGGATGGTAAAGTACGAATGTGTGTGGATTACAGAGATCTGAACAAAGCAAGTCCGAAAGACGACTTCCCACTTCCTCATATTGATGTTTTGGTCTACAACACCGCCCAACATAAGGTCTTCTCCTTCATGGATGGTTTCTCCGGTTACAATCAGATCAAAATGGCTCCCAAAGACTAGGGATGGCAACGGGTCGGGTCGGGTGCGGGTTTTACACTACCCACACCCGCACCCGAAATCATCACCTGAACCCAAACCCGAACCCAAAGGCTATTCGGTGAAAAATAACACCAGCTACCAAGACTTGGGTTGGTTTTTCACCCAAACCCGCATCAAAAATTAAAAAAAAAAAATACAATTAAAATAAGGTCTCTTTACATTGTCTTCAAGAAAATGCAATCACAATTATCTTAACATAGTCTTCAACATCTTAACATTACAATTAAAATTAAATTCTACAATTCAATTACAACTTTTCAACAACAACAAGCTAATATATTACAACTTTCTTGTGTAAGATTAGATGTTCCTTCTGGCTCCGGAGTTGTGTTCACTTGATCTATTTTACCTATTACAAATAAAATATATTTCAAACGTTAAGAAACACTAATAGATATTATCTTCGTAATTTTAAATTGTAATAACAAACATGTGAAACTTAAAACGTATAAAACATGTAACTTAATTCTTTGAAAAATAAACCCTACATTTTATTTTTAATACTTATTGAAATCTCTCTCTCTCTCTCTATATATATATATATATATATATATATATATATATATATATTTAGGGATAATTATGTAATTTAACATATAAGCGGGTGTAATTTCGGGTTTCGGTGCGGGTTTAAGCTATCCCAAACCCACACCCAAAATATCGGGTGGCACCCGAACCCAAACCCAAACCCAGTCAATTCGGGTTTCACCCGTTGACTCGGGTGCAGGTGCGGGTGGGGCCCGCGGGTTTGGGTCTGCTTGCCATCCCTACCAAAGACATGGAGAAGACTACTTTCGTTACACAATGGGGCACTTTCTGCTACAAGGTCATGCCGTTCGGACTGAAGAACGCTGGCGCCACTTATCAGCGTGCCATGGTGGCATTATTTCATGACATGATTCATCACGAGATAGAGGTCTACGTAGACGACATGATAGCTCGATCACAGACAGAAGAAGAACATCTCGATCATTTGAGGAAGCTATTTGATAGACTGAAGAAGTACAGACTGAGACTTAATCCCAACAAGTGCACCTTTGGAGTCAGATCCGGTAAGCTCCTAGGCTTTGTTATCAGTGGTAAAGGTATTGAAGTTGACCCCGCCAAGGTTAAAGCTATTCAAGAAATGCCAGCTCCCTACACCGAGAAGGAAGTCAGATATTTCTTGGGACGATTGAACTACATTGCCAGATTCATTGCACATCTAACTGCTACTTGTGAGCCAATCTTCAAGTTACTGAAGAAAGATCAAGTAGTGGAATGGAACGACGATTGCCAGATCGCTTTTGACAAAATCAAGGAATACCTACAGAATCCTCCTATCCTGATGCCACCCGCCGAAGGAAGACCTCTTATCATGTACTTGACAGTGTTAGAGAACTCAATGGGGTGTGTGTTGGGGCAACATGACGAGTCTGGTCGAAAAGAGTATGCAATATACTACCTTAGCAAATAGTTTACCGACTGTGAAACAAGATACTCACAGCTCGAGAAAACTTGTAGCGCTTTGGCTTGGGCTGCTCACCGACTAAGACAGTATATGTTGACTCACACTACCTTGTTAATCTCCAAGATGGATCCGATAAAATATATATTCAAGAAACCAGCTCTCTCCGGAAGAATAGCAAGATGGCAAATGATCTTGACCGAATACGACATCCAGTATACTTCTCAGAAAGCGGTCAAAGGAAGTGTAGTAGCCGATCATTTGGCTCATCAAGCCGTAGATGACTATCAGTCTATGCAGTTCGAATTTCCAGACGAAGATGTTTTGTTAGTTACTGATTTTGCGAAGAACCAGGACCAGACGAAGGACCTGAACAAGGATCCCTATAGACCATGGTCTTTGATGGAGCCTCAAACGCACTTGGCAATGGCATTGGCGCCATCATTACATCTCCTACAGGCGGACACACGCCTTTCACCCCCAGATTATGTTTCAGTTGCACTAACATCATGGCCGAATACGAAGCGTGCATCATGGGTATTAAAGCTGCTATTGACTTAAGAATCAAATTCTTGCAAGTGTATGGAGACTCAGCTCTGGTGATCAGTCAGATAAAAGGCGAGTGGGATACGAAGCATCCGAATCTCATTCCATATCGAGAGCATGTTCTAAGTCTAATCCCCTACTTCGAAGAGATTACTTTCGATCATATTCCACAAGAAGAGAATCAGTTGGCAGATGCATTGGCTACTATGTCGTCCATGTTCAAGGTCAGATGGGACAACGAGGCTCCCCAAATCATCATCGAGAAGTTTGACGAACCAGCATATTGTTGTGAGCTTGATACAGAAGAGAAACCTTGGTTCTACGAAGTGAAGAGGTATCTTGAGACTCAGGAATATCCCGCAGGGGCATCTGTCAATGACAAGAAGTTCTTGAGAAGATTCGCATCCAAATTCTTTCTCAGCAACGACATCTTATACAAGCGCAACCACGACTTGTGTTTACTTCGCTGTGTAGACCAGAAAACAGCAGAACGTATCATGGAAGAGTTACACGAAGGCGCATTTGGTACCCACTCTAGTGAACATACGATGGCTAAGAAGATTCTGAGAACAGGTTACTATTGGTCCACCATGGAAGCTGATTGTCACCGCTATGCTCGATCTTGCCACAAATGCCAGATATATACAGACAAAGTGCACGTACCTCCGGGTACCATTGAGAACAGGTTACTACTTGGTAAGCCTATCGACAATCACCCAAATCGCATCGTGTCCTCTTGGTATATTCGAACTATTCTGCAAAATTTCGTCCAATTTTGGAAACTAATTTTTCCGCTTAAAACGACTGACAGTCAAATTTTCTGCTCTATTTTTAGTTTTCTGCAACATTATTATTAACTAAGTAAATTCTGCTACTCAATTCAGCCACTACCATTATTTTTTTCTGCATTAAATGGATTAATTTACGGTACTAATTCACACTGTCTAATAGCATTTCTAAAGCTGTTAAAATTAAGGTTATGCTATTATTTTATCATTCTTGTAATTAATCCTGTCACTACTTAATAATCTTCTGCATTTTTATGGATCACTCTATTAATTAATCTACACTGTCTGTTCCAATTTTTTGCTGCTAATACTATTTTTCTGGTATAATTTCCTATTGCTGCTAGAGTATTTCTGCTACCTGTTATCAAATATTTGCTTCTACTGCTATTATCATCTTCATCATACTAATGGTATTTCTTGCCTATTATACTATCCTAACTCACCAAAACATAAGTCAAACTAACCAATTAAATACGGTGATTCACGTACATCAAAGGCTCGAATGACTCTTTCTTCCTTTAGCGCGGAATTGGGCAGAGTTTTGGAAAACAATTTGAAGACACAAGTGAACACACTAAAATCCTAATAAACTGACTTATTTATAGCATTTTACAAGGTAACTGCTAAGAGTAATCAACGGACGAGATTCAAACTAAAGAAAACTGCTACACACGATTTCTCCATCCGTTTAGCGCTTCGAAATCATGACTTCCTAAAGTAACTGCCCATGATCTCTATACTTTGACTCTTTCCCGCTTCGAGACTTCAAAAAAGGACTAACTGCTCAATTTGTTTCGATATACCTTTAGGAAACGATAATATTCCTTAAGTTCTTTGACTTATATCTTCGGCAGCGTTCATCCTTCGACTAACTCCTTCATTTGACCTAAAAACGTGTCGAATCGACCAACAGTCTTTCTTCACCCATCTTGTCGATATGGTTTTATCTTCGACGCAGTTTCTTCTGGCTGCTTGGTCGATTTGGTTGGTCCTCTGGCTCTACTTCTCAGTCGACACGTGTTTTCTAATATTTCTAACTTGGTTTTACAAGGTTTTCTTCGAAGAAGCCATACTCGTTTAGAATCGACCCTTAACTCGTAGGGACACTTGCCTCTAATAAGCGCCCTCAAACATACTTAGAAATTTCTAGTTAACAAATGCACTGAGGCATCAAAGCATGGGAGGAATGTGAGTTCATACACATCCAAGGAAAATAAACCTGCAAAAGGTTATAATCCAGACAACACAGACAATGCAATGTGCGTTCGTACGCAAAGGTTATCGGAATGTGTGTTCGTACACATTCGAAACAAGATAACCTGCTAGAAATCACAACCAGACAATAGGATGCGCGTTCGTACGCATACAAGTGTTAGAATATGCATTCGTACATATTCAAATCAAATGAACCTCCAAGAGAAGTGAAAACCAAACAAGTAGACAAAGGATACACGTTCGTACGCAAACAAGCATTAGAATTTGCGTTCGTGCACATTCAAATCAACATACACCTGCAAGAAAAGACCCACATCAACCAGATAATATAATGTACATGTATATGCACAAGTAATGGAATGCATGTTCATACCCATTCAAACAAACGGATAACCTGCAAGATAGGTGTCAATCCATAATAACCAGAAAATATAATATACACGCATGTGCACAAGCAATAGAATGTGTGTTCGTACGCATTCAAGCAATTGGATAACCTGCAAGAGATGTGTAAATCCAAAACAATCAGACAAATAGTATGCACGTTCGTACGCATACAAACAATTGGATAATCTACAAGAAAGGTGCAAATACAAACAACACATAAGTAGTATGCGCGTTCGTATGCATACAAGCATTAGAATGTGTGTTCGTACATATTCAAAATTGAATAACCTGCAAGAAAGGTGTAAATCCAACAAAGAGACAATAGAATGCACACGCATATGTGCAAGCGCAAAATGACGATGCTAAAAATCCAAATCTCAAGTGTAAGTGTTCAATGTATCTCGCACATGAAATAAAGTTCAGAATTAACAAAGCAAGTACTAGGAATAAAGCACCAAATGCAAAACCGATTGAAAATATAGTTATAAACTAGTATAAGCATGTAAGAAGTGAAATAAAATCACAAAAATCGGATTGGGATGCGGTTTTCCAAAATCGATGCGAAAAGGTCAACTTCTCGAAATCGATTGAAAATTGCATGATTGCTTGCAAAAACGTCAATGGGGCAGCAACCTCCAAAAACGGTTTTAGAACATGTCAAAACATCGGGGACAACTTCCGTTACTTTGGACTTTTGCGAAAAAGTGAGTTCCGACACTTAAAAATGTGAAAAATACTTATGGAACAACAAAAGAGTCAAAATGCACATGTGAAAAAAGTGTGTTAAAATGTGACTCCGGCACACTTTAATGTCATAAAAATCAAGTTTCAATGCATGAATTTACTTCGATTAATTGACATGTTAGTAATTCAATGCATGAAGATATAAAATGTAGCCTAAATGCAAGCCTACATGCGTTATGTACAATGCATATGCACCTAAGAGTCAAAATGCACCAAGAACTACATTTCGACACAATTTTATTTATGAATTAAGCCTTAATTCACATGATTCAATGCAAATCAATCAACCTATATGGTATCTAATGCATGAGCATTTGATATGTGATGCAAATATTCAATTAAAGTGACCTAAATGCAAAGAAAAATAACTACACAAGTGTTTATGTGTGTTATGTACAATTTTCCTTCACATCGACACAATAACGTTGCAAAATCAGAAGTAAATCAAAGAATTCACAATCGAAAATTCAAGAATCGGAATCCACACAGAAATTGCAATCAAATTTAATAATCAATTTCGACAAAAGTCATAATCAGAAAAGTGATGAAAATAAGCACTTAATTGAATAAGCTACTTACTTGTTCTTGAATTTGAATTGTTGAAGAAAATACCAAAATCACACTCCAATTGATGAAAATAAGCTTGAATCCTTGAAGAAAATTGAAGAAATCAAAAGGAACAGCTCCCTTAGCCTTGGTCGAGCAAGATGATGGAGAAAGGGGAAGATTTCGGCCGGTAGGTGGCCGGACCGAACAAGGGAGGGCGTGGGAGAATTGCACCGAGTAGAGTGATCGGGGAGGAGGTCGGATCGGAGCAACCGGCAAGGAAGGAGGCCGAGAGAAGGCCGCGCGAAACTGATCGGAGATAGGGGAATCCGGCGCAGAGAGGCCGATTTAGGAGGGGGAGAGGTCGACCGGAGGTGTTCCGGTGAGGCTGGGCGGTGGTCTCCGAATCAGGGTGATGGTTGCCGAATCAGGGCGATGGTCGGAGGTGTTTGATGACTGATTAAGGGGCAGTGCGTGGCAAGGGTGGCTCGGCTTTCTTGGAGGGAAAGTTTGATTTTCCTTTTAGTTTTGCTTTGTGAGTTGAGAGAGAATTAAGGAGTAAAAAGTGAGATTTGAGAGAGAAATTTAGCAAATGATTGTGTATTCTCAAATTGTGAAGGGGAAAATTTATTTATAGTGTGAGAAATTGGGCCTTAGAGTGCCTTGGATCCACAGCTAAGCCCAAATCGTGATTATCCGAATAATTTTCGTGTTTATTCCAAAACAGCCAAATCCGTGCGAAATTTGAAGTTGGAATGTAAGCGAGAAATGTTTGAAATGCGATTTTGCTCACGTGAGTCAAAATTTAGACTCAATCGAACGAACAGTCCAGGCGATACGAATTTCTGAAGTTTCAGGACGCTTTTCGGGCATCTGACACGTGCAGAATTTTTATTGCGCTCTTCGGAGAGATTGCCTCGAACGAGAGTCTTCTGATCAAAATCCGAACTCGGTGTCTCCGTGACAAATAAAGCCAACGAAAATTTTGAACTTTTTGCACTGGTCCCACCTTGTTTCGATAAAAATCGAGTGATATATAATTTTTTGAACATCGCATATCAGATGAAAAATGCTCGGTTCATCTCAAAATCAGCTCCGAAGAATAAAAACCTGCTCTTAAATGGTGAAGAATTGGCTATGGACTTGTGAACAAAAGTCAAAGAGGACTTCGATACGGAATTTTAGACATCGTTCCCACTCAGTTTCGATGTTCCAGATAGGAGTTACGAATTTTTAGCGCACCGAGAACACGGTACAACACTAAAATTTAGTTTATTCCACTTGAAAGATCAATTTCTTTGAGGGCATTCTTCACACAATTTGCTTCTGATTTGTAAACTAAATTTGTAGATAATAGTCAGAGGGACTTGCCAGTAAAAAATCATCATAAAATACCTGACGATATGAGAGATATGCCTTATGGAGTGCCCGAAACGCACCGAAAACCCAAAATTCACTTTATTGAGAAATAAGCAATTAAAGTCTTTTTCTTGATGAAACGGCCTCCGACCTGAGAAGATAAACTGGAGAATATATTGAAATGATCTCAATGTTCATGGAACAAAACCAAAATAGCTTTTTGACCAGAAAATCTTACATCAAGCATACGAACCGAGAAATATCAATATCGGTCTTGAAATGATCTGAGATAGCCGAAACACACAGTTTCTTCCATAAATTGAGATACATAAGACCTAGTATCCATGTAATAAATGATATGCATGTGTATTTATGATGATGCAATTATAAGCTAGAAATACCGAAACGAAGAGGGTAAATTTTGGGGTACAACACTCCCTCCGTCTCAAAATAAGTGTCACATTTGACACTTTCACACTGATTAAGAAAATATGATAAATGAAGGATAGAGAATAACAATTTTACTAAATTATCCTTCTTGATTATTGGTGATTTTAATTATTATTAATGGAATGTGAGAGAAATAGTAAATTAAGAGTATTAATTAGAGGATACAATTGGAAGATAAAAAAAATAAAATTTCATCGATAACTTAAAGCGACAATTATTTTGGGACAAATATTTCTTGCTAATGTGACATTTATTTTGGGACGGAGGGAATATAACGTTATTTGATATGAGAATAATTCACAAAATAATTGTGTTACTGTCTGCATAAATTCCAGATATACATCTCCGACCACGTTACAAATATGTATCTCTGAAAAATATAATATTAAACAAAAAAAGGATGCGTCCGAAGATACATATCTAAAAACTAATGAGATTTTTGCAAATTGCACATGTGTTTTTTTGTGCACTTTAAGAAATTTTCAAAAAAAAATTAACAAACAAAGCTCATACCCTATAGGATTAAAGTGGATAGTCACTATTTCAATTTTTGTTATTAGGTTTAGGTTCCAACACTCAACTTCATATATCTATAAAAAAAATTTAAGACATTATGGGTATGGTTATTTTTTATATATTCAACATTTTTTAATCAATTTGAGATTTAATCACTTACACTTAAATTTTAACAATCTCTCATAGATGTATGAGTTACTCACATCACTAGTCTTGATTCATGTTAAGATTCACCTAACCTAGAGGTGTTCACAGTGCGGTTTGGACGTTTTGATGCTAAAAATCATCTGAACTGTAAGAGAAAAAATGGCGTGGTTTAGTTTGCTTCAGTTGGTTTTAGAAAGAAAAAAAGAACCAAACTAAACCAAACCAACACTACTACAAATAACTCATCTAACGTTGGACACGAAATGTGTTTTACCTCGACATCTGAAATGAAGTAAATAAGATCGTCACAAAAAGTAAAGACTTATCCCCTTGGTGTTTAAAACATCGAGGAGTATTTTAATAGTGCATGAGTTTGATCCCAACGTCTGTGTGTTTATTATTTACAATAATAGCGCCTCATATATCTCGGTTTATCAATAAAATTAAGGGGTAAATTATTAGTTTTTTAAATTTAAATTGGTTAAATTATTTACACAAAAAATTAATAAAATAATTTATTTACAAAATACAATTTTTATCCAGAATAGTAAACTAGTTACATTGTTCACACAAAATATCAATTCAAAACTTAAGTTGTCCATGAAGATCATATGTTGGATCTTCAAATCTTTGATATCCTGAAAAGATCAAATGTTGGAAAAGAATATATTCTCAGTTGTTTTTCCTTGCATTTGTTTCTTATATTAACAAAAAAAAGGGTTAGATAAATAAAGGGTTAGATGAAAAAAGGGTTAGATAAACAAATATTTAAGTACACAAACCTTAAACGCAAATAATTTTCTTCTCTTGCAATCCATCATAGAGAACGCTTCATAACAAAGACTTTTGCATATCTTAAAGTGCAGGATAGTTCCAAGCGCTTCATGACGTTTTATTTCAATTTTTGATATTTAGAATGCTTTTAAAATGGAAATTGACCTAGGCTTCATGTGGATCGCTAATGATAGTGTCTTGAGCATTGATAGTCATGAAATAGATATCAGGGATTTAATTAAGGACAATAACAAATATCATCAACTTTAACACTAAAATATCTCCCCGATTTTGAGAAAAATCGACGTGCTGATAATTTTTTTAGTTATATTGTTTAAGCTTACTGAATTTAATAAAATCTTAAATAAAAGCATAGTCTTTATTTATCCCAGATCTGCAAAATAATAGTAAACCACGCAACATCAACAATCATCATTATTTTTAATGTATGAACATTAAATGTTCTAGAGAAGGAATTTGGTAGCGTACTTGAAATCTATCAGCAAGTAGACAAAATCATAGGAGAAAGTGTTTTCAACAACAGATCTTTGGTGGTATCCAAATTTTGTTGCATACCTATATGTTGCATGTCCAAAAGACACTCCATAACTTTTCCATCTTCGGCTAAGTAATTTTAATTTCTACACTTGTCGTTCATCTCAAAGATCTGTTCTTAAGCGTTTCTAGATCAAAAACTTTCATGGTAATGGACAATAGTTAATATTCTCCTGTATCTAGTGCGGCTACATATAAGTTAGAATTATGTTAAAGTTTGATACATTAAGATATTTATAGTAAAAGGTGATTACTTTACCCCTCAAATTTACCTTAAATTCGAGGTATATTATCTTTTGATTTTATCTATCACCTCAATCTTTTTAAAAAACCGAGTTGAAATGTATTTTTTAAACTTACATTGTTTACACAAAATATTAAAATAAATAGTTTTAAAATAAATTTTTACTCCTTTGAATGAATATATTCGCTGATATACATTATCTTATTAGTTAAACTGTCTTCTTTACGTAACTTTTGAAAAGAGAAAGGAGTTTAACTTCCTTCATTGTCTCCTTGAAGGGAGAATGAGTTTTCTGCACTTGCAATATATCAAATGAGCGAAAATATAACAACAATACCAAAAACAACATCATCACCACCAACAACATCAACACCATTATGTGAGATATATTTCAAGGGCAAAAAAAAGGTTTTGTTCTATAAGAACGTTGAAGGTTTTTCCTGTCTTGCAATTCATCCCAAAGAATGATGTTATGTCGAGTTTGAGGCGTCTACAAATAAGTAAGGATTAGTTTACTTTTTATAGTGTAATATGATTAGTAGACCCCTCAGTTATATCGAAACATCGAAGGGTTAGTTAATTAACTTACAATTATAATCAAAATAAAATATTAACTACTAAAGTTAGGATTCTAAGCGCGTCCAGAACAATTTTATCCGTCGGATTTATTAGAAATCAAGGTAGGTTGATACTATTCCATTAAAAAAATATAATACATGACTCGTCTAGGCTTAATACCTCATTATTTTTCTGGATGTCTTGAAAGTTTCGTCGTGAAATGCATTATTTGTTGTAGTGCAATGCAGTTTGGTTCGATTCGATTGATTTGATTTTTTACAAATATTTTATTAAGCCGTACATACACCTATAGATTGATAACAACTTTTCATTTAATATGTAAAAATCAGATTATACAAAAGTGAAATAATAAACATAAAATAATAGCATAATACAATATCAAAAATATTATAATAAAACAAAAAAAATAGAAGACATGAAATATTAGTGATGATGAAAAAGAAATAATACAGGAGATGAGAGATTATAAAAGAAGATGTGCGATAAAAACGAAATTGAAAGAAGAAACATTTACATATAAATGAGAAGTGAAAAAGAAATAATACTCGAGCTAGAGAATATAGAAAAATAGGCAAGATGTATGAGGCGAAGAAGATGCGATAATATTATGAGAGATTTGAGAAGACTTGAATTGAAACCATAAGTGTAAGAATGAGATTATTGTTCCTAATCATAAGCCTAAGGTATAATAATAGGTTTAAATTTGGATTGAATGTGAGTTAAATAAAATTTAGGTTGTAACATAATGCAATTTAATTTATGATTTGTAAAATACAAATCACAATTCGAACTCTGCAATTTTATTAAAAGATAATTCAAACATATTTGAATCAAATGTAATTTTTTATAATTTCAATTTAATTTTATTCGATTTACAATTTTTTATTGAATTGATTCGAGTTTAAACACCTTAACCGAGCCTATCCATAACTCTTTGTTGGAAAATCCAACAGCGCAGCTTGTTGGAAATGTTAATAAACTAAGCGTTGGTATCCAGAAAAATATTATGATGAAATATTAATTATAAAATATTATTTGTGATTTAATCTGTTATTTATTCATGAGGTGAAGAATAGTACAATAGTACACATTAATAGCATGAAAGAAGCAAAATTAAGTATATGTTGACTGCAAGTGCAAAGTGTGCTGGCTAATGTTTTGCACTGCAGGAGCAGTGCAGTCTTCTGCCTGCACTCTGGCTTCTGGGCTTTTACAGAGATACATAATGTGTAGTTTACTGGAAAAATATAATCAAGCCCCATATTTAAACTCGAAAAAAATATATATAAAAAGGTATGATTTTGAAAGGAAAAAAAAAAAAATTGTCCTATCCACAAAAGCTTAAGATAATTGGGTTGTGATATTTTACGAGACTTTTGGAAGATTGTGAACATTATTGCTTGCTTCCATTACCTTATATAAGCATTTAAAACAACGGTGGTCAAGAGGACATGCCCAGTTTGTCTTTGACTGCCATATTCAATGCCTGCATGGCTATATATCCACGCGAGCCATCTACAAGATAGCTATGCAAATTGTGGTAGAGTTTGTTTTATTTTCTTTTTTTCTGTGAGAAACAAATGTGATAAAACATAGTCTCACATTGGTTAAAAAATAGAGGATTAAACACTATATAAGTGAGAGAATTAACACATATATCATCTTAAGATATTAGGTAGATAAGTTGTGTGTCTCTCACAAAATGTGTGTTCCTAATAAATGCTCTCTCCTTGAAATTACCCATAACTTCGAAATCGACTAACTTATATCGAAACACTTATCGCAGGTAGTGGATAAAAGGTGTTTCGTTAGAGACTGTCAACGATGGTAGAAGTGTATGTGGAAGAGAAAGCTAACTTGTAACGAAACACTTCCCGTATGTGGTGGGTAGAAGGTGTTCCGTTGGAGAGTGGCGGTAGAAATGAATGTGGAAGAGAGATTTTACATGAAAGTGAGTATTGTGACTCACTTTGAGAATGAGTGTTGAGAATCAAGTATGAAGAAGAAGAATTCTCACATTAATTAGAAAATAAAAGATTGAACACTATATAAGTGAAAAAATCTACACGTTTATCATCTTAAAATTTTAAGTACATATATAGTATATCTCTCACACATCCCGTTCTCGAAATTGCCCCAAACACTTTTTAGTGGAAGTTAGATATACATATCTTTAAATTGGTTTAAAAGCTGTATGGAATTTGGTTTAATTAGGGGGAAAGATGAGTTTATTCCATCATAATAGAATTTGGTTCAAGGGAACCCGCACCATTTTAAAAAAAAGATTGATATAAGTGCTTGTGAATAGGCTTGATCCATGTGATTAGATAAAGTAGAGATATTTAAGGTACTTTGAATCACTTTGATTTTTTAGTTTTTAAATTTGTTTTTAAAAATTGTTTTTAAGAGAATAGAAAGAAAAAAAAGGTTTTGCAGACAAAGTTTTAAAATTGTTTTAGAGATAAGAAATGACAAAATTTATTTTATAGTTTAAGTTTTTAAATCTATTTTAAAGATAAGAAAAAAAAGGTTCATTTTATTTAAATACATATTATCAACTTACAAATACTCAAATTTACATTTAAAAGAAATTTATAATATATTTTTTTAATTATAAAAATACATCCAACATATAGTTTTTAAAATATAATTAATATATGGAACAAAGATGAATCTTCCACTTATAATTAGTAATATTAAGTATTTGTTTAGATCCGTGTTGCTAAACATGGCAATCAGGGGTTGAGAGGATAAATTCTAGTTTTTCCGTATTTAAATTTGGATCTGAGTTAAATATTTGCTTTCCACCTCAAATTCAAACGAGAACAAATAATTAAATTCAAAATATGTCATAAACGTATCTAGGTATTTCTGGTCAATCTCATCTTCGCATTGAAATCAATTTTTAAATTGAAATACTCAATTTATCTCAACCATCAAATAGTCTCGAACTCTAACAAACACTAAAAATAATAAATTAAAATAATCTTAAAAATTTTCAACATACATTTCAAATACTTAAAATAATAAAGTACAAACCAAAATATCAATGTACTAACCAAATATTATAAATAATCAAAAATAAAATTGTAACACCCTGTACATATACGTCTAGAATAATATGCAGAGATGTTATAAATGGTACATAGAAACATACAAATAGCTGGAAAAGATACGAAATTAAAACTGTATACAATACAACTCCAATATCCAAACATATACAATAGACTTATATAGCGTCCGATTTTTCCGTCGTTAAGGTTATACGTTATCAAACAATTAACGTCGTTAGTAAAATTTGGACGAAAATGACCTACATGATACGTTTTGAAAAATTGAAGAATCAAAATGAACTCGACTTAAAATTATAGGATTAAAAAACATATTTTACCTTTATTTTGTTAAGTTCTTAAAAATAACTTATGAAAATAATTTATAACACATAAAAGTTATTAAAAAAAAAATTTATTTAAAAAAACAACTTATGCAATTTCTTTTATAAATGTTTATTTTAATAAATATCTTATGCTAGAAACTCCAAATAAGTTTATTATTCAAACATGCCCATAGTACGATAAAAATAAAAACTTAGTATGATATTTTTGACCGATAGTTAAAAGTTTGTTATGCAATATTGTCACACTATTTATCGATCCACGTTAAATTGGAATCAAATAAGTACAATTTATCTTTTAAATAGACACATCATACATGCATATATCAAGCCAATTTCAAAAGGAAACTTGTCTAGTTTATGGCTTGCACGATATGAAATTGATTCCTCTTACTACGCCAGAGTTTGTTGCTAAGTCTACGACTATTTCATTCTTTATATATATATATATATATATATATATATATATATATATATATATATATATATATGGTCTCTTCATTATCCAAGCAACTATACAGTATAAGAATCACATGAATAATTGTTATTTATTTTTTTGGATTTAATCTATAGAATAAATAATTCTAACCCAAAGTTAGACATTTAGTTGTTTAAGGAGTCAAAGTTGGTAATTTTTGGCACAAAATAGAACTCTTTGAAAGGCACTTTTCATGAGAGATAAATTTGAGCATGGTTATGATTTATGTTGTTTTTTTGTGAATGTCTTGTATTTGAGCAAAAGATTTCTAAGCCGTTAAGGTATTGATTTTCCATTGTCACTGATCAGAGAGAATCTCAAGGAAAAAACTGAAGCAATTCTAGATGAGGACCACTAAATATTCCAATGTACACAAGATCAGCATTTTCCCTAAGTATACACATGTACTTGGAAGCTTTTATACTTATTAATTATTATCTGATTGTTACTAGGTAATACAGTTCAAGTCCTAGAAGAACATTATAATTTAACTTCACTTTTATTCTGTAAAAAAAAATAAAAAATTGTTGGTTGTATATGCATCAATCCTTTTCAGTTTTGTTAATTAATCATTGGAGTTCAGTTCTAAGTACGTTATGATGAATTTAACTAAATTCGATGGATATAAATTATAGCATATTATATATTAAAGAATGATTAAGAATAATATGAATGATGTACTTTGTAGGATTGAAGAGACTATTGATGTATCTTTTAGTATTATAGAGAATGTCGTCAGAGAGTATGAGAAGATTACTACCCTCATTGTCGTTTAGGGTTTCAAATTGAGTTAATGGTTTAATGAGACAACACTTAAATAGATAAACGACAGAGGGCAAAGATCTTTCATTGGGCTTAACTAAATGACCCAACTCATCACGGTCCATTCAGAGACAATAGCCCAATTAGACAATTCATCAATAAGTGTTTAATAACAATAAACCATAATTAATATTAATAATAATTTCTAATAATTGATTATTGTTAATCCATAATTGATAAATTAAAATAATTAATGTAACATTCTCCCACTTAGATGACAATAATCAATTATTAAAATTATATAATTTTAATACTAGAATTTTAATTATGATCAAAACACTTGTTTCACAAAACAAAAGTAAACTTCAACATTGTAGAAATGAATCCGATAGAGAAAACAGACCATACAAGCCAAAGTAATACATTTTGTATTAAAAAGATGAATTTAGAGAAACATATTTCATATGAGAAAAATATGTTATAAACCAATTGCCCAAGCATATGAAAATGCTATTGATAAACTCTCACTAACCTAAAATATCATAAGACTTACTCATGTGTATAACTTTGTGGTCAATGATTTACTAATGAGTTTTCACATTAAAGGTCATATCATATCTGATCTGAACAAGTGATCAAAATTGGAGACGGTTGGAATGGTTGACGATCTTTCAAGCAAGTTAACGTTGAGGAGGGGGTGGTGTACATGCAGGGCACTCCTATGCTAAAGTAAGCAAATGTTTAAAGAAGAGGGTAAAAAATATTAGGGTTTTGAGTGTAAGAAAGTGATACCTTGCTCTCAAAGATATGAGGGTTTATATAATGGACATAGGAGGATTCTCATTGGTTGCTATATTTGGGCCGAGATATGCGGGTCTGCAAATATAGTCGTTCGAGCTGACTTGGTCAAAACCGAGCGACTATGCCCGTAATTAGCCGTTATGTCGAGCAGGAGGGACATAACGGGCATAGCTCTAGATTCGATATGCATTGATTCCACCCGACGAGTGTCGAGCAAGGGACTTTACGTGGTGGGCGATCCTGTCGTTCATCGCGCCCAACAAGGCTAAGGATCTTGATCGGAGGCTCGAGGAGATGAGGTTGCCCAGCTAGCATTCGGGCAGTCCAGAACAATAGCCCCCCAAGTCGTTGCGTCCGTGGGCGTGATGACTTGAACTATGCAGCTGAGGCCGTCATACCCGATGGTCAATGTCGAGGAGATGAAAAGTCTGGAGAATTTGGAGAGTTCCTGCATGTGCGGCCTCGAGCCGTGTGCATTGAAGGCGTGTTAGGCCTAGGGACTAGGGGGTAATGATGATTCCCCTAGGTTTCATAGGCGCGTGCTAGGGGGGCTATAAAAGGAGAAGAGTCTCTTCATTTGAGGACTTTCTTCGCATGCCTCGCTCGCGGCGTATCCGACTCGACAACTATCGTTCCGAGGAGCCGTAGTTGTGTTCTCCTGAGTTTTCACCGCGTTACGCCGTCG
Source organism: Vicia sativa (assembly GCA_021764765.1). Taxonomy (NCBI): domain Eukaryota; kingdom Viridiplantae; phylum Streptophyta; class Magnoliopsida; order Fabales; family Fabaceae; genus Vicia; species Vicia sativa. Next base: position 84,159,712 of record CM038792.1, on the reverse strand, counting down.
CACCAGTGCTTGATTTTCTTGTTGCAACGGTCCGATCGCCTTCTAAACGGTATGTTTTCTAATCCTTCGTGTGATTTTGTTGGATTTAGGTGGAAATTCCTGATTTATTTCACAGAATGCATGCGGGTAGTATTTCGCAAGTACACGAAAAACACAAAATAATATAAAGAGTGTCGAATCCATAAATACTTTTTAGTCAAGTTATCGTTATCTATTGTTTTGTATGTGACAAAATTTGATGATGTTATGGTTAATCATATAAGAATCAAAATAATAATGCCCATGTTCTGGCCAGGCACACAGCTGTTGGCATTTTGTTTAATAGGCCTAGCCTAACTCTAATGTAATCACATTGGGAAAACGATTTAGTTCTAGCCTCATTTCTAATTAAAAAACAGAGAAAAAAAATCAAATTCATATATTAACTTATATTTTGAAATCCATATAAATGTATAAAGTTAACAAATAAGTGAAATATAGAGATTTCATTTAATAATAGATCAACATTATCATTAATAATTTCATTTATTACCATAAACTGAAAATTACAAAGTAGGCCTGGTAAACATTGTTATCATTTGCCAGTGTATAATTTGTTTTGGAAATGTGCCCAAAATAGTTAAACAAGACTTATAAGAATATTCATGCTATATGTTGTTTGATTCTTCTAACTTATGAAGGCCTAATATCTCACATTATAAAATAAATGATATTTTGCCTATAAAAGCTATTCAATTGAAAAATGATACTATATGGGTCCATTTGTAACAAAAATTAATACTGTAACAAAAACCATTACATATCTATCTATTTATAAGAAACTACTAGTAATATCTAAAGAGAATTGTTAGTTTGACATCTAAAATGACACCCGACACCGGATTACAATACGGTTTGCTTTTATTATGTTTATAAAACATTATCTTTAGAATATTGATACGGTGTGCATAGGGAGTCTATTCAAATATGAACTCTCTATCTAAATTATTGGATGCTAAAACCATTACTCACAATCTACTCAGAAAAGGACACCGTATCTTCAATGCAAAATTCATGGACATAACATTACTAATTAAAGTCCAAGTCTTTACATTTTAGTTGCAAAATCAAAAATTGTAGGAGTAGTTGACTAGTCTATATTTTTGTAACCTTTCTACAACCATAAATTGTAGTCCAATAAGAAAAGGAAGAGTGAAAGAGTAAGCAAAGTAAGTCAAAGCTTTAGAAGCAAAAGACTCATTCAAAGGCAGAAAAGGATTAAGAGGTCTTCAAACTTAGGGTATAGGGTTCTTAAAAGCAAACAGAACATGCGTGCTTCAATTCCTTTGCCTTGTAAAAGAAACCAATTTTCTGACTCTTTTTAAATTTTGGTCTCTGTAAAAGATAAATTTAAAAGGTAAAGCAAAGCATTTTGATAGACCTTACGTTTTCTCTCTTTTTTATCAACTTTTTTTATCTTTCGTTTTCTTTTCATTCTTCTTTTTTCTTTGCCTTTTTGGAAGTTTCTCATCACCATCCATGTATTCTCAACATCTCAAAATAGCATCTCTATGAAACCTGTGGTTTTTCTATTGTCCAATTTTTTCTCCTAGTAAACAATGGAGTAGTACTCCATATTGTTTCTGATGATTCTTTTATAATTACAAGTTATATTAATAGAGCAGATGAATAGCACAGAAGATTTTTCTTGATTCAATTTTTTAAAAAAAAAATTCAAAGAAATATTTTATTCTTGAAAACTTTATTTACACATAATTCTCTTATTTTTATTTCTATTTCAAAGTTTAAATGGTAGAAATTCAACATTCTCGTAAGAATAATATTAAATAATTAAAAGTTTTCACTACTATTCATATTTATTTATTTATTTATTTTATTTTTTATAATTTTAAATTAAATAAATATTATAATCATTCTTAAAAAATTTACTTTTTTGCATAAAAATATTAATCCAAATAATAATAATGTGAATAAGATTTCAAAAGAGTATAATTTTCTAATTTGAAACAAACACATTCTGACCAATAAATTATTATAAATGTATTTAAACAAATGTCTTCTTTAATCGAGTGTAATAGTTCAAAATTTTATTACAATTCAATTTTGATTAAATAAAATTTTATAAAATATTTTTATGCTTAAATCATTATTATATAAGATTTTAAATTTATTTTATTATGATTAAATTGTATTTAAATTTAAGACCTTTTCAATGAAAATTTCATAATTGTTACTATTACTTTTTGGTTTTGTAATTTAATAATCAAAATTTAATTCTTTGAAAATAAATAAATTGAGCCTTTTGAACAACTATTCAAATTTATGTAGTAACATGCTGTGAGCCTGAGGAACGAGACAATAGAAATTTTTTTAGAACTTTCAAACTTGTAAGTAGTAGTATTTTTTTAAGGCATACTAGTAATCAATTTCATTTAATATAAACAACTCAGATGTCTTATTAAACCCTCAATGAACAGCCACACTTTTGAAATGGTCAATTGTAATTTGCTAATACTGACCTGTACCCTAGCTAAAATAACCTTATATTCCAAAATACAAATACAGTAAACCTAAAAGAGACATTAATGTGACTAAAACCCAGACAAAAATAGAAACAGAAGTGGGGCAAACAAATCTCACTTTTCAAATTTATCTATTAAAAAACTAAATAAAACTGAAACGTTTCCTTCATACTCTATAGAGTCTGTATGACTGAGCTCACAATTACTGTACACTATACAGTACCCCTATCTTACTTTTTCCTCTATACCCTACTACCCCACTCTTTTCTTTCAGGTCCAAATGACCAATTTCAACAAAATAATAAATAAATAAATAACACACCAAAATGATTACAAAAAGCAAAAGTTAAATTAAACCCATCTTATAGTTATACCTCAAATAAAGCAAAATTTTCAATGTAAAATCCATTAAAAAAGTGAAAAGTTAAACTAAAATACACACATTATGGATGAATAGAGAATACTACGGTTCAATTCCACCTATCCGATAAGAAGAAGAGTAGTTGATTTTTCGATTCTTAGTCGATCAATCATCAAATATATAATCTGAAAAAATTTAAGACATTTACAAGAAATACAATTTTTTTTGAATTTATTAAATAAATAATTATTTAATAATTATTTTATATAAAATACATCGATTATTCTATATATTAAAAAAAAATTAATGTTTATAAATTTGTCAAGAAAATGTATTTAATACTAGAATTGACACTCACAAATAAGATTATATAGATGGTGGAAAAAACAAACTCTTTCTCTTACTAACTACACTCCTCTCATTTTGTTCATTCACCTAACTCACCTATAAAACCCAAAACTCAACAACCAAATTCACCAACTAACTCTCTCTTCACTTTCTCTCTCTAAACTTTTCCATGGACGCTCTTAACTTCTTCAAGTTCTGGAGAAACAACCCTACAACAACCACCTCAAACATTACCGTTCCTCATCTTGTTGTCGAAACCGACACTGAATCAGACGAAGACGACTCGTTCTTCGATTTAGAACTCCCCATCAACGATGACCCACCACTCAAAACAACAAACATTACTACCTACGAAACTGCAGTTAATGTTCCACACAAAACAACTCTTCCTCTTCCTCTGTCTCCAAACGAACCCATTTCGAAAAGAAAAGTGCTTCCGATTGAACCTTCTACGAAACCTCAATCACCCATTTCACTTCTCAAATCAGCACCGAGTTTCAGAATCTTTACATTCAGAAAACAAAGAACAATACCTTCTGAAAAAACAGAATATGAACAGACTCAGACGAAGAATCAGAAGAAAGAAACCAAAGTCTTCGCTGTGAAAGTTAAAATGGAGGATTTTCATTCTTCTCCATCTCTCAGCAGAGACAATAGCACGAGAAGCTTTGCAAGCAAAGCTCGGAGTCAGGGAACAGAGGAACCGGAACCGAAAGCAGAGCGTGTTTCGAAAGAGATTTTGCTCAAGTATTTGAAGTTGATTAAGCCTCTGTATGTTAAGGTTTCCAAGAGGTACAGTGAAAAGGTGAAATTTCCCGGCGATCGGATGACTGTGATGGGTTCTCCGTCTTCGTCACCGGCGGTTCAGAAACAAGGGAATTTTCCGGCGGGGATGAGGGTGGTTTCGAAGCATTTTGGTAAGAGTAGGTCGTCGGGTACGGTTGTCGGATGTAGTTCTCCGGCGAAGAGAAGTGATGATACGCTGCTGCAACAACATGATGGAATCCAAAGTGCTATTCTTCACTGCAAGAAATCATTTAACGCCAGAGGTACTTTTTTGTTTAAAAACTCATTATTTTTTGTTTTCAGATTTTATTATTTTACTTATGCTAATTTATTAAGATTTTAAATATGATTTGAATTATATATTTTTCAGATTGTTCAATGGGTGTTTCTGAGGATAAATCAATGTGTTCAACGAGAAGTTCTTTTGAAGATGAAGTGTGAGAAAATTGAAAGCAACTAGTAGTAGTTGATAGAAGAGAAATGAAAATGTTTTGATTTTGTAAAGGCAATGAAATTAGAATAGGAGTGATGATTAGTGTGATGTGTACATTGATGGGCTATAATGAAAAGAATCTAATATTTCTCTGATTTTGGATCTTTTTGTGTGAGTTTTGCAGTTTGCACTCTGCTTGAGGTTGTTGTATTATCTCAACTCAAGTAGTATAGTACTCAAAAGATTCAAAGTATCAACATTTTTACAGTGAACATTGCATTGATAAGACTTGTAGTAGTATCTGAAACATTACTAGTTTTCCATCAGTTTATTTATAATTGTCACTTATGAGATTTTTACACATTAAAAAATATACTTATTATTACTTTTTAGACAATAATTTTCATTCTATCTATAATATCAATAACTTTTTATTATTTTAATTTATTATTTCATAATTTTCATTCTATCTATAATATCAATAACTTTTTATTATTTTAATTTATTATTTCTCTCTTCATAATACATAGTAGGGTGATTTTGGATAAACAATAATTATTATTACGTTGAAATTTGAAAATGATAATTATAAATAAACAATTTTTTTTCTCAAAAGTGAGGAAGTATCTTCTTTCTTTAGGAGTACCTTCTTTCTTTGTAAAGGAGAGAAAGATGTCCATGTCTTAATAGGTCAAATATTAATGTCTTTTAAGAAGTTTAATAAATTAGTCATTACGTTAAGTTTTTTTCCACAAATATATCTGCAAAATATATTTGTTTTTAATAATGATGTTTATTTTTTAAATAAATATATCAATGTATATGTTATGTTATATGAGAAAATAAAAGACGCACTTTCGGTGTGTAGTAGTTTTACAGTGTCATTTAATAAAAAATATGTATTTTGCTATGTTATATTAATGATTTAAATAATTTAAGTGATTTGATATATTCATATTTTTTTATTGGGCGACTGTGTAAAGTTTTTTTACATCAAGGATATATGTCCATTAAACTTATGTTATATTCTCTATTTTCCACTATGAGTGTCTCACTCTATCATTTCATACATTTTAAGAAAATTGTAGGAAAGTAAGTGAGAGAGTAATATTATATTATAATATCCTTAATCATGTTTTGGAAATGGTGAAAGTTTAATTAATTAGAAGATAAAATTGGAAAAGTGTATTAGAAATTGAAATGAGTCATTTATTTTAGAACACTATTTTATTTCAAATAAGTCATTCAATGTAGAAGACTAGAGTTTTGTAGTCCTAAGACAGGTGACCACCATATATTGTCCTCTAAAAATAGTAATGCTTCACCCTAAGTACCTTTCTTTTGCTTAGATATGAGAAAACATTTGAAAAAATGTTTATTGGACGGAGAGAAGTCAGAGTCAGTAATTGGTCCACGTCTTTTTAAAAAATAGGTATTCAATAATTCACCATTGATCCAATGGTCAATGACTTCTTCAAAGAAAAACGTTAAGTCCAAAAATCTCTATAAATAACTCTCTTCTGACAGAAGAAGATTTCAAATCTTAACTCATACACTTATACCTAAACACAAAAATTGAGATACATAGCCTCTCACTTCACCTGAGCAAATCCACTAAAACCATTGTAAAATCACCGTACATGACTTCTCATTGTTGTGGGTAAGCCCTAATCACAACAAATTGTTATAAATATACAAAGGCCACTAAGTACGCCTACCCTTTTAGGGGCAACATACTCATATGTACTTTTTCACCAGTACAATGGAGCCCAACATAGGGCTTCGATAAAACTAACCCGAGCCACATCTTTTTCATTCTAATTCCTTCCATCTTCCCTTTAAATATGGCCGAAAAACTCTACGCTCTAATATAAACACCATAGTCGGAGGTTTCGCTGGTGGAGATAGTTCCAACTCCTCCCGAAGGAAACATGCAAGGCAGATGCTTGTTACGAATGTAATATCTACTAGTTTCTCTAAAGGTGTGTGAAAGGAAACAAGGGTTAACATCACCCTTTTTCAACATGGACGTCGCCTGAGTATTTCCTCACGATAATGACCCTCTAATCATCACTGTGCAACACGAAAACTAGGATATTAAGTGAGTTTTGATAAATCCTAGAAGCTCCTGTGTCATCATGTTCTAGGACACTTTCTAGAAACTACAACTCAATCCCAATAACATCAAAGTGTTCGGTGGCTTATTAATAAGATTGTCAGGAGGATATGTACAAGTAGAGGCCATATGATCCTAGAGTCAACGTCTGGATATGGCGTAAATGCTAATACAATTGACGTCAGCTACCTTATTATGGACGCCCTATCGTCCTATAAAATCATTCTAAGTGCCTACTGTTGGATAACAAGTTAGTACAATTCAAGGAGACCAACTGATCGCTCAAGAATGCTACTAGATGGGATAGCAAGTTGGACGCATACAGTAAAGGCTCATGCCCACAAAGGACTTGAAGGAAGTTTAAATATGCCTTTTATTCCACCTATTAACAAAGATAAGTACTTCGCTTATCGAGGAGGAAAAACACATGCTAGTCGACTAACTCATTAAAAATTCCGACTTGTTCACATAAACCCCATTTGATTTTTAGGGATAGATACTAAGGTGGTGATCTATTGCCACGCCATCCACCTCTCTTCAAAACCAGTGTCGTAAAGGAATCGTAAAGTTGGCGAGGAGAAAAGGGCCACCATTGACGAGGAAGTCGACATGCTATTCAACACTGAGTTTATCATAGAAACAAAATACCCTGCCTGGCTAGCCATCGTGGTTTTGGTGAAGAAAGTGAACAATAGATGGCACACGTGTGTGGACTTCACTGACCTGAATGCCATCGTTCCTAAGGACCAATATCCAGTACCGGATGTTGATAACCTTATCTATGGATCCTCAGGCTACCGTGCATTGAGCTTCATGGATGCATACTCAGAGTATAAGCAGATTCAGATGGATCCCTTGGAAGCCACCCAAAACATCCTTTATGTTGAATCATGGAAACTAATACTACAATGACATGCCTTTCGACCTCAATAACGCTAGAGCCACCTACCAAAGACTCATGGACATTGTGTTCTTCTGTAAGATATGGCAAAACCTAGAGGTTTATGTTGACGACATGATAATGAAAACTATTGAAGGGCACTTCCATGTTGAAGATTTGAAGGATGCTCTACAGTGAATTATGAAATATAATATGCGCCTAAATCCCGCCAAGTGATCTTTCGGAGTTCTTGATAGAAAATTCCCATAGCTTATGCTGGAGAAGAGATGCATTGAGGATAATTCAGATATATGTCAAGAAATCATCTCTATGAGAAGCCCCACCAAAGTCAAGGAAGTGCAGCATCTCACAGGTCGCCTTTATCTTGATTTCTCTCGCGTGTAGGCGGAAAGGAATTCCTTTTCTTTGCCACCTTGAAGAAGAAAGAGAGATTTAAATGGACCACCCATTGAAAGGAGGTTTTTCCAAAGGTAAAGGCTTTTTTTCGCATCGCCTCTCACCCTCACTCGCCCGAGAGAGGAATCACAACTACTCTTTTATATCTCGGTCACAAGAGTGGAATTCTTACGAGCTCAAGTATTGTAGTGTCCTCTAGTGCATTGGTGCTAGATCTTGGAATTATGATTTTGGATGTAGAGGAAAATTGAAGTTTTGAGGAAAAGGGTGAGAGAAAGGTCTGAGGGAAGTTTTTCTTATGGAACAATTATGGAAGAGGGAGAGATTAAGAGTTTAGGAGCTTTTGAAAATGTAGAGAATGATGATGGGTTTGGTGAGAAAATATGTTTTAAAGGAGCGAGAGAGAGAGGGAGGGAAAGAGAAAAAATATTATTTTGAAACTGTCAAGAGAAAGGGAGACACAACCGATTAGGGTTGCGTTGGTGGGTGACTACTTGTAGCAGCGCCCATAATCATGAGGTGTGATAGACAAACCATTAATTGGCATGTCCAAATGCTGACGTCACACACAAGGCTCAAAGCTTGTTTGCGTGTGTGTCATATTCTCTCTCATGCATTCCATTTTATCCATATCCTCATGTTTCCATTTTTTAGCAAACTTCAAGTTTTCCTTTTTTTTTCTTTCTGAATTCAAGGAGCAACAAATGCTTCTGTTTTCATGTATGGCTTCCATATTGAAAGCGTGACAACACTTTGACAGTGACTCTTTCAAACTTTCTCAACTTATCAAAATCATTTGAAAATAAAATAAACTTAAAAGATAAAAGTTAAGTTGGGATGCTTCTTAGTAACACTACTTTATAGTCTTGTAGCCCGACTTTACAACAATTATGATGAATCATTTAAATCCAAGGTGACCCTTGTATTGTGCAAGGATTTGCTAAGATAAGACTTAATTCTTTGAACATTGACTTTTAATTCTTCTTGTGTTCTTTCATTCAATAAGTTTACTTCCCCAAGAGGGTAAATCTTTACTAGTTTAAAGGGACTAGACCATCTAGACTTAAGTTTTCTTGGAAAAAGCTCAAGCATAGAATTAAACAAAAGACCCCTTTGGCCTATTACCAACTCTATTTTTTGGAACTTACTTTCATGCCATAGTTTTGTTTTCTCTTTGTGCAATTTATTATTTTTCATAAGAAAATAACCTATGCTCCTCTAACTCATTAAGTTGAAGCATTGTAGCTTGGCCATCAGTAGTTACGTGTTCAAAGTCTCGACTTCCCAAAATGCTTTATGTTCCAACTCAATATGCAAATAGCATGCCATGCCATAGACAAGTCTATAAGTAGACATGTCTGGAGGAGTCTTGTAAGTTGTTTTATAAGCTTACACAACATCATCTAAATGCTTGGACAAATCCTTCCTTGAAGGATTCACAACTTTACCCAATATCCATTTTATCTCTCTATTGAACACTTTATCTTGACCAATACTTTGTGGATGATAGACTATAGTAACTTTGAGTTTAAACCCATATTTTTCCATTAAAGTTTCAAATAATTTATTGCAAAAATGAGTCTGTTCATCACTAATGATTTCTCTAGGGGTGCGATGTCTAGAAAATATATTTTAATAAAAAATTTAGTCACCATCTTAGAATCACTAGTAGGAGTTGCTATAATATCTATTGACTTAGAGATGTAGTCTACTGCCATCAGTATTAACAAGTTTCTAAAGGATTGAGGGAATGACCCCATGAAGTCTATGCTCCACACATCAAAAAGTTCAATGTTAAGGATGTTGGTGAGGGGAATTTCTTTCCACCTGGATATATTCCTAACTCTTTGACATTTATCACAATTCTTAACCTGATCATGAGCATCTTTAAAAACAGAAGCCTAAAAATAACATGATTAGAGAACCTTGGCATTAGTTCTTGTTCCTCCAAAATGTCCTCCATAAGGGGGCTTATTATATACTGACAAGATTTGTCATGCTGTAACACGGTGGGAGAACTGACTTATTTGTTTTGCGTTTTATCGCAAATGTTGCGGATAGCAAGAGTTGCCACCGACTTTTCTTTTATCCAATTAAGGGAAGGCGAAAAGAACAGGAAAAGACATTCGTTAGATTCTGAGTATGGGAGGCAGTTATGAAAAGGGACGGTATTAGCACCCTTTCCATCCGTAGTTATCTACGGGCTCTTAATTGCTTAGCTCACTTTGAAATTTGCTTTCTGTGTGTGTGTTTGAAAAGATGTTTTTGAAAGACATTTATCTATGACTTCGTAATGATTCTCGCTAGAATGTATACGAAGTGTTTGGAAATGTTTTGTTTTGAAAAAGTATTTAACTTTGTAATGATTCACGCTGGAATGTATACAAAGTGTTTGAAAAGTTTTGTTTTGAAAAAGTATTTAACTTTGTAATGATTCACGCTGGAATGTATACAAAGTGTTTGAAAAGTTTTGTTTAGAAAAAGTATTTAACTTTGTAATGATTCACACTGGAATGTATACAAAGTGTTTGGAAAGTTTTGAAAATAGTGTGAGGTGTGAAAAGTATTTTTGAATTGATTGGAGCAAGCAAAAGAGTCTTATTACCTACTCAGAATGGTCGTTTCCATGTTATTTTGCTTCCTTTAGAATAAGGCTATCCATACCTATTAGTTGGCAGGTAATCTTATTCGTTGAATGTAAAGGGACGTTCGTAGGGTCATCGTATGATCATAGAAGGCAACATGTATGGATACCTTAGCATATTTGTAGGGACGATCATCCCTTTTTGTAGGCAACAACCGAGGGACGAGATCATGTATTTGTAGGAAACAACCGAGGGTCTTCGAGGGACTATGATCTTTGATTCGAAGGGACTGTGATGATATTGTTTGTAGGCAACTATGCTAAGATATTCCTACGTTAAAGGGACATGACCATTGTTTATTCGTAAGGCAACATGAGAGGATACCGTAAGGGGGTGCAAGTGTGAAAGAGTGTATTGTATTCAGATATATTAGTCTTGAATTAGAGGTGATCTAGGGTTGATTTTAGTCTTAGCATGCAAACCCTAATTACTAACAGTTAGATATATGTACAGAAAATAAAGTGCGGAATGTAAAAGTGCGGAAACGTAAAGGTCCTACGCTATTACATAGCTTCGGGGCAGATACATAATAAGGAGTGCGGAAAGTAAAGGTAGAACATGTAAATCTACGCTATTACAGAATAAAAAAACTTTGCGACCTATACATATTTTCTAGAATTATAAATGCGAAATAATGCAAATACTTAGAATAATAAGAAAATGTTAGTAAAATATTTTGGAGATTAGTAGAAAAAAAAGGTTTTAGGTTAGCAACCCTAATTACATGAAAGAAAATATTTTTTGGAGTTTTTATGAATTGATTTTAATGAATAAAACCTAATCCTATGTTATTTAACATTTAATTAGAAAAATATTTGAAAATATGAATAAAAAGAAAATGTTTTTTGTGTCAAAAATTAAATAAAGATTTTAGAAACCTAAATCTAAAATTAAAACATTTTTATGGTTTTTATGATAATGAAAATAATTTGTGAAAAGAAATTAAAATAAGTTAGAAAATTAAAAGGAAAATAAGAAAATTGAAGAGGATTAGTGTCAATAAAAAGGATTTGGTCCCCAGGGTGTTGAACTCGTGACCCTGGGGTTATTGAGCCAAAACTGGACCACTAGGCCACTGGCCTGTGGTGATATTAGAACGCCTCCAATTGTATATGTGTAATGTCCTGCAAAAATCAGAAGTTTGTGAAAAATTGCAAAAGGTGGGGTTCAAACCCGCGACCTTAGAGCCAAAGTGACATAATGCGCACATGGTAGACCGATGGGGCGGTAATACATCCATGTATTTAGTTACATGGATTAATATGTAAGTGACATCAATTCTAGAAAAATCAGAATAAATAAAAAGAACAAACACGTGTTTGATGGTAGGGCCAGGAGATTTGAATCAGCCAACCAGGAAACACCACACATGCCTCACCGATCAGACAAAGTTCAGAGGCGCCGGAAGTCAACTTCGGTCACCTTCTCCGATCATTGTAAACATGGAACCTGCAAAAGTCAATGAAAACACAAACCAAAATAACCCAGATCCATTAATTAGGATGCTACGAATCCAATGGCATGGTTGGTTTGTCTTGAAACAGCCTAGAATTAGGGTTTCGACAAAGCAGAAGCTTCGTGCCCTAACAATGGTGAACGTGGTTCTATCCTCAAACCTTGCAAACGATGGTGCTAAACAGTCACAAAAATCAATATAAGCATGAATATGTAGATCGAAATCATTTATATTGCATAAAACGAAGGTTTGAAATTCAAGAACCTTACCAACCGGTGCAACCTTGTGGGGATGGTTCTGGGCACGATTTTGCTTGCCTAAGGACCTGGATCAATTGCTGGGCACCTCAAGAGAGTGAATGAATAGTTGGTTTCGATTGAAAGTGCCTAGGAATTGGAATATGAATTTGCAAGTTCTCTTGATTTTTTTTGAGAATTAGGGTTCTTTGTGGAGGAAAGGATTCGTTCTCCTTTGCTTGTGAATGTGTAGAGTATATATAGAGCATGAGAAATAGGTCAAGAATTGAGAGAAAATATTTTGTCTTGAATGCAAAAATATTCCATTGAAAATGTCATCAAAACTTTTCAAAAGTGGCTCAATCTTGCCTCAATGCATGGTGCACGGAATTTTCAGCTAGCATGGATTATCTTGGACCTCAAGACAAGTAGAAATCAGGCCTAACTCATCTTAACTCTTACCTTTGTATTTTATTTAATTAAAATTGAATTTAAATCATTAAATTCAAACATAAATCAAATAAATAAAGGATGGGAGTGCACTTGAGTTTTAAGGCCATGGATAATGTTAAGATTAAGTTTGGATCATAAAATCTTAGGCCCATTTGGAAGAAATTTGAATTTGCTAGGTATTTTTCTTCATGCACCTCTTCAAAACTTGCACAAGTTGTATCTTGCTCAATTTTCAACATTTTTAAGTTTTATTGGACTTTTTAGAAATCTAAATATGTCCTATAAACACTCCTTTTGGTTTCATATTTATTGAAGTTTCCATGTTCATGTACACTTCTTTGTAAAAAGATGATTTTTTGTTGACTTTTAGAAGGACCTCTAATGTTTTGATCCATAACTCTCAAATGATGCATTTTTGGCCAAAGCTTGTCAGACATGAAGTTGTAGATAATTGAATTCTCTTCAAAATGAGCTTTTGTGGAAAAAATTATGATAAAGTATGTGAAAGTTATGCTTGGTCAAAGTTTTGTTGACTTTTGTCTGAAAAACCCTAATTTAGAAACTTTGACTTTTGATGTAATCTTGACTTTCCTTGAGGAATCATGGTCAACCCTTGATCAAATGATGAATATTACTTCAAAATATTGATGTTACCCAAAAATTATGAAGTTTGACTGTATGTTGACCAAAGTTGACTTTCCATCCAATACAGTTGATTTTCAACCATCTGAGCAATTGGATGGGCAAATTTAACTTGTAAGGCTTGAAACTTGGCATGGTGATCCCTTGAAGCATATGATGAGGTATGATGACCACTTGGAGCCTTAGATATTCATTCTAACTTGAGAGAATCAAAGCCCTAGTTTGGATTGATTGCTTAGAAGAGGGTTTGTCTGGTCAACCCTTGTGAAATCCTTAAGTACGGAGATGTGAATTGTCTTGAGAAGTAGGAGGGAAAATTTAGGGGTATAACACATGCCTATGGTTGATCTACACATCTTCTTAGCAGTTGATCAATATATTGCTTGTAGAGAAATGTTTCATCCCAAAGTAACTTTCTGTCATATTGAAGAGCCTAGTTCTTTGTTAAGAGTTGAAATATGGTAAAATGTATCTACTCACCAAGTAATTCATAATGTCAATATACCATGGTGTCACACCAAAGGTAATCAACATCAGTTGCTCATCAGGAAAACTCTCTCGATATGGTCATTGTTATTATTCTGAACTTCCTCTGGAAACCTTGAGAGATGGTCAACAACCAAGTTCTTGACTCCCTTCTTTTATCTAATATCCATGTCAAATTCTTAAAGTAAAAACACTCATCTTATCAACTTTGTTCCTACCAGATAGGATCCAAACTTATCAAAATCAAAGACAACAACCATCCGTTATTTTTCTATGGTAGTGTAGTTTATTTTCGTTTCACTAAATGACCTACTAGACAACCATACATTCCTGACTGAAAACATACGGCCCATCATGTTGCAACAATTGGAAAAGTGACTTAGTTATCTTGGAAAAGTCTTTGATGAATCTCCTATAGAAGCCAACATGACCTAGAAAACTCTTAATTTCTTTGATATTAACCGGGATGGAAGATTCTTTGTTACTTCCATTTTTGCTTGATCCACTTCTAACTCCTTCTTTGAGATTTTTTTCCTAGAAACAATCTATTCTTTTACCATGAAATGACATTTTTCCTAGTTTAACACAAGATTAGTTTCTTCATACATGGTTAACACCATATCTAGGTTGTCCATGTATTCCCTGAATGGTTCTCCAAAAACAGAGAAGTCATCCATGAAAATGTCCATGGAATTCTCCATAACATCTGAAAATATTTCCATCATGCAACATTGAAATGTGGCTGGAGAATTACACAGTCCAAAAGGCATACTTCTAAAGAAAAGGTGCCATAAGGACATATAAATATGGTTTTCTCTTGATCTTTAGGTGCAATGGCTATTTATTATAAATGGAGTACCCATCAAGTAAATAATGCTAGACGATGACAAATTATATAGATAGGGGTGAATAGATATCTAAAGTATATTTTTACTTGCAAACTTCCTTTAAAAATTTAAGCAAAAACTATGGCAAGCGAAAGTCATATCCTAGATCGTAAGTTGTCCAAATCGAACCCACTATATGAGGCTCTAATATGCGTATAATCAATACTCAATCGAATAATGATAATAAGATCTTAATACATTAAAATATTAATTAATTGTTTTACAATTACAAGGCCAACTAATATTGAATGAAATAATTGATAAAACTAAGTGAAACAATTTCTCGAAAACTTGATGTGCACTTAATTTTTTAGATTTTTCTTTGAGCTTTGTTTGTATGAAAAACCTCCTATAATCTAATACTATTATAATGTAATCCACAAAGCGCATTAGTAATAAAAGGATTTGTCTATACAAATTAATTGCACAATCAAAGAGTTTAACAAATTTGCTTAACAAAATTATATATATATATATATATATATATATATATATATATATATATATATATATAGAGAGAGAGAGAGAGAGAGAGAGAGAGAGAGAATGATACAAGGATTTTTTAGGTAGTTCACCAGTTATCCTCACTATGATTATACCTCCCCCCAATTCCGTTTGGATTAGAGATAAATTCTTTATTATGCAAAAAGTTGTTTACAAGATAATTGAGGCAATCCAACCATGCAAACCTGAAACCACTCGGCTGAACTTCCTACTGATAGGGGTGTATCAATGGAGTTGCCATCGAACGTGTTTTATCTCATGACGGAGAAAGGAAAACATAGAGTAAAACTGAAGGGGAGAAATTGCGGTCCTCTGACCGAGAGATCAAGAGAATCTAGGTAAGAGAGTTAGTTACGCGAGGGGAAGGGATTAGCACCCCACACGCCCGTAGTACTCTACGGTATCCACTTTCTATTTCTAGCTAAATGATGTGTAATATCTATCTATGCTTAATCGCTACAATGCATGCAAAAGAAAAGAGAAAATAAAGAAACCACGGGGAAAAGAAGGAAGTATTTAAAAAGTTTGCTCGATCGAGCCCCGTGATAAGATGCCTACGTATTCGCACGTGCAATGGGAAAGTCAGATCACCGTAGTTCAACTCACTTGTTTTGGTAGTTTTTGTGTTTTCACTTGTGAAAAAGGTTTTAAACACAAAAGAAAATGCGCACGGAGGAGAAAAAGTTTGTGTTGGTTGGTTGATTTTACCTTGAGAAAGGAGTTTAAACCATTATTAAGTGTTTTGTTTTCAAAGGAAAAAGAAAGAAAGTTTTAGTTTTATTACATGCAAAGATGCAAAAGAAATTAGCAAAACAAGAGGGAGACTAGCTAAGTACTAACCCTAATGTTGACATGCGAAGGTTGGACCTATGGTTGAGGATGTAAGGGAATCTCTACCTATATTGACATGCAAAGGATGTGAATCCTAAAGTCTGGGCTCGAGAATCTATCCTAACCGAGAAATCCTGGGGAAATCAGACAAATCAAGCACAAACACAAGTAGAATCGCCCTAAACGGGTATTTAAATAAACCAGAGGGGTTCCTAAACATGCTCCAACTACCGAAACCTCATCATGCATCTCTATTCCTACTTCTCATGGCAAAAGAAATCTGTAAAGCCCTACTTCTCATGATATCTAGGAAAGCTGTAAGAAAATGTGATAAATGGTGCAGAAACTACCGAACGGATATAGAATCCGAAGAGCACTGCAAGCTAGTGAAATACTCCGGAAAACTTCAAGTAGTAGGTGTACAAGCACAAGAACGTCTACAAGAAGGGAGTTAGACCCGAAAAGCAAGTAGAAGAATGTATACGTGGGTATACAAACATCGGGGAAATGTGTCGTATGTATATGCAACACAAGCCCCTGCGTCAAACAGAGCTCAAACAGTAGTTAGGAATGACTAGTGTACTTGCTGTTTGCAGTTAGAATCGAGAAAGAACAGAAAATACACCAGTTCAGGTCGCGCTAAGCCTGCTATACCGCGCTAAGCGCGACCCAAACAAAGGCCACCTCGCTTAGCCTGCTCTGGACCGCACTAAGCGCGACCTACAAAACAAAAGTCAGTAAGTTTGGCGCTTAGTGCGCTCCTGGTTCCGCTAAGCGCGGTCTGCAACCTGCAAAATACTGTTTCTGGTCCGGATCACCTGTCCATGGTATTCTCATACAGAAATTCAATCCATACAATTAGGCCACAGTCCCATAGAAGATAAAAGTCAAATGAACATGTGAGGAATGCAAATCGAAACGATAAATCCAATGTTCATGGATGCAGGACACATGCATGAACATGCGAGGAATGTGAATCGAAACGATAAAACCAATGTTCATAGATGAAGAGTACATGCATGAACATGCGAGGAATATGAATCGAAACGATAAAACCAATGTTCATAGATGAAGAGTACATGCATGAACATGCGAGGAATGCAAATCGAATCGATAAATCCAATGTTCATATGCAATGTTATAATGAATGGACATGTTTGAAGCGCAAGCGGATTCTATAATTCAAAGATTCATGTACAAGGTTACAATGCATGAACATACCAAGAGTGCAAGGGTAGATCACCATTCTAGTGTTCAAATGAGGATCAACGCGTGAGCATGCCAAGAATGCAAGTGAAATTCACAATTCTAATGTTCATGTAAGGATAAACAATGTGTGAACATGTTAAGGATGCGAGTTATGATAACAATCCTAATGCTCATGCATAGATAAATGATGCATGAATATGCCAAGGATGCGAGTTACGATAACAATCCCAATGCTCATGTGTGCTAATTGATGCATGAACATGCCAAGGATGCGAGTTACAATAACAATCTTAATGCTCATGCGAAGGTAAATGATGATAATCAATGCATGAACATGCTAAGGATGCAAGTTACAATAACAATCCTAATGTTCATATGATGATAATCAATGCATGAACATGCTAAGGATGCAAGTTACAATAACAATCCTAATGTTCATGTGTTAAAGAATAATGCAAGCAAGTCATGCTACCTAGAGGTATGAGAAGCTTTCATTCAAATCTAGGTTATGCATTAACACAAACACTTGAAATGCATATGCAATGGATTCATGTACGATGCATTGTGTGCCTAGTGATCCAGATGCTCGAATATCTACATGTCGACGCACTTCGGATGTAAATTGTGCCTCAAGTCATCATGAATTGATGTAATTCAATCAATCTAAATGCTCTCTAATGCATGAGCATGTGATAGATGATGCAAGATGCATGGATTTGTTACTTATATGCAAGGAAGATACAAATGCACATGAGTATATGCATGCTATGTACAAAATCGTCACTCCGACACAAATAAGGTCGCAAAATCTAATTCAAATCAAAGAATTCAAGAGTACAAGTTCAAGAATCAGAATTTACATCGAATTTGCATGCAATTTCAGTATTCAATTTCAAGAAAAGCTGAGAGTCAATAACAGCTTAAAATAAGTGCTTAATTGAACCTAACACTTACTTGAACTTGAAGTTTGAATCAAATTGATGAGGAATTCCTTATGCTCTTTAAAGAAAATACCAAATCAACAACGGATTGGTGATAATCTTCGGGATTAACCTTGAATTCTTGAGGAAATCTTGAAATCTTCAATGGAGGATTGGAGAAGATGAAGGAGAAACCCTTGAATCTTGAAATTGAAGAGGAATCAAGATGAAACAGTTCCTTCCCTGTCAAATTCGTGCAGAAGAAGGAGAAGAAGATTGAGATTCAATTAGAGAAAATGCAATGAAAGAAAACTAGAAGTCGCAGGGCGCGCTTAGCGATCCGTCGAGACAGTGTCGAGGTCCGTGGCCGTGGTGGTTGCTTGGAGGGAAAGTTGCAGTTTAAACTTTGTTCTTGAGTTTTTGCTTTGGATTTGAGAGAATTAGAGTGAAATTGGTAGTGAAAATTAAGTAAATGATTGTGTTCCTCTGATTTGTGAAGAGAAAAATCTATTTATAGTTTTAGGAGTTGGGCCTAAGAACCATAATCAAGCCCAAATCATGATTATCCGAATAATTTTTGTAATTAATCTAAAACAGCCAAATCCATGCTGAATTTGAAGTTGGAATATAAACGAAAGTGTCCGGAATGCGGTTTCGCTTGCATGAATTAAAATTTAGACTTGATCGGATGAATGGTCAATGAAATATGAATTTTTGAAGTTTCAGCACAATTTTTAGACCACCGACACATGCAAAATTTTATTTGCGCTCTTCAGAGATAATGCCTCGAACGAGGGTCTTCCGATCAGAATTTGCGAACGAACATTTCTGAGACAATCGAAGCTAACGAAATTTGTGAAATTTTGGCACCGGTCCCATCTCGTTTCGATGAAAATTGAGCAAGATATGATTTTTCGAAGTTCGCATATCAGATGAAAACTGCTCGGTTCAACTCAAAATCAACTTCAAAGAAATTTTTTTTGGTATTGATCGGTGAGGAACTAGCTCCCGAGTTGCAAATGAAAGTTGTAGAGGGTTTCGATACAGAATTTTAGAAATCAGTCTCGCTCAATTCCGAGTTTCCATCTAGGAGATAGAGACTATTTAATGGGAAGAACACATGGTTCAACACTAAAAATCAACTTAATCCATTGGAGAAATCAATTTCTTTGGAGACCTTCCTCACAAGGTCTGCTTTCGGATTTCAAACGAAAGTTGTTGATTATAATGAGAGGGAAATGCCAGTCGAAAATCGTCAGAAAACACCCAACGAGATGGGAGATACGCCTCTTGGAGTGCCCAAGATGTGCCGAAAACTCGAAATCCGCTTTATTGAGAAATAAGCGAGTAAACTCTTTTTTTGTTTTGCCATTTCGGATACCTTGAACCTGGTAACCTCATGACGAATGTCATGCATGTGACTACATGTATGTGTTTATGTAATTGAATTATAAGCCGGAAATGCAGAAAAGAAGAGGGTAAATTTTGGGGTACAACAAAGCCCTATGTTTGTGTTGATCACAATGTCTCTTCCCTTGATCTAAGTTTGATCAAATCACCCAATAATAACAATTTGATATATTGTCTCGCGCCACTCCTTTGCAAGAAACCACTTTTCTGCAAATCTCTTCACTCGATAAAATCCAAATTATGAAATTTTTGTCACCCATGATTCCTAATTGATTCACCATCTCACGCCACTCCTTTTCAAAAATCTCCCGTTCTTCAAGGCCTTTCACTTACGAACCCTTGTAAAATAACCCCAAATCCACACTTTGATCTTGAGGTAATATCCGATAAAACCCTATATGATTCTGAACCCAACCTTATGTTACCACAAACCTAAATTCAACGTTATCAACACAAGTCTAGATGGAACCCAAATAATAAATGATTATGTGTACGTTTTCTATGTGTATGCATATATGCAAGGTTGAAGATAATGAGAAATCTTAGTATATGTTTATAGTTTCACCAAATGAAAATGAGGCACGTATGATGTATATATGTGTCGAAGTTGTAGGCAAAGGGGAAACCTAAAAATTTGAAAAGGAAAGTAATTTTTGAGAAATACTAACACATTTGTCGGGACATGTAATCTATATGTTGACACATGTAATGACATGGAAAACATTTTGTCGACACGAATTTACATAAATTACATGCTTTAAAACAACATTATATTTGTTGATGGATAAAATGGATGTTTCAACACATGCAAATAATTTTTATGCAAAGAAATATTTTTAATGACAAGTGTCAACCTATATCAGGTCAATATGTCGACAAATAGTTACAGAGCCTACAAGATTTATTATTGATCCATATGTGTCGAAGCATAGTATGGATGTGTCGACACGTCCAACTGATTTTTATGCAAAAATTGATTTGTAATGTATGATACCTATTAACAACCTTTTCAAACATGTTCTAGATGCATTCTAATATCCTGATGCAAATATGCACACAATGACTCAGAGATACCATTCAATATATAGAAAAACAAAATCAACCCTAGTTTTGACATCATACAAAACATGTATCTAAAAGGAAAATGCATTCACACACTCCCTCTTTTTGATGATGGCAAAACTTCAAAACTTGTGTAACACCGTTTAACCCGAAATATATAATATAGCATATATCAGAAGTAAAATAATGCATAACTCAAGTGGGCTTCACATGTATTTCACGAAAAAACAAATAAAATATGTATACGTGTCATGATCATAACACATTTTAAATTCATGTTCCAGATACGAATATAATATGCAACTCGCAGCAGAAATATTATTACTTCATAAAATAATTCATGATTGAAATCCCATACTGACAATCATATCATAAAGTACTAAGCACCAAAGCCAAACATCATATAATCTCATACATATGTCTAGGGGTGTTCAAAACCAAACCAACCCAATAAAAAACTGCAAACCAAACCAAACCAAAACCGCAAAAAAACGCATTTGGTTCGGATTAGTTTGGGCCATCTTTTAACAAAACCGTATGGTTCGGTTCGGTTTGCGGTTTGTATTTTGCAAACCGAACCAAACCGAATCAAACCGCATTATGGTACAACCTAAATTTTACTTAACTCTCATGTAACTCAAACCTAAACTTATTATATATTAGTCTTATGATTACAAACAATTTTCTCATCCTTACACTTATGGTTCCAATTTCAGTCTTCTTAAATCTCTCATAGAATTATCGCCCCGTCTTCACCACTTACATCTTGGCTCTTCTTCTCTTATCTCTACTCTCATATTCTTTCTTTTTCGCATTCTCATTTTTATGCAAATGTTCTCTCTTTCAATTTTGTTTTATCGCACATATTTATCTCTAATCTCTTCTCTTTTATGTTCTTTCTTTTTCATCTTCACTAATCTCTCATCTCATCTTTTTTTTTGTTTTACTATAATATTTTTGACATTATTTTATGTTTATTATTTCACTTTTGTTTAATCTAATTTTTACATATTAAATGAAAAGTTACTGTCCAAATATGATGAGTTTTATTGTTATTTGATAGTGTATGAATGACAAAATACAAAGTTATGTTGTCATCTATACGTGTATTTATGACTCAACAAAATATTTGTAAAAAAATGAACAAACCGCACCGAACCAAACCACATTAGTTTGGTTTGGTTTGATATTTTTTTTAAAAGTCAACCGAACCAAACCAAACTACACGTCTTTTTCTCTCGCGGTTCGGATGATTTTTTGCGTTAAAACCGCCTAAACCGCACCGCAAACACCCCTACATATGTCAAATAAAGAGAGTAATACAAATATATCTCAACACGAGAAAACATGAGTATAAATATCCATCGTATTACATAGACTAGAGCAATGACTCACTACCTAAGAAAATAGATAAATAGAACTAGCTCCTCCAACTAATCCTTGCAAGAAGCACCACTATCTTTGGTATCTTAGCGACGTTGTATGAAACGTCATTTCAACAGAAGGATTAGAATTCACAATCAATATAGAAAAGTATAATAATAAGTAAGATACAACATACATAGAACAAATGAATTCATCACTCTTCACATAATCATGTATTCAATGTAATATAATCCAACATACATAACCTCATATACAACATAGCTCATCAATTTATTTCTCAAATGTAATCATTCACAATTAGTCACAAAATAAATTATCCACAACAATAGCACATTTTTCACAACAACTCAATATTTCACATCGATACTCGTGACTCCAATGCAACTCAATATAGTGCAAATGCATGTGGTACCAACTTTCTAACCTTACCAGTCCTTCCAGGTTTACCCCTTCGAACATACAACCATCAATAAAATCCTGTACCATAGGCTTAAAACCCATCCTTCTAGGTTTGGTACAAGTCAATAGTTCCTACGAACTACCGAACATTGCCTCTTGACACAAATAATGTATGTGCAATCTTAACAATCATATGCAATTAATAATATCCCTTCAATCTTAATTATACAAGCATGTCTCACATAATTCAACACATTTAAATTATCTTCACCAAATTGCACACATGCATACATCATGTCAACACCCACAAACAACACATACTCTAGGTATTTAGATCATCAATATACCATACTAACCAATTCAATCTATGTTGTTCCCATTCCTTATTAATTCACCACGTATAACAAATAATACACAAGTTATCATTTCAATTCAACACCAATTTATAATTCACATAACACACACACACACACACACACACACACACATATATATATATATATATAATATCATATACCATAAATATTTCATTCTCATAGAATTCATCACTTCAACATATTACAATAACACATATCAAATAAAGCTAAACAATATTGTTCACATCCAACACCTATTCATAGACCAAACAACACAATTACAATTCATTTATATAATCACGTTATTATTAAATCACTTATTACCAACAAGACCATTTTTATTGAAAATAATATCACGCTAGCTTTCTAATGCTTCGAACGGGGACTCAAACGGTGCTACAGTTCAAAAGTTATGAATATGTGAAACTTTTACAAATTGCAAATCCTGACATCATACGCTAACACCACAAAACCCCATTTTAACACCAATTAAATTTATTTTCAAGACATGAAACCATTTTTTCAAGAAAGTACATTGTATTAGATTTCCTTAGGTTCAAATGGCGTGTCAAATGGACACCTGAACTCAAGTTATGAATTTCTGAAATTTTGAAAAACTTTCACAATACAAGCTGCGCTAAGCCCCAAAATCCGCGCTTAGCCCCGCTCTGAATTTTTGACAGAAATTTTTCTATGAAGACAACAATTTTCCACACAAACTTTTAACCCAAAAACACATTTAAACATACAATTCACTCCAATTTAAGGTATTATAACTTATTTCTAACACATAACATCAAATACAAACATCAATTTCATGATTTTCATTCAAAACCTAAACATGTCGAAACCTAGAAATTGAAGAACAAAATCCCTAAATCATGCTACTACCCATTACATACCATCATACAATCCCATAATGATAAGAAAATTCCCACCCTTACCTTAGGTGTAGACACTTTCTAAGTTTCTCTTATTCTCTTCCCTTTTCTCCTCTATATCCTTCTTTCTCTTCTTACAAGGCAAATTCTAATCCCTTAATTAGACAACACTATACTAGTCTTTGTTTCTCTTATTGGACTCAATTCACTTATTCCCCTAATATGATATAAGGCCCAATACTAAATAATTTCTATTTCTACTTATAAATCCAATTATCAAAATACCACACATATTCAAATAAATCAAATATTCACAAAACACACCATTGAATTAAATACCATATAATATAATAATTAAAAATAATTAAATAATAGCAAATAAAAATCGGGGTGTTACAACTTGCGATGGTGTTTTTTGTGTCTTCATGAAGGCTCCCTCTGGATTTATGCATTTGTGCATCCCAAACTTCATCTCTACATATGTGTCTCCTCCATTGAAAAGTCAAAAAGAGACAAAGAAATCCATGATAAGTATTATATATTACAAAAATACAAATATACCACATGGAGACATTTTGAAAAAGTAAGAATGTGAACTCACATATATCCATATATATGGAATGACACAAGAGATAAAACATAAATATGGGGAATATTAAACAATATTAAAGCAAATTGTTGGACATTGACATAAACACAAATTAAAACATAGAACATTGTTTGTACTTTATAGAAGTTACACAGTTGTTAACGCATAATACTTAAACAAGCAAACAACCAAAGAAAATGACATAAAATGCAAGAAACAAAATGCATGATTTGAGAAGCACAAACCATCAAGAACCAAAGTCACCTCACTCTAACGATCTAATGACCTAAATGAAAATTCTTCCAACATGATCCACATAGACACGCGTGTTTTGATAGTGTTTTGATAGAACTCAAAGTTCTCTTCATGATTTTGAACACCATGAGTCGTAATACTGTTAATTTTGGTCTTAATATCAATATTGATGGTACTTATGTCATTGCAGATAGTAGAAAACAACATAGTAACATGAGACGAAAAAAACATCTTAAATTAGAATCTTGTGATGCCAAGTGTTCTTGAACAAGTCTAAACCTTTCATCTTGAGTAGCCTTGAAAATTTTCCTCCAAAGTAATCCATCCTCATATCTCTCATCCTGCTTGAGCTGTATATTTTGAAGCATAGTCATTATGGTTGACTCGTTTCCTAATGCAGTCCCAAACACATTTTCTTGAGAGCCCAATCCTTGCCCTTGGTAACCACCATCATACTCTGTATAATCATCACCTTCTTACGACCAACTATCTTGTAGCCATTTCGTCCATTCTTAATCAGCAACAACATTCATCCAAGCTTCCACTTGCTCATAATAAGCATCAACCATGTTCACATCTTTTTCATTTACACCACCAATGAGTTGCTCATCAAATACATGAGCATCTATGTTAGCCTCTAATTCAGTAGGATCCTCAAAATAAAATATCTTTTTTTGCGAGTATTTGCCATATGTAGGAAATACACATTTGAGTTCTTATCCCAAAAGTACCCCATGTGATTCAGGGTACTTTGATCAAATTGTTGAGAAATTCCTGGAGGGGTGAAAAGAATATTTGTAACATCAATATTGAACGAGTTAAGAATATTGATAATCATAGAAGCATAACAAAAAGAAGAGGCTTTGTTAGCTTTCTTTATGAAGAACATGCGAGCGACGGGGTAGTTTACCCAATTGATCTTGATTTTATCAAGAATTAGGTACATAATGTGAACCTCCAGTTGCTCAATTCTTAAAATACATGCATGATCTTGGAATTTTGGAAATGGAAAATGATTATCTACAACTTTCATGTTGGAAGAATTTTTATTTGAATCCATTTAGGTCCCCAAAAGTGGCCACGAAAGTTGTAGATTTTTAGGTACATGACCTATAATTTCTCTAAGTGTAAAATTGGTCCCTAAAAGTAACTCTCTTCTAAGTTGGATAACTTTTTCTCCTTTCACTTTTTGGTCTTGAGTTCACAAGAACAAAGTTGTAGATCCTAGCTTCCTCTTTCTAATGATGCCAAGTTTGCAAATTCCTGATCAAATATGAGGAATTTTTGATCAATTGAGGGCAGCAAGAATAACTTGAAAAACCTTATAACTTAAAAAAATATCTAGTGTCAAAAAGTCAAACTTTGATCAACTTTATGATTTTCTTGATTTTATGGATTTCAGTTGGAAAAATCTCAACCCTTGACCATATTTGACTTGTAGAAACCAAAGTTGATCTCAAAAAGTCAGGAGTTGACTTCTTTGATTGTTTAGTTATCTTTTACCTAATTTAGTTGATTCACAATTATCTGAGCAATTGACTCTCTTCTAACTAAAATTGATGATCAAACGTCCACCTATAGTCACTTAGGGACAAATAGAAGACCATTAAATCAAATTTTGCTCTAAAAATCAAAAATAAATTGATTTAATTACCAATCCTGATTTTAGTTGAAAATGAGAGGAGATGATGTCTCAAGCACCAAACCTTTTAATTCCTTTGGTCATGATGAAGAACATCTTGAACAATTATGTCTTGTATGATGATAGGATGATAATATTTCAAAGATCTTGTCCACAGAGGAGTCACATACCTAAATTGCCAAAACCATAGCTCAAGGAGAATGATAGGAGAAATAAGGATCGATCTTCAAGACTCTTGCAATCTTCAATCCTATGATGAAATGAGGATCATTTTGAGTTACCATGAGGCATAGAGAGCCTTTGTAGCTTGAGTGACCAAAAGAATGTGGATGTTGGATCCTTCTTATTTCGATTGTCAAATTTCTCTTCAGCCAGGATATAGAACAATAGAATGAAAACACCTTGATCCCGTAACCATGAAATAATGCAATACAAATGGTATGTATGATGATGAAGCATAAGCCTATATAAAATTAAAAAATCAAAAGGACAAATTTCAGAGTACAACAACATTATTTTAAATATTTTAAATTATTAATTAAACGAACATACAAATATTAACTTTTAGTAGAATCAATTATAAAATTATAATTAATTTCACTTTACAAAAAATAAACACGTCAAAATCAATTAAATACCTCTTAAATGATATTTTTACACAAATCTCTCGAAATATTTCTTACTCTTCTAATAAAATCTAAAGCAAATAGGCATTTTCAATAACTCTTTGTGAGAAAGATTTTAATGACTCTTTGTGAGAGAGACGAAAATATAAAGAATATGAAATTTTATTGGATCAATGACTACTTTCATATTATACACATTAATAATGAAATTTTGAATATATTTGTCTTTTATTCACCATTATGAAAAAAGAAAATAAAAAGTGACTTAAAATTTTCTTCATCAGTAAAAGTAAATAATTTTTGAGTTATTTAATTCAAACACATTAAAATTGGATATTTGATAAATTAATATCAATAAAATAATTAAGTAAATATATAAGTTATGTTTTACATAAAATTTTAAAACTAATTACATTTAATGAACTATATTTTTAATCAATCTATTTTCTTAAAGGAAAAAAATATACACTGACAATAAAATAATTTTATACGGTCAATCAATTATAACTATATTAAATGACAAGTTATAAAAATTTAAAATACTTTAATAATTTATGAATTTGTTGATATTTTATTGAATATTGAATGATAAGGTAAAATTATCCATTACACTATTTTTTAAATGATGGTGACTAGAGAGAAGTAAAGTTTTATAGTTGAAATAGTTATTTGGGTGGTTATAATACAATGTTGAAAATAATTCAGACTACCAACCATGAGTACATACGACTAGTGTGGCATAATTGGCTAGAGAGAAAATTGAAACCAATATGAATATCTGTTTCAGACATTATAGAGGTTGGATTGATTTGAGATGTTGGTAGTTTGAACTTTGAAAAGTGTTGTTGGTGAGATGTTTTGTTTGCACATATAGAGGTGAATTAATGGACCAAAGACTTTGCATTGTGTTTTTACAAATTTCCAAGGTATCATAATAAGGAAGGAGAAGACCCATGCCAAAAATGACGAAGCGTGGCCCCCCAATTCCATTGCACATTTCAAAGTGCACTACAATTGTGATTTTTGGCTAACACAATCCCATTGCAGAGTCCAATCACTATTGTTGCAGAATGCACAAAATTGGTAATATGGTCCCCTCCGAGGCCCTCATATATGGTTTGGTGCGGGGGTCATTACAATTTGCTGCATCATTTATTAGTGTGTTTAATTTGGTTGTTAGATTGACAAAATTACTCTCACAAAATTACATTTTATAATTTCAACAAAATCAACGTGACTTTCTTCTGTTAAGGATGCTCAATTGATAATTATATAAGAATATTATATATATAAATGTAAATTTGAATCCGCGAGATTTCACTCATTTATCTTTAAAATGCTGAAATTTCAACCATGAAATCATTTAGAAAAAAATCAATGTGGTTTTTATAATTTAATGTCAATAACACCCGTATGTGTTATAATTTTATGATGGTTTAAAATAATTTTAGTTTTAATTAAACTCAATTCAACTGTTCGTAAATTTTATTTCTAATAAAACTCAATTCAAGTGTTCGTAAATTTTAGTTCAATATTAAGGTTGACTTTGATTATTTGTACAAGTTTCATTATTTGTACAAGTTTCAGTGATTAGGCATTACATTCATAATTCAAAAACCATCAACATAAAAAGCCTATCATAATAGATACATAGCACATATTAATCCAAAGAACTTATAACAATTAATTAGTCTTCAAAAATACTTCATATTTATTCAGTAACTACGCCGCGGACTCATAACATTTCAAAACTTCAAAAGAAATATAGCATCTTTTAAACAACTTAATTCGAAGGAAAACAATTTCTCAAAGTAGCAACATCAACAGTTCAACCGAAAACAACATAAAATCAACTAAGCGTTCATTCCCCCCGAGTGCTACGTATCAGAGCGAGACATCGACAAGCTACTAAGTCTTTACTCCTCGTTACTAGTATAAAGGCAACGACGAACAAAAAAAAAGGTGAGATATCTACCAATATAAATAAGTGTATGATAAATAATATATTAGGATTAAATTACACCCGTAGAGTTACACTATGAGTTACACTCGCTCAAAAACGTTACTTCGGATTAATATTTTTTAAAATCAATCGTTGGAGTGAAATATATCATCATATAGATCATACCTATAATGTATCATTATTATAGATTAATCTCAAACTTTATATGTATGATCTATATGATGATATGTTTCAATCCAACGGTTGATTTTAAAAAATATTAACCTAGAGTGGCATTTTTGAGCGAGTATAACTCATGGTGTAACTCTTCGGGTGTAATTTAATTCCTCATATATATATATATATATATATATATATATATATATATAATTTAAATATGAAATTGATAAAATAAATATAATAATACAACATAAATAGTTAAATTACATATTTTTCTATTGTGCAACTCCCATTACTATTAATTCCAATTATTTTGATATGAAATCTTTAATTTTTCTATTAATAATAGCTCTCATTTTAATATTTAAAAAACTCTTCATTTTTATAAACATTCTTCTTAATAATAATATTATAACTTCAAAAAGATTTTCTCATTCATTTTTTAATTTTATATAATAAAATGAACAAATATCGATTTAAAGTTGTAGCTTAAAAGGTCCCTATTAAGTAATCTATTTGCAATGTCATTTAAATTCTCACCTTTTTAAGTCTTATTATTTTAATTCTCAATTATTTTGGTATAAAATCTTTAATTCTCCTATTAATAACTATGAATTTAATAGTTAATATTTTATTTATTTTTATAAACATTTTTTTAGTAACAATAGAAATGTAACTTTAATTTTTTTTTAATTTTCTATTAGACATAACAAATAGGCCCAATTCGATGCTAACAATCCTAGAATCCTTTGACACTACAAGGTAGAACACACTTCAAATACAACTTGTAACACTTCGACAACAGCATGTGAGCAACCTTCGACTGCATGCTAAACTCTACCGAATCGTCGAACCAAAATATTACCTTTGACCCAATAGAGTTCGATCAAATATCTCGCAAATCTCCACCTTGGAACAAACTCTATTATCAAAGAACGAACTAGTTTTCTTCATGCAGCTTTATCAACTACATATAGTGGAAAAACTTGCAACTAGGCAATGTCTTGGTGATCATATCAACAACATTATGATCTGTCGAAACCTTCAGCACTTGGAATTCTCCATGCTCGATTATCCCTCTGAAGAAATGCAGCCTCACATCAATGTGTTTGGTTCGCTCATGATAGGCTGAATTCTTCGACATGTTTATTGCACTTTGACTATCACATTTAACAATGTTAACTTCAGCTTGAATTTTCAGCTCCTTAGCAAAACCTTCAATCCACAATGCTTCTTTCACAACTTCAATTAAAGTAATATATTTCTCTTCAGTAGTTGATAATACAACAACCTCTTGAAGTGTTGCTTTCTAACTAATTGTTGTACCAAACATAGTGAAGACATATCTAGAAATAGATTTTCTGGAATCCATACAACCTGCATAATTAGAGTCGACATGTCATTCGATTACTGCTCTACTATCTTCACCCTAGGCTCCATCATAAATCAAGACTTATTTCAGAGACCCATTTATGTACCTTAGAATCCACTTCAATGCTTGCCAGTGAGCCTTTCTAGGATTCTCCATGTACCTGCTTACAAGATTTACCGCATATGCTATGCCGGGTCTAGTACATACCATAACATACATCAAAGAACCTCCTACATTAGCATATGGGATGCTATTCATATAGGCTCTTTCGACCTCATTACTGAGACATTGATCAATACTCAACTTGAATTGAGGATTTGTTGGAGTCACAATAGGCTTCGAATTCGACATACCAAACTTTTCGAGAATCTTCTGTAGATATGCCTCTTGATATAAGCATAATTTCGACTTCTTTCTATCTCTTTGACTGTCAATCCCAAGAATCCTAGAAGCTGCTCCCAGATCCTTCATTTTGAACTCTTTATTGAGTTCAACTTTCACCCTCATTACCTCTTCAACATTGTTGCTTTCTATGAGAATATCATCAACATAAAGCAACAAAATAAGAAATGAATTACCAGGTTGAAATATGAAGTAAACACAGTGGTTGAATTGACTTCTAACAAAACTTGTGCGTTCCATGAACTTGTCGAATCTCCTATTCCACTGTCGATGACATTGTTTCAGCCCATAAAACGATCTATTCAACTTGCACATATGATCTTCCTTTCCCTTTTCGACATGCCCTTCAGGTTGCCTCATCAAGATTGTTTCATCTAGATCACCATACAAGAACGCAGTCTTTATATCCATTTATTTCTAGTTCAAGATCGAACCGTGACACCATGGAAATAAACATTCAAATGGACCTATGCTTCACAATAGGAGAAAGCACATCATTGAAGTCTACACCTTCTTTCTGAGTGAAACCCATTGCAACAAACCTTGCCTTGTATCTTTTCGACGCCACTCATTCGGTTCCTTCCTTAACTTTGAAAATCCATTTACAACTGACTAACCTGGCTCCAGCAGGTTTCTTGATCAATTCCCAAGTGTTGTTATCATGAAAATATTTCATCTCATCATCCATGGCCTTCATCCATTCAGTCTTATTTCGACTCCTCGTAACTTCCTTATAGTCTGTAACACCCCATACATATATGGCTTGAATAATATGTGGTAATGTTAATTATGGTACAAGAAAGATAAGAAATTAAAATTGAATACAAGACAATTCTCAATCATAACGTATCCAATACATCTTGTCTTCAATATTGCACAACGAAAAGATAACATCTACGAAGGTCTTCCTGCCATCTACTTGTCTATAGTCTTCGAAACCGATCATCTAACGATTCTACCACTTATAACCTATTCCTGAAAAATAATAAGAGTATTGGGGTGAGATTACTAAATCTCAGTGAGCCTCCCTATCTTAGAGGTTCGCTCGGTTCTACAGGGTACATGCATCAAAAACGAATTCACCTAAAATCCGTGTTTATATCTCATGACTTGGTACAAATACACAACAAGGATAAAATCCACATTGGAAGTCCCTTGAATAACCAATGATATCAATAAAAAATCATGACTACCAGTTTCCTCCAAAATAGGTCTTCTGGGTTTACCAGCCTGCCTTCTGTCGGGAGCGACCCTCAAGGTCAGGTCTTCCGAGTTTACCAGCCTATCTGCTCTCAAAGACTGTTTGTCACAACACAAAAACAAGTATGCAAACCCACACACGTGTGCGTGGAATCCATGAGTTATACCTATCTGTCCAAGCTATCAAAACAACACCCTTGGTGAGTCCTTGTGTACCTTGTCTTCAAGAGACTTGCACAAGCACACCACACGGTGAATTCAGATAATTCTTACATGGAATTTCATCTGAGATGAGTTCCGGCCATGCCATTGCCTATGTGGCACCACGACCCCATCACCAAGCACACCGGTGGGTAATTAGGTTGTAAATGTCGTAAAGGCCCTTATCGTGCTCCACCGCAATGGCACTCATCTTATATACGCCGGTGAGCAACCAAGTGCAACACGCCTTCTCGAACGTACACGTCCACTGGGCGAAAGCCTAGTGACCTTGCCTACGTGGCATCACTAGATGGTAAGAAAGTCTAGTGACGTAGCCTATATGGTGTCACACACTTACCAATATGAAGAATATAGACGAGTCTCATAGTGGTAAATGCCTTCAGACTCCACTTGCACATCGCCTTTGGCAGCTCAGGTGTAAAGATGAAACAAGACAATCAAGGCATACCAATAGCCGATAAATAAACAAACATGATTCACTACCTGACAATATGGTTCTACTCCGATTCAAGCATACATCACAATACAGAGTACACAGGATTTTCCTAGACTGAGCAAGATACTCAAGTTTACCCTGTCAGTACTTTTCATCAACTTGTACGTAAAGCATACATGATTTGCCCATATTGGTTATCTTATCCGGGTTTTCTCTGTCAGTACATTTGCGTCAAGCGCATACAACACAATCATTCAAACGTTCAACCAGAACGACGGGAAAACAATTCACATAGTATCATCTGCACATACATTTTAAACAAAAGTAATTCATACAATTATCATGTCATATATCAAGCATAATCGACCCAATCAATTATTTATATACATTTAGTCACCCATTTATGGATAGCATCGGTTAACAACCATTAAAGCAACCGGTTCCTGAATTTGGAACCAATCTGCATTTGAGGGAAGGAATAATTCAGTTCTCCCCAGGAGGGTGCGCTGAGTGGGATCACGCCGCTGAGCGGGATCCTGCGAATTATAAACTTCCAACGTTTAGTGGGGTGTGTTGAGGGCGACCCCGACCGCCGAGCGCGGCCTATGTTCTGCAGAAAAATCAGAACGAAGACAGTTGTGTCTTGGGGGTTCCAAACTTAATTTTCTTCATTTACATCATCTACCCACATTAGAATAATACGAAAAAATATAATAACTCACCATTAACAACATGCATGCATCATCATTCATTTCAAACCCCCCAAATCCCCAATTTTCCAAAAACCCATTTTTCCCCAATGTCTCTAACTAAAGACTCACCTTGCATATAAGGAGGTTAAGATGACATTCTTTCTGCTATAACATCGTTATCTTGCTCAAACTTTGGCTTCCATCACCATGAATTCCGCAACCATTTTTCTCTAAATTCCAGCAAGAATCTCCAATCTTCAAACACATTTTCTCCTTCAATACATAAGATATGAAGAAAAATTAATATATCAAATTGAAGAGAAATTCGTAAGCTTTCCAAAAAGTCTAGAATTACCTCAATCCAAGTTGTGAGCTAGGAGTTATGACCAATTTTGTGGAGCTGCACGAAGGAATACGAAAATGGAGTTTGTGGTGAGAGATATGACTTTCTTCTTTATCTTTCTCTACTTCTTATTATAAAAATCTGAATTTTCTTTGTCATCCACCAGCCATGGTATTTAAGATTTCATGCAAATTGTGTTTAGTGCCCAAAATGCCCTCCAACCATGCTCATATTACTAGTTTGCCACTCGGTTCATTCCTAACAATTATTTTTGGTTATAACTAGTCACTTAATCTCTCTTAATAATTTTCCAACATGATTGTATACAAATATATAATCATACTAATAGGATAGGGATGTTACATAGTCCATAGGTTATTCGTCTATAACCTCACTTGCAGAGATTAAGGCATAAGTTATAAGATCTGCATACCCAAGTCTTTGAGGTGACTTAATGATTCTTCTAGTCCTATGTCTTGCCAATATGTAGTCATCGACATTCTCAACTTCATCAGCATCCTCTTCTTCTTCGACTTTATCTAGGATACGCAATTTAGCATCAACATGCTCCACCTCAATAGGAATCTCTACTTGTTCCAAATCTTCATCAGATATTTCTACACTTCAACCAACATCATTAGTTTTTTTCAAAGTCATTTCAGCTTCATTGAAAATTACATCTCAACTAGTGATATTCCTTCTGTGACCTGGCTCTAGATATCATTGCCTATAAGCTTTGACTCCTTCAGGGTATCTGATAAACACGCATTTAAGAGCTCCAGGTTTGACCTTGTCTTGCCTAATATGAGCAAAGGCTACACAACTAAATACTCTCAGTTTATCGAGATATGGAAGATGTCCCGACCCAACTTCTTCAAGTGTCTTCATATCTAACGATGTCGAAGGACATCTGTTTATCAGATATGTTGCTATCAAAACATCCTTAACCCAAAACACCTTCTTTAACCCAACACTAGTCAACATGCATCTAACACTTTCCAAGATGGTTCAATTAAACCTTTTAGCCAAACCATTTTTGTTGTGGAGTGCCTGCAGTAGTTCTGTGCCTTGCAATACCAGAGGCAACACAAAAGCTGTCAAATGTCTCATTGCAAAATTCAAGGCCATTGTCTGTTCTCAACCTCTTGACCTTTATACTAGTTTGATTTTCGACAAGAGTATTCCAACCTTTGAAATTCTCAAAAGTTTCATCCTTAGTCTTTTGAATGAATACCCATAACTTTCTGGAATAGTCATCTACTATGTATAGAAAATACATTGCTCTTGAATGTGATAGACACCTTGCAGGCCCCCAAAGACCAGCATGAATGTAATCAAGGGATCCATGTGTTCTTTGTTTGCCTTTGTTGAACTTCACTCTGCAAGATTTTCCAAGTACACAGGGTTCACAAAACTTCAGCTTTTCAACTTTGTCTCCTCCAAGCAGATTTTGTTTCCCCAATTCGACCAAACCCCTTTCACTGACATGGCCCAATCTCATGTGCCAAATTTATGTCTTTGACAAAGGTTTCGTGGATGCAACATTTTTCGAACCACTTACAACTTCAGCCTCAAGGGTATAAAAGTCTTGTCTCTTCACGTCTCTCAAGACTTCCCTCAACCCCTTCATGACTCTTAGGATACTTTTCTCCCCTTGGAAAACGTATCGTTTCTTTTAGAATTCACCAAGAGAAATCAAATTTCTCTTTAAATCAGGTACATACCTAACATTAGTCAATAACCTTATTAATTTATCATGGAACTTGAATCTCACAGATCCAACACCTGCACTTGAAAGCTTTGTTGTTTCCCAGCAATACAGATCCACCATCTTGATCACATAATTCCTCGAACAAGTCTTTGTTTGGAGTCATGTGCCAAGTGCACCCAGAATCCATAATCCAATCCTTCAACGGGTTGCTGCTCGAAACCACAAGTACATCATATGATTCGAAATCATCTTGAACAATAGGTGCATTTTAATTTATCCTTACCTCCATGATCTTTCAGGAGTTCAGGACACACCTTCCTTGTGTGACCCTCCTTCATACAATGATAGCATCGAATACCAGATGATTCGTCACTGTAAAACTTCTACTTACTTTTACCTTTCTTCTTGTCGAACTTACTATCCTTTCGCCATAATTTTCCTTTAATGACCAAACCTTCACCAACCGTCAAAGATTTATGCTCCTTTCTTTCGTTCAAGTCCTTAGAATACAAGGATGATTAAACTTCTTCAAAGGTCAGGGACTCTCTTCCATACAAGAGGGTTTCTTTGAAGTGAGCATGTGATATGGGTAAAGCGCACAACACAACAATGCTTGATCTTCATCATCGATCTTCACATCAATATTTTCAAGATCAAGAATCAGCTTGTTGAACATATCCAGCTGCTCAGTTAACACTTTGTCATTATTCGTCTTGAATGAATACAAAGCTTGCTTCAAGTAGAGTCGATTTACCAAAAATTTAGTTATGTACAAACTTTCAAGCTTCACCCATAATCCTATTGTTGTTGTCTCCTTTGATACCTATTGAAGAACCTTATCACCAAGGCTCAACAAAATTGCGCTGTGGACCTTTTCTATCATCGTTGTCTTCTCATCTGTAGTTAACGCAACGTACATGGTTGCCTCACCCTTCAACGCTTCCAAATAATCCTGCTGAACTAGTAAGGATTTCATCTTCAAGCGCCACAAACCAAAATCGTTCACTCCAGTGAACTTTTCATTCTCATACTTGTTGAAGGCATCTTCTCCATGCTCACCACACCAATTTGTTGTGAATCGGATGCCTTAAAACAAAATATAAACTTGTTGCGTAATGACCAAGAAAAAATTAGGGTAAGAAAAAGAATGAAGAACACGATGAACACAAGGATTGGTTATAACTGTTATTCTTTCCTTTATATTCAAAACAAGATTACAAGTATACAAGAATAACTAATAACCCTCTCACCCTAAACTAGAATTTACAGCATGCAATGATGAGAGAATAGTATGCTATTTATAATAAACCTAACATACTAAATTAATGGGCTTTTATCACAAATACCCATTACAAGCTAACTTATGATACAAGCTAACTTAACCAATTGGACATAACAAACAGACCCAATTCGATGATAAAAATCCTAGTATCATTAGACACTACAAGCTAGAACACACTTCAAATACAACTTGTAACACTTCGACAACAACATGTGAGCAACCTTCGACTGTATTCTAAACTTTACCGAACCGTCGAACCAAAATACTACCTTCGACCCAATAGAGCTCAATCTAACCAAGAAAGGGTGGAGAGCTTGTCTTATGAAGATTGTGTTTACTGAGACCTTCTACGATATATGTCAAAAAATGAATGATTTGGTCTTTGAAAATACTATCACTATAGATACAGTTTATAATATTATAGATATCATTGTTTATAGATAATATATTATTTTGCTTAAAAAAACAATTTTTAATTATTAAAATTATGAGTTACAATTTTTAATAAGAATTATTGTCCTTTTAACAATTGTGAACACGTATATAAATACATTAGTTGGTGCATGTTATTCACATAATTTATTGATTCTAATAATTTATTTAGGGAGATTTCTGATAATTTTTTAGTATTTAAAAAGGAAGCATTGTGTCCACTAAGACGATTAAATGCAGTCATCCAAGATTTGGTATAGGTTAGGTTCTTCTTTATCAATTAAAGATTTGATTAATAATGATTGAGAAGTATGAGTTACTCATGTGTATCGAAAGGCAATCTTTGTGCAAACGTCTTGGGGATTGAGGAATTATGAGGAGTGTTTAGTTGATCTTTTATCTTTGATCTTTGATGCATTAGGAGTTATCATTCCTAAAATTATTTGTGTTTAGTTTCTCTCTAAGTTTAGGCCTTAGTCTTCTCTTTCCAAAAAAAGTTAATCATAAATATATATATATATATATATATATATATATATATACGAGTTTTAAATGATATTGATTTTACATATTATAATTTCTTATCATTTGTAAAATTCTACGAAAAACAGTATAGTGTTAAACTTTTTCTTTTTGTAATTGCAATATAAATTGCCTATGACATATATATATATATATATATATATATATATATATATATATATATATATATATATATATATATATATATATATATATTGGATATCTTTAATATTTTGAACTTCAAAACTCATTTAGAGTAATGCTAACTTGTGTTTTAGAAACACTAATTAAAAAACTAAGTTTGTATTAAAAAATCATTTAAAAAATTAATTTTTTACATTTTATTAAAATTAACATATAATTTTCAAGATAATATTTATTTATTTATTTAGTTCTTAACTTGTGTCATATGTTAGTGCTTGAGATACTTTTGAGGAGAGAAATAGATAATAAAAAATAAGGAGTGATATCATTGAATAATCAAAAATTGAATTGCATGATGTCCTATTTATGTACAACGAAGTAACTTGTATACTAAGTATTAAATTCTAATTCTGATTAACTTTGGGTTTGGGCTACACAACTTGGATTATATCACAACATATCTCATATAATCTAAGTTTTCGAACATATGATAATCACAGTCAATCTAAACTATTCCTAATTTCTTTCTCAAATTTGAAATATGTCAATCTTCAATCCCTTGGTGGAAATGTCGGCCATTTGTTCTTCGCTTGCACAATGCCTCACTTCAAGTTTACCCTAATTTACCTTCTTCCTTAAAAAGTGAAATATAGCTTCAATCCCTATGGTTGAATTGTTATCGATTTGCAGCATCGTCTATTTTTTCTCTTTCACCTACATTTCTTCAAGCACGAATTTGATCCAAATCATTTGACACACAACATAGGATCCTGCTATATATTCAGCCTTAGACGAAGACAATTCCACCACAAGTTACTTATTCAAGCACCATGAGATTAAGGAACCAAATATTGAAAGAAATAATTAGTTGTGCTTCTTCGATCTTCCTTATCTCTACACAAATCAACATATTAGTATCAAGTAACCATAACTTCTTTGGTTTCAATATATTATAGAAATAGGATTCCAAAGTTTATCGATCCTTTTATGTATCTCAAGATTCTTCTTGAAGCCTTCATATGTGACACCTTTGGTTCACTCATGTATTTGCTCACTAATTCAACTATGAAACCTATATCATGTCGAATGTTGCAAACATATCTCAACAAATCCTACAATTTATTTGAACAAAGTTACATCAAATTTCCCCTACTCCATGCTTCCTAATTTCAAATTTGATTTGACATGTTAAAATGCAAGAGTCCAGTCATCTATCCTGAATCTCTTGAGTATGTCTCTAACATACTTCTTTTGATACAACAACATACCTTGCCTGAGATACAATGCCTAAATATAGTTGTCATCCACAAGAATAATTGTTTGTGGCATTTGAGATTTGACCATCTGAATTTTAGGTCACGCAATCAATTGATAATTCAAGATATCATAATAGGTATACCAAGTCTTTTGATGACTAATAAACTTTATGATGATTTCTTAATAAGGAAGCAATCCAAAAATCTTTCGTTTCGACTATGCCAATGAGATCCTCTTGCATACTCGAAGTTGTACATTCATATGTATGTTTCCCTTTTGAGGAACATACCATTGGTGGAAATATGTATGTCATCTTATTTGTCGATGAGTACAGTCAAAATCTTTGGATCTATGTGATCAAGCAAAATGACGAAGTGTTTGAAATCTTTAAGAGCTTTAAAATACTTGTCAAAAACCAGAATGAAAAGAAGATCACTGTTCTACGACCATCAGTGAGTCATCTGAAAGCGTTTGACTTTATTTGCTACAATCAAGTTCTTGATGCAAGAAGAAGGAAGCTAGAAGATAAAAGTGAACCTATGATTCTGGTAGGATATCATAAAACTAGAGCATATAGGTTGTTCAATTAAACTAATAAGAAGACCGTGATTAGTCGAGATATTGTGATTGCTGAAAATTCTATATGAGATTGGGATTCGGGTGATGCAATCGACAAACCATTGACGAACTATGGTTTTTAAGAAATAAGTAATATGTCAAAGTCAAAGAAATTGTCGATATTCTAATCGAAGTAAAATTCTATGCAAATTATCAAAAGGTTATGGCTAGAACAATTCAAAGACCTCAAAGAACTAGAGTTCCTCCAACAAGACTTCAAGATTATGAAGTGACTGGTGATGATAAAGTCACATTAGATGGATAATTAGTTCATGTTTATTTACTTGGAGGTGTTGAACTAATCAAATATACCTGAGGCTTTAGAAAATACTGTGAAAGTTAGCTATGGTCGAAGAGTTACAAGCAACCGAAAGAAACAATACATGGGAGTTAGTCGAATTGCCAACACACAAAAAAGGTATCAAAATGAAGTGTGTGTTCAAGTTGATGCACAATGTTGATGGGTCAATATAATTCAATATTGGTAGCTCGAGTATTTCTTTAGAGAGATGGACTCAACTACTCTTAAGTATATCTAACTGTCGCGAGATTGAAGACCTTTCACTTAGTTGTGAAATTATCATTTTTGAATGGTCCAAGAGAAAGTGGTATATGTCACACAACCTCCTGGGTTTTTGATTCAGGAGGAAGCAAGGAAAATATACAGGTTGCACAAAGCGCTATATGGCCTCAAGCAGGCATCTAGGGCATATAACAAGAAGATAGACTCATACTTAATCAAATAAGGATTCATCAAATGCAAGTATTAGTATGCATCTATGTTTAGGTTTTGGCACAACATATAACAATAATATGCTTATATTTCGATGAATTTTTGGTAACTGGAAATAGCTTATAGAACTTATTGAAGTTCAAAGAGCTGTTGATGAGGGAATTTGAAATATCGAATCTGGGAAACTTATCTTATTTCATAAGCATGTAATTTCAAATGTTGAAGAAAGGTATGGTGTTGCATCAAAAGAAGTAAATCAAAAGAAGTACATCAAAAGAAGTACATCGCATAGATACTCAAGAGATTCGTGATGGATGATTCGACTCACACAACTTCTCCTATCAAACCAAATTTTAAACTGGAAAAGCATGTAGAGGAAGAAAAATTCGATGTAACTTTGCTCAAAAAAATTGTCGGATCTATGAGACATGTGCAACAGTCGACCCAATCATGGTCTTAAATGTATTATTCTTCGACATAGGAGATTTCAAGATCAAATTATCTTGAGTATCAAACAATTCCAGGGCTCCATTTTTCATAACTATTGAGAAACCTTTTTTGACCAATTGTCCAACACTTAGCATATTTCACTTTATTATAGGTACATATAGTACATCTTTGATCATAGATTTCGCTCCACCACTCGTTTGAATAACTATGTTTCTAGTACCTTTTACTTGCAACGAGCTATTATCAGTAGTTTGACCTTGCTCTTCTTTAACATGGAAAAATATGTTAACCACACTTTTCAATAACTCATGTGATTTGAGCAGCTTGAGTCGAGGGACCAGATCTTGGATTTGACATGCTTATCTGTAACCATAACCATGAACACCAAATAATTAGAATAATCTAAATCTGTACGTGCAAGGTTCACTAATTCGTTCTTGTCTTTTGTCGCTTCATTTTTCCCCGTACCAACAATTCTTAGCAAAATGACCCCACTTTTCATAGTTATAACATTTCACATATTTTTTATCTTATTTCTTTTTTTGATAGGAGTTTCCTTCTCCTCTTTTAGAGGATTCAGAAGCCCTATCATCGACCTTATTTTTTTGAGGGTTCGACCAAGACTTCTTGCTCTGAGTCTTGTCTCTTTTTCCTTTGAATTTATTAGAACCGCCATACTTCTTCCATGCCTGAGCCTTTAATGCTTGTATCGAATCTTAAACCACATTCCTCTCAAAATTCCTAATCTCATGCGCCTCCAATGAACCAACCTATTCTTCTAGTTTTAAGGTTTCAAAATTGTTGGATTCTTGAAGAACTACGATAACGTGATCAAATTGAGAGGTCAACGTACGCGTTACCTTCTCAACTATCATCTTATCAATTAGAGTTTTACCACAATCCTTTATGAGATGAACGAGATTCTTAATATTCGACACATAATCTACAATTGTTTCATCTTCTCCCATTTATGACAATTCATACCGCCTTCACAAAGTTAGCAATTTGAAGACTTTGAATTTTTCACCTCCTTCATAGTACTTAACAAGAATATCCAATGCCTCATATTGATTCGGCATGAAAGATCTTATCGAAATTCATCGAATCTACCTCTGATTGAATGCAATACGCAACCTTGCAATCTTTCTTCTTCGCCTCATTGTGTGTAGTTTTCTGCACGTCGATTGCATTTTGAGAAAGCTCAAGAACTCCGTTTTCGACCATTTCTAGGATTTCCTGAAAATTGAAAAAGGATTGCATCTGTTTTCTCCATTGAATCAAGTTTTGCCGTTAAGAATTCAAAATTCCATCAGTACCATTCATCTTTGCAGCGATTGATTAACAACCCTTGATCTCGGGAAACATGACCACCGACGTGTGATTTTTGAAAACAAGATCATAAACCTAACTAGAGATCTAAATAACAATTTGTTATTTATTAGTGTGTGAGACACTTTCAGTAAGAAGATATCTATCTATCTATCTATCTATTTATCTATCTATATATATATATATATATATATATATATATATATATATATATATATATATATATATATATATATTTATATATAACTAATTAACCAACTCTATCCCTAATTAAATTCGAACTTAAATTAAGTAATTTAGATTATATCACAACATCCTAGAACGCAAGTTAACATTACCCCGATGACAATATGTTATTGTCATTTAAAGTAGATATGTGTAGTGTGGAAATGGTTTCAATACCTTTGTTATACTCATGACTTGTATCTTTAATTAATTTGACGAGTTAAATGAATGATTAATATATTAAATGACGTGAGAGAATAAATTTTAATTAAATTATTAAAATTATTTTAAATTTAAGTCACTGAAACCTTGTCTTTTTTAGTATACTTCTAACATGCCAAAATAAATAAATGTAATACTATTTTAAAATTTTGGTTGATTTTAACTTGATCTTATAACCAGCATATAAGAAAATGAGATGATTGTCCATATTATAAACTTTTGTTTGAGACAAACTTAAAAAATTACACAAATGAAGGAATATTTTATTTAATTAATTTTCCGGAAAAATTGGCTTGTTCTTTTAAAAATATCCCTTAATTAATTTTTCAAAAGTATTAATTAGAGTACTACACGTTTTAAGTCAATATTACTTTAATAAAAATGAGTCAAGATACATTATTTCTTTACAATGTTGTTCTAATTCTAAATTTTGGCTTTTCACATTCTTATCATAAAAAATTTAGATGCAATGAACACATTCTCTCCATGTCATTAATACATAATGAATAATAAATAAGTATATTGTTTAACAAGGATATAAATGAGATTTCTAATTTAATAAAATTTAATTTTGTAATGTGTCTTATAAAAAGGACAAAAAAAAGTTACATTTTGTCTATTACAAATAGGAAGAGAGGTAGTATTAAATAATAAGAGTGTTAAGAAATATGATTGAGTCTAATTCAATTCTATAAAACGAATTTGTTTAGAGAAGATTGTTCCTATTTATTAAAATATGTTTAGATTATCACTACTACAAATAATATTTTTTATGACAAAACTTTCATGTTATCTAGAAAATACTGAGGTTTTATTTCAAAGCGCGCTATGTTTTAATTTTTTTGTTAAAAAAAACTTGTTTCTTTGGTTATTAAAGAAATTGAGGTGTTATACCCTTCCTGACATGTTTCGAACCCCAACTACTGCACTTTGTTTTTTCATTTGTTTAAAAATGTAAAATAAATTATCTAATCCGTCAGTGTTTTTGATAACATGATGTATAAATTAATTAGATTTTACTATGAAAATACTTGTGGAATAGATTACACCTATTGTTATCTTATTTGAAGCCGCCCCGCCGTCAAATGCATCACTTTTTTGGATGGATTACAAATCATTTTTTCAGTTTTTGTAATACATCTCAAACAATGGTGTTGATGTTGTTGTTATTTCTAAAAGTTGTTGTTTTTGCTATTCCTAAATGTTGTTGTTGTTATTTCTAAAAACTTTACTGATGGATTGC
The DNA here is from genome assembly GCA_021764765.1 of Vicia sativa. Classification (NCBI taxonomy): domain Eukaryota; kingdom Viridiplantae; phylum Streptophyta; class Magnoliopsida; order Fabales; family Fabaceae; genus Vicia; species Vicia sativa. Next base: position 84,116,017 of record CM038792.1, on the reverse strand, counting down.
AAGTGTAGAAAAAATATTTTTTAATTTTTAGGAGAAACACCTTATTAGAAGTTGGATGCATTTAATGCATGCACATTGTATACAATAGCGAATGCAGTGATAATGATAGCATCAACAATCAATCTTGGATGCAAAGTTCTGACATTCAAGCATCAACAATCAATCTTGGATGCAACTTTATGATGGATTGCAAGTGCAGAAAAACCATTGAAGAGATCTTTTTGTAAACAATTTATTTTAATATTATCTGTAAACAATGTAATACTTAAAATTAATAATAATAACGATCACCTGGGTTTTTAAAAATAACCGAGGTGATAGTTCAAAAATAATAACTATCACGTCGATTTTAAACTTTAAATCGAAAGGTATAATAGTCAGATTTTACTATAAAGGAAATCGTTAGATTTTACCTAATTTGTGTTCATATGAAGCCTCCCTAACTCGTCAATGTTCTTATATCTAGAACAAAATCTTTGATAACCCTATAATCACAAAATGATATTGTAATTTTTTTGGAGAAATGTTTTGCAAGTGCAGAAAATCATTCTTTCTTCAACTTACACAAAAAAGGGAACTCAACCTTTGAAAGAAGAGAGCTTAATTTTTCAGAAGATAGATATCGGCAAAATAGATCTATAGAATCTTGTTTGGGACCTCGACATGCTGTATTTTTTTTATATTCTACGGAGATTTGTTGCATAGAATGAGTTTTTAATATACTGGGTAAATACTATACCATTTTTGTAAAAAAATTAATCTAACCCTTCGGTATTTTACCAAAATCGAGGGGATAGTTAAGTGTCATTATACATTTTTTTCAAAGGTCTTAAACAAATCTTTGTCGTCTATTTAAAGGTTAACAACGCTCAAGAATCTGTCATTAGTGATCCGTGTGAAATCTAAGAGACATCCATTATATAAGTTCATTATATTGAAAATTTAAATGAAACATATGAAGCGATTGAAACTTAAGGACACTTGGAAAAGTTCTCTACGATGGATTGCAAGAGCAGAAAATCATCTGGGTTCAAGGTTTGTTTTATTAAATTTTTATTTTTACCGAAAATATTTTTATTATAGATATTATATATCTTACCCTTTTACTTTTAAAAACAAATGCATTCAAGATCCGTAGAAAATAATCTTACACCAAACATTTGATCTTCACCTAAAATTTATGTCTTTTGGAAATTTGATTTTCATCTAGATCCCAGGGAATTCGATTTTGTTTTTTAATTTTAATATTATATATAAAAAAGGTAATATTTTGGGTAAAAAATATAATATTATGAGTAAAGAATGTGACACTTTTTATAAAAAAGATAAATAATCATACCCCTCGATTATTTAATAAACTGAGGTAAAAGATATGTCAGTTTTTAAAAATAATTTAATTGCTGCTGCTGAGGTTCGAATCCCTACGCTAATAAATTTGTACCTCAATATTTTAAAGACCAATGTGATAAGTCTTTACATTTTATGACGACCTTATTTACGTCGCATCTACCGTCGAGGTAAAACGCATTTCGCGTCCAACGTTAAAAGCGTTATTTGTAGTAGTGCATATATTATTTCATATAAGACTCTTAACACATCTCTTTACATTTAAGATTGAACATCTGAAATATGGAAATAAATAGTGAGTGATTCGATAACAGAAACCAGATAGCAGAGAGTCCACTTAATTTTTAACAAAACTTTTGATATCATGTTAAGAAATGTGGTTGAGCTTAATCCACTCTACAAAATTGACTTGTAGGATAAAAATTATTTCACTTATAAAGATATGCTCAAACCATATATTTTTCGATTTGATCAAGATTGTTGAAGTTGATATTTGTATTCTTAATATTTGCTTGATGTACCACATTGTTTAAGTTCACAGACAGTTAATTACATAAATGTGATGACAACCTTATCTCTTGAGCTAATTTTAGAGATTGAGACTCAAAGATGTTTAACGTGATATCAAAGCCGAATTAAATACCACAATAAATACATTTGATCCAACTATATTTATGTGAAGGTAACCTTATCTTTAGAACTAACTATTGGAATTAAAATCCAATCATATTTAAGAGAGAATATATTATTGTTATATGAAGGAGTACAAGATTATATGGCTAGTAATAAGAGTAACTTATTCTATACCTCTAATACTATCCAATATAAATAAAAGTACCGGATGTACAGTGACTTTGAAGTTTATGACTGCAACAATTAAATGGATATTAGTTTAGAATACACTATCAAAAAAATATTAATTTAGAAAATAAATTTGATCATTTTGAATTTTAAATTGACAAATTTGAAGTTTAATTTTTAAAGAGAAGAAATATTGTGTTGCAAGACAGTTAAGAACAAATTATTTAAGAACATGTAAATGAATCCACTTTTAATCCGATCGTAATTTTTACCAAATACCTCAAAGTTTTCACATATCACTTTTTTTTCCAGTGAGTATTATTGTGAATGATATTGTATTACTAAAATAATTGAATTTGGTACTAGTTCATACAAACTGTTTATAATAGGGTGGATATGAATATTTTTTGGACAAGTTTATGAAAGAAAAATGAAATTTTCACTTTTTGAAATCAATTAATCTATTTAGATACGCTTATAGTGTACTCGTCCTTAGAAGTGACCAAATTTAAATACGTGTTTGGTTTGGCAGTGAATTTCTCAAAATCACAATAAAAATTCATGTTAGACCAAAAATTATTTTCTGTAACTTTTCTAAATCGTGATGGGAGAGCAAGAGAATGTGTGTTTGTAGTTGCAGACAGCAAAACAAACATAGCATTAATCTTATTAAGCAAGTTTCTAAACTAGTTACTTTGCATATAAATTAATCATTTTTATCATCTCTTAGTCTTGATTCTTTGAGTGTGTTCTCTTTGTGATTTAAATAACTCTTTTTTTATTAATGTATTTTGAGATTAAAATGTTGTTTAAAAAATGTAGTTAAATCAATCAATTTTATAAAAAATTATATATTATTCAATGTGAAAATAAATGATCGGTGAATCGATAGCGGAAGCTAGTTAAAAAATATGATTTGAGCTAATTCAATCATACAAAATTAATTTGTTGGATAAAAATTATCTCACTTATAAAAATATGTTCATACAATTTATTATCCGATGTGTGACTCTTAACAACATCGACCATTGATATTTTTAAGTAATTTTAAGTCTTTCTCAACCTAAAATATTGAAACTTGATTTTGCTCAACAGATTCTTTCGAAACTTTGAAACTTGTTTCTCAAATATTGAAACTCTAACAATACTATAGTTACATTATCTCTGCATAAAAGATGAACTAAAAATAAAATGCTCTAAGAAAAATTACGGTTGTCACTAGTCCACGCCTATACATGATTAAACAATAAGCTAGAAAAGACAAGAGTGTTATATGGACTATCATTGTCTAATCAAAAAAGTTGCACGAAATAAGAGACAAATACCAAAACTAGGTTCTTTGCACCAATTTAAGAAACCTAATGTTAGTTTTAAGAATAGAATGTGCAATGCCCCCATAAACACTACATAAACAGCGACCCAACACCCGTTTTGTCTTCCAACAATGTTAGATTTGCTGTGTTTCCTCAAGAGATTATTGTGTCTTTGTATGATAAGGTGGTGTATATTGCCATTAACATCAAGGCATTATGGTTCTAATTTTGTTTTCATGTTTAGGATAATCACTTTTTTAGGAAACATTAGGATTGGAAAATGAATTTTATGCTTTTTATTACTAGTTCAGTGCATCTTCTTGTTTGTTGCACAAGTTTTCTTATAGCAGTAAACGATAAAAACTAGTACACGCGTCACAAGTAGAAACTAAGAAAACATAATTGATTTAGTATGTTGCTTGTTTTATCTTGGATGTCATTTTAGATTATATCACAAAATAAATGTAGTTTTTGGCTTTGAAAAATTTGTCAAAAAAAATATTGGATCGAGTTGCGGATTAGGTTGTTCTTTTTAAGATGTTTCGAAGTATTGTCTAAAACTATGCAAAACAATCAAATTACCACGATGCCTCTAGGGGTATGTTTGGATTGATTGAACTTGACGGAATGGAGCATAATAGAATGTAGTATTATTATGTTCCATTGTTTGGATTGACAAAAAAAAAGAAGATGGAATGGAGTCGAATATGATGGAATGCATTCCATTCTATTCCATCCAAATCCTTTTTTTTGTTCCATCTAATTTGGGATCTATGAGATGGAATGAGACATTTTAAGTAAAATAACTAAACAATGAAGTGATATTTATATTTCATTCCGCTCCGTTATGTTCCATTACGCTCCGCTCCGATGTATTCCATCGATCCATAAAACAACTCAATTCTATATTGTACAATTACTATTTGCATGATAGATAATCGGTCTAGAAATACACCTTCTAATAACACTAAAATCATTCGAATGTGGTATAAATACCATTGTAATATCTGGTATAACTGTCAGTCATAAAAATTTCTCAAACTAATTTTTTTTAATAATTCTCTAAAAAAAATTAAAGAGAATTCAATAATAATCGTTCTTTCGATTATGTGATTATAATATCATGTCAAGCTTAATATTATTATTGTTAACGTTAACTATTCATTTTTTTAAATATTTTTTCTCTTAGTTTGCTACTGCTATTCTTACTAATAATTATTCACTTACTTATCTTATTATTCTTGTTATTAGAAATTATAAGAGAGGAAAAAATGTATAAACTTTATTGCTAATTATATTGAATGGATGATAATTGCAATTATTAATTAAAAATCATATATGTGTTGCTAATTATACTGAATGAATGATTCAATTCCAAGTTGCAATTAACATTAATTAATTGACATCAATATGGAATGCATAGAGCTGTTAAAATAGGTCAAAATATATGCGCCTCTCCATTAAGTTCGAAAATTATTCGGAATTGAATCATTCATTAAGTCAGCCCGAAAAAAGTTTAAAATTTAAAATCATCCTTTCCTAACTTACTATACAAACAGTTAAACAAAAAATAATTACATATTAATTAGGCCAACTGCCAAATACTGACTCAGCCAAACAAGTCCATCCAATAATTTGTGTGCTATATTAAATAATTTATGGTATATTTTGAATAGTTTGAATTAAGTTAATGTGCTGTTTTACATTTTAATTGTTAATTTATATGAATTATTTAAAAATTCTAATTTTAGATATGAGAAATCCTTATTTAGAAATTATAATTTTGGATTATTTATGAAATTTAATATACATATAAATATTATTACGTGCAATTGCATGATTATTTACAAAAATAAAGAGATTTTTTTTTAAAAAAATCCGGGCCCATTTAGGACCGAGTGTAACACTCCAATTTTATTTAATTGTTTTTCATAATTTAAATTATTCGGTGTTGTGCATTTATATGAGTTAATGAGTGTTTTGATACCCTTGGTATGAAATGATTGCCTTAAAAATATAGAAATTAAGGTGTTAGATGTGTGTGAGCAATAGTGTTGAGATGACGGAGGTGTTGTGAGTTACTAATTAGTAATATTCGTTAGTGAATATTTTATTTAAATAATTTAGTGAGAATTATTTGGATTTAAGAATGATTATTAGAATTATTAATAAGTGATAAGTGTCAAAATGTAGTTATTATATATATATATATATATATATATATATATATATATATATATATATATATATATATATATATATATATATATATATATATATATATATATATATATATATATATATATATATATATATATATATATATATATATATATATATATGTTTGTGGCACTTATTTATTCTTGCTTGTTAATAATCATTAATAACCTCACTTTTGTTGTAAATACGCTTTATTGTGTTTTGTGTACATAATGTACCGCTTGATTAGTTTTAATGTATTTTTGTAGGTATTTGTGCGTGTTGGAGCATCGAGAATAAAGTGTCAAGACACGGTTCAAGACGCAGCTTTGATCAATAAAAGACTAGTTTTGTTCAATGGAGACCGCTGAGCACCGAGTCCGCCTCGCATTTTGGAGCCATTGAGTGCTTTGGTATCGCTCCGCAGAGAACTTTAGTTTTGAGATCGCTACCGCCGAGCGTAATATAAGGCTTAACGTAAATATCTAAGGTCGCCGAGTTCCCTCCGCAGCGCGATCGTTCGAGATTTGTTTTATAACTTCATTTTAGCCATTTTAGGTTATGGTTTTGGGGTGGATTTGATCCCCATTTCCATCAACCTTCATTTTGATAGATTAGCTAGAAAACAACACTAGGTCTTGTAAATGGATGATTGAAGATGGATGCTCTTCGATAGAGTTGACAAACCGTATATGAGTAGTGTCTCTCTTTTGTATTTATTTTGTTGGTTATGTATGTATTTCTACTCTTACTCATGTATATTTGTCGCCTCATGCTGTATAAAGTTTTTTTAATGGAATCAGGTTGGTGATTGTCGTTTTACTTATGTTAGGATTTGAGAGTTTTATAGATATAAACTAGATTCTTACCTAGGACGATTATCCGTTAGTTTATGAATGCTAGAAATGGGTTTAGAGCTGACATTCACTTAGGGTATCTAAGCTTAATGCCTCTGTGTTGGTGAAATATGCCAGAGATGGGTATGGAGGTGACACAGTTGAATTCTCAATTTGAGTTAGAAATAACTTAGGTTGTGAGAGGTATGTGATTGTACGGAGGAAAAGAAATGAAATAACCGGACGGTAGATTTAAGTCCGACGTAGGCATCTGCTCGGATGTCGCTCATCCTTTATACTTTTTGTTCATTTACTTTTTGTCTTTTCTTTACAACCATTTAATCCCAAACTCATTAACGATAGAATTTTCAAACTATGAATCAATAACCAATCTATGTGGACACGATACGATATAACCTAACCGATATATATCACCCGGTAAAAATAAATACCAAACTCTTTGCTTGCCGCTAATACCGCCGCAACAATAAGTTGGAGAAATAATAACTAATTATTTAAGTTTTATTTAATTAAATAAATTAAGATAATTTAGTAGAAGTATGACCAGGGTATTATGGTAATTTAGGTAACATAAGTGAGGTTAAGAAGGAAATAACATCATTAGGAGTCCTAAGGGCAAAAGAGACTTAAGGTGAAATTGGGGTTTTGTGTTCTCATTCGTAACAATCGTGAAAAAGAAAGAGAGGTAGAGAAGAGAAGAAGGACAAGAGAAGCTAGGGCTTGAAGGAGATTTCCATTGAAGAAGGGAAGATAACTCAAAAATCCAAGATAAGGGTGGGGTTCCAACTTACTAAGGGATAGTGTAATTGTAGGTATGTAGGGTTTGATTGTATGGTTGTTGTTTGTATGTTTGTTCATAAATTGGGTTATTGTGTATGTTGAATTTGATGGTGAAATTGTTGTTTTGATAACCAATTTGGTGCTATAATTGCTTGGCTAAGTGTATTATGTGTCAATTTTTTGGAATTGATTTACTGGTTTGGTATGTGAATTGGGGTGTTTTGGTATGTGACTATAAGTCTTCAGAAAATATGGTGAAACTTGAAGTGAATATAAGTCTTCAGAAAATTAGATGAAATTTGAAGTGAATATAAGTCTTTAGAAAATCTGGTTAAAATTGAAGTGAATACAAGTCTTCAAAAAATCTGGTTAAAATTAAAGTGAATACAAGTCTTCAAAAAATCTGATGAAATTTGAAGTGAATATAAGTCTTTAGAAAACCTGATGAAATTTGAAGTGAATATAAGTCTTTAAAATCATGAAATTTGAAGAAATTAAGTCTTCAAAAATCAATGAAATTTGAAGTGAATATAAGTCTTCAAATCAGATTGAAGTGAAATAAGTCTTCAAAATCGATTAAATTTGAAGTGAATATAAGTCTTAAGAAAATCATGAAATTTGAAGTGAATATAAGTCTTTAAAATTAGATTAAATTTGAAGTGAATATAACTCTTCGTAAAATATGTGAAACTTGAAGTGAATATAAGTTCTAAAATTAGATGAAATTGAAGTGAATAAGTCCTTAAAATTAGTGAAAATTGAATTGAATAAGTCTCAAAATGTCTGATGAAATTTGAAGTGATTATAAGTCTTCGTAAAATCTTATGAAATTTGAAGTGAATATAAGTCTTCGTAAAATCGATGAAATTTGAAGTGAATATAAGTCTTCATAAAAATCATGAAATTTTGGAATATAAGTCTTGTAAAATTAGGTGAAATTTGAAGTGAATATAACTCTTCAGAAAATATGTTGAAACTTGATGTGAATATAGGTCTTCAGAAAATTAGATGATATTTGAAGTGAATATAAGTCTTCAGAATATATGGTGAAAGATGAAGTGAATGTAAGTCTTTAGAAAATTAGATGAAATTTGAAGTGACTATAAGTCTTCAGAAAATGTTATGAAATTTGAAGTGAATATAAGTCTTCAGAAAATTAGATGAAATTTGAGGTGAATATAAGTCTCGTAAAATATGGAAACTCAAGTGAATATAAGTCTCGTAAAATTAGATGAAGTCAGGTTTTAATATACGCTCTTAGAAAACTGTTAAAATTGAAGTGAATACAAGTCTTCCATAAACTGAAAGTTAGAATTTAAGTGAATATAAGTCTTAAAAATTAGATGAAATTTGAAGTGAATATAAGTCTTCAGAAAATCTATGAATTTTGAAGTGAATAAGTCTTCAAAATATGATGAAATTTGAAGTAATATCAATCCGTAAAAATTCGTGAAATTTGAAGTGAATACAAGTCTCGTAAAACTGATGAAATTTGAAGTGAATCTAAGTTTTTAAAATCATGAAATTTGAATTATATAAGTCTTAAGAAAATCAATAAATTGTGGAATATAAGTCTTCAAACTGAATTTGAAGTGAATATAAGTCTCAAAAATCATGAAAATTTGGGTCTTAATAAGTCTAATGAAATTTGAAGTGAACATGTTCAAAAATATGGTGAAACCAGTTAATATAAGTCTCCTAGAAATTAGATGTTTGAAGTGAATATAAGTCTTTAGAAAATCAAGAAAATTGAGTGAATATAATGCCTCAAAAATCAAGTTAAAATTGAAGTGAATACAAGTCTTCAAAAATCAATGAAATTTAGTGAAAATTAAGTCTTCAAAAAATCATGAAATTTGAAGTGAATATAAGCCTCAGAAAATCTAATTAAATTTGAAGTGAATATAAGTCTTCAGAAAATCTGATTAAATTTGAAGTGAAGTCTTAGAAAATCAGATGAAATTTGAAGAATATAAGTCTTCGTAAAATTAGATGAAATTTGAAGTGAATATAACTTTAGAAAATATATGAAACTTATGAATTTAAGTCTTCAGAAAATTGATGAAATTTGAAGTGAATACAAGTCTTCAAAAATCTAGTTAAAATTGAAGTGAATACAAGTCTCTCAAAAAAATTTGATAAATTTGAAGTAAATATAAGTTTTAGAAAAATCAATGAAATTTGAAGTGAATATAAGTCATGAAAATTAGATGAAATTGAAGTGAATATAACTCTTCAGAAAATCAAGAAAATAGTCATAAGTCTTCAAAAGCCCTTGTTTGAAGTGAATATAAGTCTTCAAAATTAGATAAAATTTGAAATGAATATAAGTCTCAAAATCTATGAAATTTTAGTGAATATAAGTCTTCGAAAATTAGATGAAATGGATATGAGTCTCGTGAAAATATGCTGAATCAAGTGAATAAGTCTTCGTAAAATTAAATGAATTGAAGTAAATATAAGTCTTAGAAAATCGGTTAAATTGAAGTGAATAAAAGTCTTCAAAAATCTGTTAGAATTGAAGTGAATACAAGTCTTCAAAAATCATGAAATTTGAGTGAATATAAGTCTTAGAAAATCATGAAATTTGAAGTGAATATAAGTCTTAGAAAACTGATGAAATTTGAAGTGAATATAAGTTCAAAAATCTGATGAAATTGAAGTGAAATTAAGTCTTCAAAATCAATGAAATTTGAAGTGAATATAAGTCTTAGAAAACTGATGAAATTTGAGTGAATATAAGTCTCGTAAAATCTGTCAATTTTAAGTGAATATAAGTCTTCAAATCCTGAAATTTGAAGTGAATATAAGTGTTCGAAAATTAGATGAAATTTGAAGTGAAATAACTCTTTAGAAAATATGGTGAAACTCATGTATATTCTTAAAAATAAGATGAAATTTGAAGTGAATATAAGTCTTTAGGAAATCTGGTTAAAATTGAAGTGAATACAAGTCTCAAAAATCAAGTTAAAATTGAAGATTATAAGTCTTTAGAAAATCAGAAATGAAATGAATATAAGTTTAAGAAATTTGATGAAATTTGAAGTGAATATAAGTCTTCAAAACTGTTAAAATGAAGTGAATACAAGTCTTCAAAAGTCAGATGAAATTTGAAGTGAATATAAGTCTTAAGAAAATTCAATGAAATTTTGAAGTATAAGTCTCGTAAAATCTTAAATTTGAAGTGAATATGTCTTAGAAAACTGATGAAATTTGAAGTGAATATAAGTCTCGTAAAATTAGTGAAATTTGAAGTGAATACAAGTCTTCGTAAAATCGTTGAACTTGAAGTGAATATAACTTCAAAAATTATGACATTCAAGTGAATATAAGTCTTCTAAAAATATGGTGAATCTTAAAGGAATATAAGTCTTAGAAAATTAGAGAAAATTTGAAGTGAATAAGTCTTCGTAAAATCTTATGAAATTTAAGTGAATATAAGTCTTCAGAAAATTAGATGAAATTTGAAGTGAATATAAGTTTCTAAAATAGTCAAACTGAAGTGAATATAAGTTCGTTGAAATTTGAAGTAAATATGTTTCTTAGAAAATCGTTAAAATTGAAGTGAATAAGTCTTCCAAAAATCTCGTTAGAATTGAAGTGAATATAAGTCTTAAAAATCGATGAAATTGAAGTGAATATAAGTCTTGAAAATGATGAATTTGAAGTGAATATAAGTCTTCAGAAAATCCGGAAATAAGTGAAATATAAGTCTTAGAAAATCATGAAATTTGAAGTGAATAAGTCTCTAAATTATGAAATTTAAGTGAAATTAAGTCTTCAAAAATGTGATGAAATTTAGTGAATATAAGTCTCTAAATCATTAAAATTTGAAAGTGAATATGTTCTTTAAATTCTCATAAATTTGAAGTGAATATAAATGTTCAGAAAATTAGATGAAATTTGAAGTGAATATCTCGTAAAATCAGGAAATTGAAGTATATAAGTCTCAAATAAGATGAAATGAAGTGAATATAAGTCTTTAGAAACTGGAAAATTGAAGTGAATATAAGTCTCAAAAAACTGGATGAAATTGAAGTGATTATAAGTCTTTAGAAAATCATGAAATTTGAAATGAATATAAGTCTAAGAAATTTGATGAAATTTGAAGTGAATATAAGTCTTCAAAATCAAGTTAAAATTGAAGTGAAAATAAGTCTTCAAAAGTCCGATGAAATTTGAAGTGAATATAAGTCTCGTAAAATCTTATGAAATTTAGTGAATATAAGTCTTCGTAAAACTGGATGAAATTTGAAGTGAATAAGTCTTCAGAAAATCTAATGAAATTAAGAATATAAGTCTTCGTGAAAATTAGATGAAATGAAGTGAAATATAACTCTTTAGAAAATATGGAAACTTCAAGTGAATATAAGTCTTCAAAATTAGATGAAATTTGAAGTGAATATAAGTCTCAAAAATCAGAAATTGAAGTGAATATGTCTTCAAAAAATTTGATAAATTGAAGTAAATATAAGTTTTTAGAAAATCATGAAATTTGAAGTGAATATGTCAATGTAAAAATTAGATGAAATTTGAAGAATATAACTTTAAAAACTGTTAAATTGAAGTGAATATAAGTCTCAAAAATCTATGAATTTGAAGTGAATATAAGTCTCAGAAAATTTGATAAAATTTGAATGAATATAAGTCTTCAAAATCTTATGAAATTTTAAGTGATTATAAGTCTTCGAAAATTAAATGAAATTTGAAGGATATGAGTCTTTAAAATATGTGAAACTCAAGGAATATAAGTCTTTAATAAATTTAAGTCTTAGAAAACTAAAATTGAAGTGAATATAAGTCTTCAAAATCTTGAGAAATTGAAGAAATGTCTTCAAAAAACTGATGAAATGAAGTATGTCTTTAGAAAATCATGAAATTTGAAGTGAATATAAGTCTTAGAAAAACTGATGAAATTGAAGTGAATATAAGTCTCGTAAAATCGATGAAATTTGAAGTGAAAATAAGTCTTCAAAAATTTGATGAAATTTGAAGTGAAATTAAGTCTTAGAAAACTGATTAAATTGAAGTGAATATAAGTTTCGAAAATCAACAAATTTGAAGTGAATATAAGTCTGAAATTCATTGAAATTTGAAGTGAATATAAGTGTTCGTAAAATTAGATGAAATTGAAGTGAATATAACTCTTCAAAATATGAAACTTAGTGAATATAAGTCTCGTAAAATAAGATGAAATTTGAAGTGAATAGAAGTCTTTAGAAAATCTGGTTAAAATTGAAGTGAATACAAGTCTTCAAAAAATCTGGTTAAAATTGAAGTGATTATAAGTCTTTAGAAAATCTGATGAAATTTGAAATGAATATAAGTCTTAAGAAATTTGATGAAATTTGAAGTGAATATAAGTCTTCGAAAATCAAGAAATTGAAGTGAAAAAGTCTTCAAAAGTCCAATGAAATTTGAAGTGAATATAAGTCTCTAAAATCTTATGAAATTTGAAGTGAATATAAGTCTTAAAAATCATGAAATTTGAAGTGAATATAAGTCTTGTAAATCTAATGAAATTTGAAGTGAATATAAGTCTCGTAAAATTAGGTGAAATTGAAGTGAATATAAGTCTCTAAAACTGTTGAAATTTGAAGGAATATAAGTCTTTAGAAATTGATAATGAAGTGAATAAAATTCTTCTAAAATATGGTAACTTGAGTGAATATAAGTCTCAAAAATTAGATGAAATTTGAAGTGAGTATAAGTCTCTAAAATCAGTTAAAATGAAGTGAATATAAGTCTTAAGAAAATCAATGAAATTTAAAGTGAATATAAGTCTCAAAAACTGGATGAAATGAAGTGAATATAAGTCTTTAGAAATCAATGAAATTTGAAGTGAATATAAGTCTCATAAAACTGATTAAATTGAAGTGAATATAAGTCTCGATAATCCTTGAAACTTTTAGGAATATGTTTTGGTTTAAAATTATATGAAATTTGAAGTGAATATTAGTCTCAGAAACTGGTGAAATTGAAGTGAATATAAGTCTTAAGAAATTAGAAGAAATTTGAAGTGAATATAAGTCTTTAGAAAATCTCGTTAAAATTGAAGTGAATATAAGTTCTAAAAATCGTTAGAATTAGAAGTAACAAGTATTCAAAAAATCCATGAAATTTGAAGTGAATATAAGTTTTTAGAAAATCATGAAATTTGATGAAGAATATAAGTCTTAGAAAATCATGAAATTTGAAGTGAATATAAGTTTTCGTAAAAATCATGAAATTTGAATTAATATAAGTCTAAGAAAACTGATTAAATTGAAGTGAATATAAGTCTTCGTAAATGATTAAATTTGAAGTGAATAAGTCTCGTAAAACTGATGAAATTTGAAGTGAATATAAGTTTCTGAAAATTAGATGAAATTTGAAGTGAATATAAGTCTTCGTAAAATATGGTGAAACTTCAAGGTATGTTCTTAAAATTAGATGAAATTTGAAGTGAATATAAGTCTTAGAAAACTGTTAAAATTGAAGTGAATAAAAGTCTCAAAAAATCAATAAAATTGAAGTGAATACAAGTCTTCAAAAACTGGATGAAATTTGAAGTGAAATTAAGTCCCAAAAATCAATGAAATTTGAAGTGAATATAAGTCTTGAAAACTGATTAAGTTTGAAGTGAATATAAGTCTCAAAACCAATTTGAAGAATATAAGTCTAAGAAAATCATGAAATTTGAAGTGATATAAGTCTTCAAAATAGATGAAATTTGAAATGAATATAACTCTTCGAAAATATGGTGAAATTTCATGAATATGTCTTTAAAATTAGATGAAATTGAAGTGAATATAAGTGTTTAGAAAATCGTAATTTGAAGTGAATAATTCTTCAAAAAACTGTGAAATTGAAGTGAATATAATCTTCAAAAAATTTGATAAATTTGAAGTAAATATAAGTTTTAGAAATCTGATGAAATTTAAATGAATATAAGTCTTCAGAAAATTAGATGAAATTTGAAGTGAATATAAGTCTTCAAAATTAGGTGAAATTGAAGAATACAAGTCTCCCAAAATGTTTGATGAAATTGGTGATTATAAGTCTTCAGAAAATCTTATGAAATTTGAAGTGAATATAAGTCTCGAAAACTATGAAATTTGAAGTGAATATAAGTCCTCTAAAATCATGAAATTTGAAGTGAATATAAGTCTTCAAAATTAGTGAAATTTAGTGAATATAACCTTCGTAAAAAATATGTTGAAACTTGATGAATATAAGTCTTCAAAAAGATGAAATTTGAAGTGAATATAGTCTTCAGAATATATATGGTGAAATTTGAAGTGATAAGTCTTAGAAATTAGATGAAATTTGAAGTGAATATAAGTCTTTCAAAATGTTAATGAATGAAGTGAATATAAGTCTCTAAAATTAGATGAAATTTGAGGTGAATAGAAGTCTCGTAAAATATGGAAACTCAAGTGAATATAAGTCTCAGAAAATTAGATGAAGTTTAAAGTAATATATCATTTTAGAAAACCTGAATTTGAAGTGAATATAAGTCTTCATGAAAACTGTTAGAATTTAAGAATAAGTCTCGTGAAATTTAGATGAATTTAAGTGAATATGTCCCTAAAATCTGGTGAAATTTAGTGAATATAAACTTAATATAAGATGAAATTTGAAGTAATATCACGAAAAATTAGTAAATTGAAGAATATAAGTCTTGAAAATCAAGAAATTAAAGTGAATATAAGTTTTCAAAATCATGAAATTTGAATTAATATAAGTCTTAAGAAAACTGAATAAATTTGAAGTGAATATAAGTCTCTGGAAAGTCCGATTAAATTTAGTAAAATAGTCCTCGTAAAACTATGAAATTTGAAGTGAATAAAGTCTTTAAAATTAGATGAAATAAGTGAAATATGTTCGTAAATATGGTGAAACTTAGTTAATATAAGTCTCTAAAATTAGATGAAATTTGAAGTGAATATAAGTCTTAGAAAACTGGTGTTAAAATTGAAGTGAATAAGTCTCCAAAACCAAAATTAGTGAATATAAGTTCAAAATCAATGAAATTGAAGTGAAATAAGTCTGCAAAAACTGATGAAATGAAGTGAATATAAAACTGGATCAAATTTGAAGTGAATATAAGTCTAAGAAAATCTGATGAAAATTTAAGTAAATTAAGTTCCTCAAAATTAGATGAAATTTGAAGTGAATATAACCTTTAGAAAATATGGTGAAACTTCAAGTGAATATAAGTCTTAAAATTAGATGAAATTTGAAGTGAATATAAGTCTTCAAAATATAGTTAAACTTGATGAAT
Source organism: Vicia sativa (assembly GCA_021764765.1). Taxonomy (NCBI): domain Eukaryota; kingdom Viridiplantae; phylum Streptophyta; class Magnoliopsida; order Fabales; family Fabaceae; genus Vicia; species Vicia sativa. The sequence goes on along the minus strand of CM038792.1, from coordinate 84,100,454 downwards.
ACAAGTCTTCAAAAAGTCTGATGAAATTTGAAGTGAATATAAGTTCTAAATTGATGAAATTTGAAGGAATAAGTCTTCAAAATCTAAGAAATTTTAAGTGAATATAAGTCTCAAAATTCATGAAATTTGAAGTGAATATAAGTCTCTAAAAATATAATAAACCAAGTGAATATAAGTCTTTAAATTAGATGAAATTTGAAGTGAAATATAAGTCTTTAAAATCAGAAATTGAAGTGAATATAAGTCTTCAAAAATCGTTAGAATTGAAGTGAATACAAGTCTTCAAAAATCTGGATGAAATTAGTGAATATAAGTCTTCGAAAATGGATGAAATTATGAAATTAAGTCTTCAGAAACTGATGAAATTTGAAGTGAATAAGTCCTGTAAAATCATCTAATTCTTAGTGAATATAAGTCGCCGTAAATTTTACCAAATTCATGAATATAAGTGTCTGTAAAATGATGAAATTTGAAGTGAATATAACTCTTCGTAAATATGGTGAAACTTGAAGTATATAAGTCTTCAAATATGATGAAATTTGAAGTGAATAAGTCTTAGAAAACTGGTTAAAATTGAAGTGAATATAAGTCTTCAAAAATCAAGTTAAATTGAAGTGAATATAAGTCTTAGAAAACTGATGAAATTTGAAATGAATATAAGTCTTAAGAAATTTGATGAAATTTAAGTGAATATAAGTCTCTAAAATTTGATGAAATTGAAGTGAATACAAGTTCAAAAGTCCAAGAAATTTGAAGGAATATAAGTCTTCAAAACTTATGAAATTTGAAGTGAATATATCTCAAAAATCATGAAATTTAAGTGAATATAAGTCTTCAAAAATTGATGAAATTTGAAGTGAATATAAGTCTTCAGAAAATTAGGTGAAATTTGAAGTGAATATGTTCCTAGAAAATCATTGCTTGAAATTTGAAGTGAATATAAGTCTTAGAAAATTGATAAATTTAAGAAATAAAATTCTTTAAAATATGGTGTAACTTGAAGTGAATATAAGTCTTCAGAAAATTAGATGAAATTTGAAGTGAGTATAAGTCTTCAGAAAATCAGGTTAAAAATGAAGTGAATATAAGTCTTAAGAAAATCTGATGAAATTTAAAGTAAATATAAGTCTTCAAAAAATCTGATGAAATTTGAAGTGAATATAAGTCTTTAGAAAATCTGATGAAATTTGAAGTGAATATAGGTCTTCATAAAATCTGATTAAATTTGAAGTGTATATAAGTCTTCAGATAATCCTGTGAAACTTTTAGTGAATATAAGTCTTACGAAAATTATATGAAATTTGAAGTGAATATTAGTCTTCAGAAAATCTGGTGAAACTTGAAGTTAATATAAGTCTTAAGAAAATTAGAAGAAATTTTAAGTGAACATAAGTCTTTAGAAAATCAGGTTAAAATTGAAATGAATACAAGTCATCAAAAAATCTGGTTAGAATTAAAGTGAATACAAGTATCCAAAAAATCTGATGAAATTTGAAGTGAATATAAGTCGTCAGAAAATTAGGTGAAATTTGAAGTGAATACAAGTCTTCAGAAAATCTGATGAAATTTGAAGTGAATATAAGTTTTCAGAAAATCTGATGAAATTTGAATTAATATAAGTCTTAAGAAAATCTGATTAAATTTGAAGTGAATATAAGTCTTCAGAAAATCTGATTAAATTTGAAGTGAATAAAGTCTTAAGAAAACCTGATGAAATTTGAAGTGAATATAAGTCTTCAGAAAATTAGATGAAATTTGAAGTGAATATAACTCTTCAGAAAATATGGTGAAACTTCAAGTGAATATAAGTCTTCAGAAAATTAGATGAAATTTGAAGTGAATATAAGTGTTTAGAAAATCTGGTGAAATTTTAAGTGAACACAAGTCTTCAAAAAATCTGGTTAAAATTGAAGTGAATACAAGTCTTCAAAAAGTCTGATAAATTTGAAGTAAATATAAGTTTTTAGTAAATCTGATGAAATTTGAAGTGAATATAAGTGTTCAGAAAATTAGATGAAATTTGAAGTGAATATAAGTCTTCAGAAAATCTGGTTAAAATTGAAGTGAATACAAGTCTTCAAAAAGTCTGATGAAATTTGAAGTGAATATAAGTCTTAAGAAAATCTTATGAAATTTGAAGTGAATATGAGTCTTCAGAAAATCTTCTGAAATTTGAAGTGAATATAAGTCTTTAGAAAATCTGGTTAAATTGAAGTGAATATAAGTCTCTCAAAAATTGTTAGAATTAGTGATCATAGTCTTGTAAAACCATGAAATTTTGAAGTATAAGCCAGAAAATCAGAAATTTGAATTATAAGTCTTCAAAATCGATTAAATTTGAAGTGAATATAAGTCTTCAGAAAATTAGGAATTTGAAGTGAATATAAGTCTCTTTAAAATCATGAAACCAATGAATATAAGTCTTCGTAAAATTAGATGAAATATGAAGTGAATATAAGTCTTCTAAAATATGGTGAATCTTAAAGTGAATATAAGTCTTTAGAAAATTAGATGAAATTTGAATGAATATAAGTGTTCAGAAAATCTAATGAAATTTTAGTGAATATAAGTCTCGTAAAATTAGATGAAATTTGAAGTGAATATAATTCTTCGTAAAATACATGAAACTCAAGTGAATATAAGTCTCGTAAAATTAGTTGAAATTTGAAGTAAAAGTCTTTAGAAAACTGTTAAATGAAGTGAATATAAGTCTTAAAAAATCAATTAGAATTATATAAAGTCTTCAAAAATCATGAAATTTGAAGTGAATATAAGTCTTAGAAAATCTGATGAAATTGAAGTGAATATAAGTCTTAGAAATCATGAAATTTGAAGTGAATATAAGTCTTAGAAAATCCAGAAATTGAAGTGAATATAAGTCTTCAAAAAACTGGATGAAATTGAAGTGAAATTAAGCCTCAAAAAATCATGAAATTTGAAGTGAATATAAGTCTCGTAAAATCATGAATTTGAAGTGAATATAAGTCTTCTAAAATCATTAAATTTGAAGTGAATATAAGTCTTCGTAATTGCTTGAAATTTGAAGTGAATATAAGTGTTCGTAAATTAGATGAAATTTGAATGAATATAACCTTCAGAAATATGGAGAAACTTAGTGTATAAGTCTTCGTAAAAATAAGATGAAATTGAAGTGAATATAAGTCTTTAGAAATCGTTAAAATTAAGTGAATATAAGTCTTCAAAAAATCCGTTAAAATTGAAGTGATTATAAGTCTTGAAAGAAATTTATAAAATTTGAAAATGAATATAAGTCTTAAGAAATTTGATGAAATTGAAGTGAATATAAGTCTTTAAAATCAGTTAAATTGAAGTGAATATAAGTCTTCAAAAAGTTCAATGAAATTTGAAGTGAATATAAGTCTTCGTAAAATCTATGAAATTTGAAGAATATAAGTCTTCAGAAAATCTGATGAAATTTGAAGAATATATCGCCTCGGAAAATTAAAGTGAAATTTCAAGTGAATATAAGTCTTCAAAATCATGAAATTTGAAGTGAATATAAGTCTTTCTCTTAGAAAATTGGATAAATTTGAAGTGAATAAAATTCTTCGTAAAAAATATGTAATTTGAAGTGAATATAAGTCTTCAGAAAATTAGAATGAAATTTGAAGTGAATATAAGTCTCGAAAATCAAAGAAATGAAGTGAATATAAGTCTTAAGAAAATCGATGAAATTTGAGTAAATATAAGTCTTCAAAAATCAATGAAATGAATATAAGTCTTTAGAAAACTGATGAAATTTGAAATGAATATAGTCTCATAAAATCGATTAAATTTGAAGTGAAAAGTCTTCGTGATTATCCGGGAAATTAAGTGAATATAAGTCTACTAAAATTATATGAAATTTGAAGTGAATATAAGTCTTCTAAAATCTGTGTGAAATCAGTTAATATAAGTCTAAGAAAATTAAAGTTGAAATTTGAAGAAATATAAGTCTTGTGAAATGTACAAAATTGAAGGAATATAAGTCTTCAAAATATGTTAAATTGAAGTGAATACAAGTCTTCAAAAACTGGATGAAATTTGAAGTGAATATAAGTTTTAGAAAATCATGAAATTTGAAGTGAATATAAGTCTTAGAAAATCAATGAAATTTGAAGTGAATATACTGTAAACTGGATGAAATTTGAATTAATATAAGTCTTAAGAAAATGATTAAATTTGAAGTGAAATAAGTCTCGTAAAAACTGATTAAATTTGAAGTGAATATGTCTTCGTAAAAATCGATGAAATTTGAAGTGAATAAAGTCTCGAAATTAGATGAAATGAAGTGAATATAAGTCTCGTAAAATATGGTGAAACTTCAAAATATAAGTCTTCGTAAAATTAGATGAAATTTGAAGTGAATATGTCTTTAGAAAATCCGTTAAAATTGAAGTGAATAAAAGTCTCAAAAAATCAAGAAATTGAAGAATATAAGTCTCAAAAATCAAGAAATGAAGTGAATGGTGCCCTAAAAATCTGATGAAATTTAAGTGAATATGTCTTCGTAAAATCAATAAATTTGAAGTGAATATAAGTCTTAAAATCATGAAATTGAAGTGAATATAAGTCTAAGAAAACTAGAAAATTTGAAGTGAATATAAGTCTTCAGGAAAATATGTCAAAATTGAAGGAATATAAGTCTCTTTAAAATTAGGATGAAATTTGAAGGAATATAAGTCTTAGGAAAATCCATGAAATTTGAAGTGAATATAAGTCTTCAAAACTGTTAAAATTGAAGTAAATATAAGTCTTCAAAAACTGAGAATTGAAGTGAATATAAGTTCTTAGAAAACTGATGAAATTTGAAGTGAATATAAGTCTTTAAAATTTAGATGAATTTGAAGTGAATATAAGTCTTCGTAAACTGTAAAATTGAAGTGAATATAAGTCTTCAAAATCCATGAAATTTGAAGTGAATATAAGTCTAAGAAAATCTTTTATGAAATTCAAGTGAATATAAGTCTTCAGAAAACTTTGAAATTTGAAGTGAATATAAGTCTTTAGAAAACTGGATTAAATTGAAGTGAATATAAGTCAAAAAATCGTTAGAAATTAAAGTGAATATAAGTCTTCAAAAAATCAATGAAATTTGAAGTGAATATAAGTTTTAGAAAACTGGTGAATTGAAGTTTATAAGTCTTCGTGAAAATCCATGAAATTTGAAGTGAATATAAGTCTTTAAAATCTCGAATAAATTTGAAGTATATAAGTCTTTAAAATCGAGAAAATTGAAGTGAATATAAGTCTCAGAAAATTAGATGAAATTTGAAGTGAATATGTCTTCGTAAAATACAGTAAATCTAGTTAATATAAGTCTCGTAAAAATTAGATGAAATTTGAAGTGAATATAAGTCTTTAGAAAATCAAGAAACTGTATATAAGTCCTCAAAAATCTGGTTAAATTGAAGTGAATATAAGTCTTCAAAAATCTGATGAAATTTGAAGTGAATAAGTCTTCAAAAAATCAAGGAAATTGAAGTGAATATCTTCTAAAATTCGATGAAATTTGAAGTGAATATAAGTCTTAAAATATGATGAATTTGAAGTGAATATAAGTCTTAGTAAAATCATGAAATTTGAAGTGAATATAAGTCTGGAAAATTAGATGAAATTGAAGTGAGAATAACTGAAAATATACAGAAATGAAGTGAATATAAGCCTTGAAAATTAGATGAAATTTGAAGTGAATATATAAGTCTAGAAAAACTGTGAAATTGAAGTGAATAAGTCTTCAAAAAATCCGTGAAATTGAAGTGAATATAAGTCTTCAAAAAAATCAAATTTAAGTAAATATATAAGTCTTTAAAAACTGATGAAATTTGAAGTGAATATAAGTCTTCGTAAAATTAAATGAAATTTGAAGTGAACATAAGTCTTCAAAATGATGAAACTGAAGGACAACTTTCAAAGTCTCACATGAAATTTGAAGTGAATATAAGTCTTAGAAAATCTGAAATTTAAGTGAATATAAGTCTTTAAAATCTGAAATTTGAAGTGAATATAAGTCTTTAGAAATCCTCGATGAAATTGAAGTGAATATAAGTCTTCAAAAATTAGGTGAAATTTGAAGTGAATATAAGTCTTCGTAAAATCATGAAATTTGAAGTGAATATAAGTCTTCAGGAAAATTGATGAAATTTGAAGTGAATATGTCTCTAAAA